>SMDT01001507.1:0-539176 GCA_005392925.1 Aquilaria sinensis | reverse complement strand
GAGAGAGAGAGAAACCCACCCATTCCCTAAGAATAATTCCTTTAGTATTTATTTCATAATAAATTTATGGCATTAATTTTAAAATTTATTTATTATAATTAATAGTTAGTTCTTTATATAGCCATCACTCCAAAATTCACCAATTCTCTAACTTCTTTTAACATTAAGTGCATAGTGTGTTTGTATTGTTTAATACCTTAGGCCCTCATATAGTCATAACTCTAAAATTTAAATTTTGAATTGTAATTCTTAATCGGTTCTTTGTGTCATAGTAGAGAGCCCATAAAATTCTATTTATACATTTTAGTGATTAAATTTAAATTTTTATCCTCTTAGTATATTAAAACACCATTAGCTTTTGTTTCCTTCTTAATGGACTCATTAATATTATTGTCCCTTAATCAATTATTTTAAATAAATTCTATCTCTCTTAGCAATTTAATAGCTTTAATTTCCATTAGAATGCTTTGATTACAATTTAACTTGCTTTCAATGGTATTAATATTGTTCCATCTAACTTCCCCAAGACTACTTCCTTTATTATTAACTATCATAGTAAATTTGTAGCATTAATTTTAGAATTTATTTATAATAATTAATACAATTTATAGGTTTCAATGGTATTTTCCAAACAACTCCTATATATATATATATATATATATAGGTTCTAACACTTGCTTTCAATGCACACTCTCAATATTATCAATCATTTCTTTCATTTCTTCATGTCATCTCTTGCTACCTTTCTTTCATTTGCTTCACTAATTATATATTTGTTAGATTTCCACTAATGCCAAAGATGAGGTAGTTGTTTCAAAAGACTAACAGATTTTCTTAAATTTTTTTATTTTCTTTTTCTTTTTGGGTTCCTGCCATGCATAAATATGTTCTTTTCTGAAAAAAAAAAAAAAAAAAATTGTTTTTTTCTTTCTTTTTATTTTTTTTTCTCTAAACAGAACATGTTACATTGGAGGAATTGTCTTCTGAGAGGACTGATTGAACTATTCAAGTAAGGGTGTTTAATTTATGAAATATTTTTAATTTTTGAAATGGTGACCAATTTATCAACATTGATTTTGTTCTTATGAATTTGAGGCATTTTCTACACCATGATATTGTAGAAACATAAGAGTGAAATGATTGTGCATAAAATTAGAATTACTTGAACTTGTATGTCCAAAACTTAGACATTTTGGCATTGTATAAACTTGAAAATTGTTTGCTCCTTCCTCTAATAACTAAAAATGTTAGGCTAATTTACAGTAATTATTTTTTTTCTAATTACTATGTAATTAATTTTGGTTTAATGAATTCAATTGCACATTCAATGTATAAATTTTGCATAATTAGTAGATTAAATTTATTGCCTAATAAATGTTAGTAATTGAAATATTAAATAAAATACTATTAAATAATTTTAATAGTATTACTATCATAACACTCTAATAGTAACAATAATTCTAAAAAAACCTATGAAGGGTCCAATTAGCTCAATCATAAAATTGATAGGCCATATAAATAAATAATTAACTATAAATCCATTGGCGTACTTTAATAGGTAGAATTATGTTTAAGATGAGTAGAAATAAAAGATAAAGACCAATTATAAGTCAATAAATATTTATAAATATGTCAATATAACAAAATTCTAAATAATTGAGTATAGTTAAAGGGTCCCTAAAACATTTTAACATAAAAAAGTAAGCCAATAAATTTTAAAAATATCAAAAAAGCTTCATAAATTAATGATTCCAACATATTGTTTAGGTTTATCATTTATTTATACAAATAATTATTTTTTATAATTACTATTTAATTAGTTTTTGTTCAATGAATTGAATTGCACAATGTGTAAATTTGGCATGATTACTAGTTCAAATTTATTGCCTAATAAATTTTAGTAACTGAAGCATTAAATAAAATAATAAGTAATTTATTGAGCTTTTTATGGGGTTTTGTTTTTCTAGAGTTATTGTTACTAACTAGAGTATTAGAATAACTTGAAGTTGTATATCCAAAACCTACACATTTTGGCACTGTATGAACTTGAAAGTTGTTTGTTCTTTACTCTAATAACTAACAATGCTGGCTAATTTATACTAATTATTTTTTTCTAATTACTATGTAATTAGTTTTGGTTTAAAGAATTCAATTGCACATTCAATGTGTAAATTTGGCATAATTAGTTCATCAAATTTATTGCCTAATAAATGTTAGTAACTAAAATATTAAATAAAATACCATTAAATAATCTTAATAGTATTACCACTATAACACTCTAATTGGTAAAAATTACTCTTAAAAAAACTCATCAAAGACCAATTATATCAATTATCAAATTGTTAGGCCATATAAATAAATAATTAACTATAAATTTATTGGTATACTTTAATAGGAAGAATTATATTTATGATGAGTAGAAATAGAAGACAAGGGCCAATTATAAGTCAACAAAGATTTATGATGATGCCAGTATAATAAAAATCTAAATAATATAATGTAGTTAAAGTGTCCCTAAAATATTTTAGCATTGAAAAGTAAGTTAAGAGGTCCTCATGCACAATCATTTCACTCCTATGTTTGTTTTATTTTATTTTATTTTCTTTAACAAAAGAAGCTTCCTATACTTCTATACTTTTTGCATTAGTGGTGATGGATTTGCATTTTTTTCTATATAGTAGTTTCAGTTACTTCATAAAATTATTTGAGATATAGTTAGATGCAATTAATTGTGTTATTTTTAATTTTACTACACTAATATTTTCTCCTTTGTTTAGCTAAAAAAATAAAATTATATATTTTTACAATTTTACCATTTTCATTTTATTCTCTTTGCCTACTAACAACTAATTTAATTAATTTTTCTATTAAATACTTGTTAATATAAAAATAAAAATATAAAATATCATCTCAATCATACATATTTTATTTTTACCTATTTAAGTTTAAAGAATTAATTGAAATTTGCATTTCAAAGTTTGATGATTAGGGATTGATGTGTATTCTTTATTTAGTTTTGGGGAAACTTAAGAATGGAAAATGTTGAAGGCCGAACTCACCTTTTAAGATTTTAAATTGATTATTATTCTTTAATTTTTCATATTCAATGTTTTATAATAAAAAATTAAAAATAGATAAATTTTATTAAATATATGAAATATAGATTTATTTTCAATCTCTTATATTATTATTATTATTATTATTATTATTATTATTATTATTATTAACATCATTTATTATTAAGATAACTAGGCAATCATGTATACAATTAAAATATGTTTAAAAAAAACCCGCACATCGAACTGGCAAAAAAACTAGTTGTAATTATAATAGGAC
This sequence comes from Aquilaria sinensis, assembly GCA_005392925.1. Lineage (NCBI taxonomy): Eukaryota > Viridiplantae > Streptophyta > Magnoliopsida > Malvales > Thymelaeaceae > Aquilaria > Aquilaria sinensis. The sequence continues at coordinate 535,840 of SMDT01001507.1, read as the reverse complement.
CAAAGTCTTCTTTTGTGAGTAATGTTCTAATAATCATGTCTTTTACAGTTAAATTTTGATTCACTCTTCTTTTTGTATACCCACATCACCATATTTATTATGCATGACAATTTGTAATAGTTCTAGTTCGCCTCTCATCAATTATTCACCTTTGGTTTTTGTTTATATCCGACTTAAAAAAAAAATTTAATTACTTATTAGAGAAATGTCGCTCTTTCCTTCCCTTTTCTTTTTGAAAGGTGGAGAAAGGTTTTTTTTTTTCCTTTTTCATTTAATTCGAGGAGAGAAATTAGAAGAAATTAGTTTAGATATGGGGCTGCTTGGCAAGTCACCAAGCCATAGCACAGTAGTGCCTTTTGTTTGATGGTAACCTAACATTGAATCTGTGTAACATGGAAATTCCGCTCGTGGGTCCTGGCTTGCTTCAAATCTGCTAGCTGGTTGTGACCATAGCTTCACACGCAACGCAAAAAGCTACCAAAAGCAACTAAAACTGCTAATTAAGAAAGTCATTGGATCAACTTGAAAAACCTTGAAGGCTGGGGTGCAATGTGTTTGGACCATAGGTGTCTATGGGTTCCAAAACAAAATAAAAATAAAACATGTAGTAGTAGTTGTAAGTTATTATTATTATTATTTTAATAACAAACGTGGTAGTAATAAGTTAGTAACGCGCATGTTCTTTGATTTTGCCATATTGCACGAGATTCCACTTACTATGGTGTTTTTATAATTTGACATTTTTTAGTAAAATATCATATTATACTGTGATGTTTTGTGGTATGTGAGTTTTTATACACATTTTATCAAAAATACCTTATCATTTTGTATGTTATGTACTGAGGTATCCAATTTACTAAAATGCATGTATGAAAGATATATATATATATATATATATATATTATCATTTTACATCAACATAATATACATAAATATGTAAAATAATTTATTTTTTATTTACAAACAAATTTTAATTTACATGATGTTAATATAATTCATATCTTTTTCAACGACATCATGGTGTTAATCAATATCCCCTAATTGGGTTTTTTTATACATATTACTCTAACTGAATATTATTCTTATATGTAGGATTTATTTACTCAAAACCAAAATTTCATAACATGGGATGAGTATGTTACCTTTGTAGAACAAGTTAGAATAAAATCGTCATACTTTGAATCACCTAGAAACTTAATGTGGTATTAGAAAATTTATTATTATTATTATTATTATTATTATTATTATTAAGATTATTATTATCATCTTTTTTCATGTGTCGATAAATTAGTTTTTTTTCTGAATAATATTTTTTATATATTCCATTTTCCAGGTTTATTTGTATAAAAAAATATTTTCTTTCATAAATATTTTCTTTAAATTTTGGAAATTGTCATGAAAAAAATTAGAAAACATATAAAAAAGGGAAAAAAAACTTATTTAATGTAATTTATATAAAATAATATTCTAATAGTATTTTTTATGAAAATGATAACAACATTTGATGCCGTATATCATACAATATAACTAAAATTTACAAATTTCCTATACCCCCAAAAATGCAAGCATAAGCATATAAACAGAAAAATTGTGTTGTATAGTGAAAGTTTTGTTAATTTTTCCATAACATGCTAAAATAAAATTATATACTTTTAGATCTAATTTATTCTCATACTTTTGAATTTTAATCGCATTCTAAAAGTTGGCCCGAGATTCTAGTAATTAACGAGTAAGAGGTCATGAACATATATAATATTCCACATTGTGTATTCATGCGATTAAGAACTATTCAAAAACAAGAATTTATGAACCATTTCTTTTGAAAACAAAACCTCTATTTCAGTTTGTTTTTGTACATGAGATGATAGGTCAAGGTCAAGGTCAAGGAAAGTGTGCAAGTTAAAAGTTAGACACAGGATAAATCTCAGATAATAAGTTTAGAAGTTGAATGTGAGAGGAAAATCGAATCGGTGCAATTTCTACTGAATTGTACATCTAAGGGGTCATGAATTTCCAAAGTGCCAAGGGACACCGCAAGAAAATACACTAACACTATCGCCGCAGTTGCTAGGCATCTTCCGCACCCCACCCACCCGGGCCGGCACTTTTCTAAAGTATTCCTTCTCGAGGAAGGCGAAACAAATGCTACGAAGGCAGCAAGTGTCCCATTCACTTCTCATCAGGCCATCGTCCAATAAGCAATTTCTTTTTTCCTTTTTTTTTTTTCAAAAAATACCCATGGCCATTTTGTGTTAGGGAAAATTACAAAAACCCTTCTGAAGTTTAGCGAAACCTACAACTGTGTCTTCGCTGTTTCAAAAACTTACATTTACCCCTTATCAAGTTAACTCTGTCATTGGCCTTTAGTACAAAAAGAAGAAAATAACTGACTTTTCCCTCCTCATTTTTTTTTTTTAAATTTTGCCCCCGAACCACTAAAACCTAGTCAAATAAAACCAATAAATCTGGAAAACAAAATATCTGAAAACCTCTCCTCGCCGCTCCGTCGACAGTGATGATGATTGTAGAGGCTGTGGATCTCGATTCTACTCCTTCTCTCCTTTCCGGATTCGAATGGGAAGATCAAATGAGGCTTTTCTTTTTTCTTTTTTCCTCTTCTTCAGCGCTGTGCAAATTTCTGCCTCCATGCCGTCGAACTCCAATTAGTGGCCTTCGTGTTGGTTTTCTCGGTGATCGGTTGGCGTTCCTCTCCACACTCGTCATTGTTACGCTCTCCCGCTTTGCCTCTCTCACGAATCGGACCCAACTCTCATCTTCGCTTCTTTGCAAATCGCAATTCCCTGGCAGCCCCCTGACCGTCACCGTCCGCTCGCGATCTCTCGTCGTCTCTTCGTGATCCAATTGCCGTCCATTCGGATTAATCAATCCATTGTCGTCCGTTCAGATGAATCAATCCATTCCAGTCGCCTCCAAATCCCTCACGTTCTCCATACCCGTCCCCGCTCCTCCGTCCGAAATCTGGTCCCTCTATCCCGCCCAAGTCCGCTGCTCCAAATTCGATTCGAGCATGCAAAATAGAGAGGAGCAACCCTGGCCTTCGAGAGCGATGGCGCCAGAAATCGAGGGGAGATTCAGGAGTTCCAGTGAAAGCGACGCTGGGATTGAATGGCGAGATTCTGGAGTTCCGACAAGATTCGGGTCTCAGATGCCTGGGATCTAATGGCGACGGCAAGGGCAAGCGGTGAACTTGGGGTTCTGGCGGCAATTCGATGGGCTTCCCCTTTTTCCCAAGAGACAAAGGCCGACGAAGGGAAGGAAGGCTGGCAAAGGAGTAGAGTGGGAGAGATGGAAGTAAAAGTTTTTTGAAACAGTGAGGACATAATCATAAGTTTTGCCAAACCTTAGAGAGGTTTTTGTAATTTTCCTTTTTGTGTTACAAGTTCTCCTATGCTCAAGGAAATGTTGATTTGTGTCCTTTTTCACAAAAAAAAAAAAAAAAGGAAAGAAAGAAAATGTTGATTTGTGTGTAAACCGTATTGCTTGTCCCTTGTCTATATGCCTGTATTGTTGTTTTTGAAGATCAGATTAGTATTGCTTAATTATCTCTAAAGTATCGATTCTGGATTGTAAGCAAACGATTTTGTTATGAACGAAATTAAATTAATCATGGTGCTTTAGTGTGGCACATTAATGTGGTGTACGGCAATGAGTTCTGTTCTTCAAACCCCCCTTGGATCCTCCATGTATGAATATATAGCTCCAAAACCAAATTTATTGTATACTAATTCATCAAAACCCTAACAGATACTGGGAATAATTTAAATGATTTTGGTTGCAATAATCGATTAGTTTGACGTGGAAGAGCACAACAACTCATTCCCACGTGGGGTATCTTGGTTGAGTTCAATGATAATTGAGCAATTCTTTAAGACCAAGAGCCAAACTGCAATTGGGGGTATAGATTAAGGACGAATAATGCAACTTACTCTTGATTTTTGTCTCCCCTTATTAGCAGCAGCAGCAGGCCAGTCGGTGTCTGACTCTGAACTAGTGGGTATCTTTACGTGAACTCTGTGTGAAACAATGGAGGTGGAAGAAAAGCTGCGTTCTCTTGCTTCTGTCACCAGCCCTCTTGGTACGTGCCATCAACTCGGAAAAGGTAACGACTTTTCTCCCTTCCTTCGTGATTCTGTAACTTGAGAATTGGTGAGAGAGAAGATTGTAATGTAAGGAATAGTATATCCTTCTCTTTAAGAAGGGTTTTAGGGTTTATAGTTGGGGATCTCCATCCACAAGCACTGGAGGGTTTTCTAGTTCCTGGGGCGTAGTTAATTCTCTTTTCTGATTTTTCTTTTTTATTTTCAATGCGCACACTGGTGAGCTATTATATACTGTAGTTTTCTTCGAGTTCTTGAAAGCCGAGACCAACGCATCTATCTCTTTTCCCGTCCTCTTGTATATCCACAACTTGGGAGTTGATCATGGTTAACAGACTTAACTTGTCTGAATTTGGTAGAGCAGAATATTTAGAGCTTCTGTGTTTTTTGCGTTCTAGATTTCACAACATCAAGAAGAAGCTTACCACCGGCTCACTACCTATTCAAAGTCGAAGCTTTCTCAAAGATGTCGAGAGTTTTTCCAAAGAACGAAGAGGCAGTGTACAAGTCTGGGACATTTGAATCAGGTGGCTACAAATGGTCAGTCTCAATCCTTCATACTTGAATTCGTTCTTCCTGTATGTATTTGGTGGAGAAACTACTGCGTGTCACATACTTAATACCATCTGTTTTATTAGGAGAATGTGTTTGTATCCCAAGGGAAGGAAAAAAACAAATGGAGATGGACATATTTCGCTTTACTTAGAGATTGCAGATGGAAGTAACTTGCCTCTGGGATGGGAGGTGAATGCAGTTGTCAGATTGTTTGTGCTTGATTGGATTCGGGATGAATACGTGGCTGTCCAAGGTGAAACGATGCCTAAACTTCATAATGCTTCACATCTTTTATGCTCCGTTTTCAAAAATCTAACTTTGAGCATTTTGTCCCACCGTATGTGCAGATGCCAACAACAGGGTGAGGCGGTTCAATGCCGCAAAAACAGAATGGGGTTTTACACACTTTCTCACGCTTGAAGCATTTAGCGAGTCTTCTAATGGATACCTTATGGATGACTCATGTGTTTTTGGTGCTGAAGTCTTTATAGTGAAGTATTCTGGCCAAGGAGAGTGTTTGTCCCTCATGAATAAGCCAATGAAGAGCACTCATACTTGGAACTTCGCAAACTTCTCAACTTTGAATGAGATATCTTTCTATAAAGAGTTCACTGTTGGAGAGAGGAAGTGGTATTTGTCCTCAAACCTGTTCAAATGAAAAAACTGAAAAAAAAAGGAAAAAAGAAATCAGATGTTGCCATGCCATGGTTTGATATTTTGACATTGTTGATGCAGGTACCTAAAGCTGGAACCTAAAAACAAATGTCAGGATGATGGGAAGTTCTACGTTGGCCTCTCTCTAGGAATCAATGATTGGAATACTAATTGTGTTGATGGGAGACTGTATGTTGAATATACACTCAGAATCATGGACCAACTCAATGGAAAGCATGAAAAGATTACAGGTATAGAAACTGTTTCACGTCCAGTGTTTTTCTAACTTGAATGCCTGCGAGCTTTGTAAGCTCTGCTGGACATGGGTTTGCTTTCACTTCATTCTCGCGTGTTGTGCAGATCGTGACTGGTTCTCCACCGAGTGCAAGGGCTATGTTTTCCAGAAGTTCCTCTTGCTGGATGATTTGAAGTTGGCATCAAAGGGGTTCCTAGTGAATGACAATGTGGTTGTGGAAGCAGATGTTGAAATAATTTCTGTTGTGAAGAATTTCATGGATGGGAAAGCCCTTTCCTGTTAATATAAAACCGAATCTCCTGTAATGATGAGAAGTTTTCCGTGTGAAATCCAAGTTATGGGGTATTAAATATTGAGCTATAAACTCATAGACCCCCTTCTCGGACGCAAGAGGACCGCAGATATCATTGTAAATTATAAAAGCAGCACTAAATTGCCTGATCCCTTGCTCTTTAAAATTCAACTTTATTAATTTCCCTCCTTTACAAACCCAATGTCTTGAATGTATAGAGCCAAAAATAAAATGCTTAAATGCATGACAGTACCCTGAACCTTATCAATTCAGTTACTAGCTTAACTTAAGGCTCATACTCATGAAATTATGGCAAATTAGTCTAGAGATTATTACGTGAAGTCATGTGCTGTGATGGACTTCCAACTCCAAATAGCGGTTGATTGTGAAGTTGTATATTAAAGTGGAGACTCAAGAATCAGCCTCATAAATCCCCAAATTTGCTCAAAACCCTAGAGTCTAGACTCCAAATTGGCAATGTGAATACACGATGGTGTGATTAAAGATTTAGTTGTCCATAGTGACTTGAACGCATGACAGTGGAGATGAATTTATTCGGTTCGATATCATCATCATTGCAAAACAAGGCTACGTCTGTTAAAAGATGATAGATTTATCATTCACATGATTGCACGTGAGCCTCCATGTAAGTCTGTAGATTGAACTACCTCAATTCCAAAAGTATGAGTTCTGAGTTGAGTTTATTGATAGTTGAAGACCTTAAGTGACTGAGATGGCAAAGTTCGAGGCACTGTTCTGCATTTGAGCCAAATAAAACAAAGCCCAATAAGATGAACCGCGAACTGCCCCAGCCCATTCATAATTAAACTGCTTTGCCCAAGCTCGGCCCAGCTCTCTCTCTCTCAACGCTCTGCAACTCAAAACGCAGCAGCAGGGCAGCTCCGTCTCTCTCATGCCTAAGCCGTCTCTCAAAGCCTCACACCCTCTCATCACCTCCTGCTCTCCCCTCGGAGCAAGGACACTTGCGGATCAAAACGTAATAACAAAGGAGACCAACCCGACGCAATCTCCACAACGCAGCGGCGCCGCCGAGCTTCGGGGCTGGGTGAACCAATTTCCACAACTTTGCAGTTTTGAGCTTTAATCTGAGCTCAATTTGAATCGAATTTGGACCTTGGTAGGCTATTTCTTTCCCTCTTCAATGTAAATCTCTTGTTTGTCTTCATCAAAAGCCTAAAGCCTAAAACAATTACTTCTTTTAAGCTCTTGTTTGGAAGTCCCTGCCCTCTTTTTTTTTTTTCTCCCTTATTCATTCTTTCTGTCTGCTGGGAGGAGATTGGAATATGTTTAACTTGGCAAAAAATTGACTTCTGACTTACTCTTTCGTACATAGGAATGAAAAATTGCGGAGGTGGGATGAAGCATTGAAGGCTCACAGTGCTAAACCTAACCAGGCAACCATAGCTTGTTCTCTGCGCTACATTAGGTATCTCTCAGGTTTAGATTGACACTTTTGATATAATGATTTGAATTCCAAATGACTCTTCTTATTTATGATTTAGCGCTGAACGATTGTAGGCTGTCTGGATATGCTTCATACAACGTTTTCAATTTCTTTTTTTAATGAACTGATTGTTTGTTACCTAGTTGAAGATTTGAATGTAAATCCTTGAACTATATATTGTTAAACTGAGATGTTCTGCTGCAGCTTCTGTACCTTTGACTTTTCTTTCTTTGACCCATTTTGTAGTATGAATTGAAACCACATTTTAGCACAAGATGATTAGTCAGAATTTGGCTTAATATTCGTTATTTGTGGTGGAAATTTGGAAAGAGAGTCATAACTTCATTTGCCTAGGAATTAGCTTTAAGTGTTTTGTCTATTGAATTGGTGAATCATGAAGCCATGATGCTTAAATGTTGTGAAACATGAACTTACAAATACAATTTTGATGTATAATTTTTTCATGACTTTTAAGAGGTCTTTTTGGCAGAAACTTTCACTTCTACCCGATTTTACAATTTTATGATTGTAGGAAACTCAACTTATTCGGTTGGATTCCAGCTGACCAACAAAACCCTTACTGCTCTTAATTGTTCAGACATTCATGCCGATGGACAAATCTTTCACGCTTCTTCAAACTGTTGGAACTGCCGCTGTCTTCTCTGCCATTTCTCTATGGTGTTTATTCCTCCTGATTCTGACACCTTCTTGAGAACCCAATAGCTTTGTCTTCTCTTGCTAATAATTGATTTTCGCTGAATTGTTATTTGTTAGGTATGGATTCATGTTTGGCCGAGAATCCGCCCGTAAAGAGCTTGCCGACTTGATTGAAAGTCTTAAACACAACAATTCTGGCTCCTCAACACCCCCTCATCATTCCTGATCAGTATGTATACTTTTCTTATCAATTTAGTCCTGTTAGTTCTCTCTTGTGTTGGACATTGGAGCTGAACTGCAGCTTCACATGAAGAAAAGTAATTTAAAAATTTTCACATTTGAAGGTGCTGAAATTTGGGATGTTTTAGAGGAAAATGTGGGATGACAACTGATATCCATGTACAATGCGGATTATACTATCTTAAAAAATTTCTAATCTTGCTGATGGTATTATCACACTTTAATGTTCTAGCAGATCATATGCTTGTACCAAAATGAGGAATAAGGTTTCCTAGCCCCAGCTCTGCATATTGCTTGCAAGACATTACCCCTAGCTTAGGAGCCCGTAGGCCGTGCCTGTCTAGATTAGGATATTTGTGGCATGTCAACAGCAGTGTAAAACTAGCTATTCTTATAATCATAATCCTGTTAGTGATATAATTGGGGTGAGTAGCCAGTTGCCACCCCATCACATGTAAGGGAAACAGGATGTTCACTTGGCTGAACCAAAATACTTGCTTGTCAGGGTACCAATAGTTTGACGGGTTTCTTATCTGAGAAATAGAACAGGTTGAAGCACTAATCTCATGTTTGCCCATACAGATTCATCAATGTGAATTCCATTTCTGATCATGCTTCTCCCTTCATAATAACATTGATCTGATTTATGGATTGTAGTCCTCATAGGTGTTGTATGCCTGCTTTCAGTGATGAGGCATATACTTGCATGGAATTGTCGGTAAAGGAAGACAAATTATACCAGTATCCAGGGGACTATGTCTATGGATATTGAATTACTTCATTCAAGTGGGAAGGTTTCTGGTATTTTTATGGTTGTTTGACAGCATGTATTTTCGCGGTTAATAGGTTCGGCCTTCTGTTCAGAACTTGGGCAGGGTGTTGATTGGTCCCCGCCGGATAAGCGCATACTTCCTTTTTGATATGTTATTCTTGTTAAGGGGGCCAAATCGAAGTAAATTCAGGTGGTTGAAACGGCTTCTTGTCATTGTTTTAATAATCTACTACATGAACAGTTTTATGATATTATTTATCATCCATGAAAGGATAAACATAAACCGGATGAAGTTAATCTGTGAGAGGGAAAGGACGTGGGTTATGTTTTTATCAGCTGTTGAGACCAGAAGTATAGAAGATAAACTAAGATTACGGATGAAGTAGAAGGTTGAATGCCTGGACTAGGAAATGTCCTACATATATAGTAGTATTATGATACATGATGTTGCTGTATGCCTGAAATCTATATGCAAAAAGACTTGGCACCACTTTGATCTTCTGAGAACAATACTTGGAATTGAATGAAATAATAAATAGGGCTCATATACCCAGCCATGAGCTCAAGTAGGGTTGTTATCGAACCGAGCATTTATCGAACTATTCGAATTCGAGCTCGAAATTAGACTTAATGAATCGAGCTTTACGAACTTCGAATACGAGCTCGAGCCATTTTTATTATTCAAATCTATTATCAAATCGAGCTTAAATATGTTAATATTCAATTCGATAGGTTTTCGAACCTATTGAACCTATATAATAATATAAATATTAATAATATATTATTAATAATTTAAAGGAAGTAAAACGAGAAACCTAATAATAACAAATAACAAATCGTAAAATTGGGCTAGGTAGCTACAAATCGTGAAATCTGTCTCCTCAGCCTCTTCCCATTCTCCTCAGCATCGGCCATCGGCGGCCAGAGTTTTCCTCGCGATCAGTAAGCAGCAACGAGGAAGCCACCAAATAGATCTCGATTTGCCCCTCTGCCTGCGTTCTCCTCTGCGCGATTCACCCCTTTGCGGCTCCGCCTGAGTTATCACTTGTCGCGCGTCGCGATTCACCCCTCCGCCTAAGTTCTCACTTGTCGCGCATCGCGATTCGCCCTTCCGGCTCCGTCTGAGTTCTCCTCCGCCCTCCACCCGAGGAGTCGAGGACTGAGTTCTCCTTGCAACAAGCGCCGGCTCCGCGAGTTCTCCTTTCTCGCGCGTTGTGATTCGCCCTCCACCCGAGGAGTCGAGGACAGACAAAGGATTGCAAGACAAAGGATTGCAACAATCTGAATGAGGAGTCGAGGACAGACATTGATTTTGGTTACAATGAGGAGGGTGATAGAGTTAGAGGAGGTGCCCAGAGAAGAGTTTCGGCTGATTGGGATGGAGCGCGTTATGGCCTTCATGATGCAGAGAATTATTCTGGAGTGGATGAGGGTTTTGTTGGGAATGGATATGCTTCTTCTTCTAGGTTCGATGCTGGCAAGAAGAGTGGTGTGAAAAGGGGTTCGGATGTGGTTGGGGAGATGGTTTTGTCTATTAAGTTCCTGTCGGAAGTGTTTATGAGGACGGAGAAGACGAAGATGGAGATGGTGCGGGAGATTGAGAAGATGAGAATGGAGATGGAGATGAAGCATAATCAGATGATATTAGATTCGCAGCAACAGATAGTTGATTCTTTTGCAAAGGCATTGCTGGAAATGAAGAAGAGCGAAAAGAAAATGAAGCTCCTCTCACCTAGAGCTAATGAAGTTGGAGATGAAGAATAGCAAGGCGATGAATCAAGCTGCGTTGTTGTTAAGTTTCTTAATTGATTAAAAGCATAGACATTTGGGTCAAAGTGAAGGAGGTGAATCAGGTAACACATGTTAGTTTTCATAGTCTAATTCAAGAAGGAATTTATAGAAAAGCCTTGTCATTTGTCAAGCCCATCATTTCGAGTTTTATGTTGCTCATCTGGGTGACTTCAACATTGAATCGGTAAAGAAGAGCCATTACGTTTTTGGCTAAATCCATCACTGTGATTAGATGCTGGTTATTGTTTAGAGCTTCATATACCTGCTTTTTTTTTTTGTACACAGGCATACAAGCAGACAGGAAAATTACTTCCACACGAAGCCAAATGCTTCTTGTGATCTCCATCTTCATCTGAGTTTGCTAATGTAGTGTTCTTTGCAGGCTAGCAATCGGTTTTGCATCAGCAAAGCTATAAACGGGTGGCTGAAATCGAAGTAGTTGTAGCATAGACTGTATTGCAGTACTATATATTGGGTCTAAATGCTACAGACGAAAAGCCAAGGAATGAAAGTGAACTGAAAAAATAATTTCATGTCAGGGCAGGGCAGTTTGTATACGTAGTGTTCTTTTCTTCCCTGAGGAATTGGGTTGACAATGGGCTAGCTGACCCACATAGAAGCTATAAAAGGAGAAAACTGGATAACAGGAAATCTACAATGGCTGTATACATGCCCAAAAAAATTTGATAAAGAATACAAGCATAGGCACCAAATACCATTACAATATTGGAGTGGTGTAGGACTTCAGATTATGATTCTTAGTTAATTCTATGTAGCTCTATATTCATTATTAAGTTCTTCGAGAAGTATAGGAGATTTAGTTTAATTTTATAAATTTAAGAATAATGGTCTTTGGGTAGTTTTCCAGGTGTGCTGGAAATTTCAGAATTATATAGGGAACCCGTTGGTTGCTTATACCAAACTTGTCTTTGATTTTGTACACAGCCGGTCTTTGCTGTGTCTGCCCCACCGATTGTCTGTTTAGAGTTTAGACTACTAGCTTTTGGGTCAAGGGCAAATGGAAAGTAGAATATCTCCTTAATTGCCATAAAAGAAAACAAATCAAAGTTGTCCAATTCCTATTATTGATTTTCAAGTCCAGCAGGAATTGTTTTTGCATCTACCAGTAAGGCTTCGAGAGTTCCATCTAGACGTAGGTGTCATGCTTAGGAACCTTGGTGTATATAGAATTAATTAGTTGGATAATATTGTACATGCTGGCCATTATTTGTGTATTTTGTTGCTTGCTTGTTTGCAGGACTGAGGAGAAGATTGCTTGCTTGGTGTATGATACCCAACACTTTTTGCTTGCTTGCAGAATTGATGGTCTCGCTATAGTTGTTTGTTGCATGTGTGAGAGACTTGTTGTTGTTTCATTCACAACCTCTTTTTAAGGCAAACAAAGATTTTATTATATCAAACTTTATGGACTGGCTTGATTATGTAATTTGTGCACTTTGTTGATGGTTTTTTCTTATTATTATTTGTGTAATTGAACTTGGTGTCAACTAGTGTTATGAATTCTGTTGTTGTTTTTCTTCCTTTTTTCAAAACGAGCTCAAACTCGAGCATACCTAATCGAGCCCAAACTGAGCTCGTACAATTTACTTTTTAACAGGTTTTTCAAACATTTCGAACGTTCGAATCGAGCTCGAACACCATACCAAGCCGAACTCGAGCACCATTTCCTCGAGCTCGTCGAGCCTAAACCCGAACACCTACCAAACTTAAACGAGCCGAGGTCGAGCCCGAGGCGTTCGGGCTCGGCTCGGTTCGATAACAGCCCTAAGCTCAAGTCCAAAACTGCTTGAACTGAACCTTTTATTGAACACACGAAGGCCTTGTATTCTTGGAAGTGAGGGATTGGGTCCCTTGGCGGCCGAATTGATCCGTTTCCCATAAATTCATGGCAGACATTTGTCCCATCGTCCCTGAAACCAACACCCACACTTAAAGAATTGGCCAACTTCATATTCATCTTTACCCCGATGCTCACTCCAAAGATAATTTTGAAAAGCTTGAAGCTTCAACTGCTAACTGCCAGATGAGGCCAAAGAACCCTTTCATAGGAGCTGCAACTATGAAGAACCTCTGCTCGATGAGTTCACGTGCACCATCTCTTCGGGTAGTCGAACCAGTGCATTTTCTATCTGGCGTTTGGTTTCGAGGGGACAGGACTATTATCCTGCACGAGTAAAAGATTTTGGAGGGCTAGATATGTCCTTGAAAGTTACTAGAGGTGGGGGGTAAGAGATAAGAGAAGAAAATTAGCATGGGTCTCTTTTAGGGTCTGAGCCAGTGATGAATCATGAAACATGTCACAAAAGGCAAATGCTACATGTAGCGTTAGCTTTTGAGGCTCTCACAATCGAAGGGGAATCTAGCTCGTTTCCTTGTCATGGGGAAAATGATACAAATATTCGTCCAACAATTTCTGCAGTAGTGGTTGAATTATGATGCCCAAATGTGGACACATTATATTGTAGGAAAAGGACCCATACATAGATTTGCAGTTTTCACACTTTCAATTTCAATTCTCAAGTATTGTCTTGTACTTTTGAAACCGATGCCAAATGGTCCTTGCCTTTATTTTCCTTCGGCCGTTTTACGCCGGTAATTGTAGAGCTCAGTGGGGAGACTTCCTCCTTAGCAATCAGTCCTATCTCTGATAATACAAGACGAGTAATGTTAGGTTTACAGAGAATTTAACATCAGATTCTATACAAACATATTTCTTTTGCAGTCTGCTAGAGAAGTTTATGGAATTTCACTTTTGGCTTTATTTCGTCAGCGAGAAAAAAAGATGTTTACGGTTAATTATAGAACAGCCAATTTGGTCAATTGCTTGGTCCATCTATGGGAATGATAGTATCAAAGCCAAAGCTTGTGGAAACCTTGTTAGAAGTTAGAACCCGACGAGATGAAGACTGTCTGGTGTGCTTATATTCAGGTGAAGTTGAACTACTATTTGTTAAACCAGGCGGTTTTCGTGCCTACTGTGGCTTTTGATGAGAAGGCAACGCCTCTAAGGCTCTAACCAAACTTGCATAGTTGGCAGCTTTCTTTTCTCATATCCTGGTGCTACGACTGGTGGATGGCAACCTGAAAATCAAATCGAAGTCACCAACCTGATGTCCCTCCCCTTCAGGTCTTTGCCTTTAATTAGTCTGTTCAAAGTTGAAACCAAACGGCTAATTATGAACTCACCTGCAGCGGTTGGGACATTCAAATACTTTTCCCCGTTCCCTCAGTCATTTCTTCAACGTTCAGATTCCAAACTTGTTCAACACAAAGTATTGCAACTCAAGAAAAGAGGAAAGGAAATCAAAAGAGAAAGCAGAGATGGTACAGATGCGTTCTCGTTTTGCTCCTTTTGGGAAAGCTGCCTGGCTGATACGTTACCAGTGCCAGACTGCCAAAATTGGAGATTTTGGCAGAAGCAAAAGCTTTTTCACCAAAAGCACTCACAGTTAACACCTTCCTCTCAGTCCTCTTGTTGACCAAGCCTCGCTTCATTTTCGAACAAAGGCAATAACTCTTCTCATGAAATTTCAGAAATTAGTAACAATCCACTTTTTTTTTTTAAGTTCTGGTCATGAGGTCAGGGGACTAAAGTAGAGGTTACTTGAATGGAGAATTCATATTTCAACATTCAAGCCACGCAATCCCGAACTTCGTTGTATCGTGTGATGGTTCATCCTTCGAAACGGAACTTCGTTGTATCGTGTGATGGTTCATCCTTCGAAACGCCAGAACAGGAAACGAGAAACAGAAGACTTAAGTAAAAAAAGCGGAGAAATAAAGAAGATTCTTTCTTCTGTCATTCTTCATTTATCCATGAGCATTAGAGAGGAGAAACAAACACTCAAGGCAATTGAAAATTATACTCACGAGCCCCTGAGATCCAGACTTACGAAGAGTCATAAACTCACACCCTCAGCCACAGGCTATAGATGAGTGTATTCACACTAAAAAGCTAGAGTCTTTCCCGATTTTACAGAGAAAATTTAACAAAAAAGGAAACAAAAAAAGCTCAGAGATTGGTTGCTCCTGAACTTCTACCACACTATCAGCGATCTTCTTCTCTGGCCTCTCATATTTATTTTTCCTGGTGTTGTTTTGTGGCACTAGTTATAGCTTCTCTATTCTTTTCCCAACTCTTCCCTGGCTATTCAAGCCGCTGCAACAGTTCCTGTACGAAAGGGGTAGTCTTGGGCTTCGGTCGGAGGAGACTTTTTCTGCTCCTTGTTCCTCAAGACTTTCATTGAGGAAGAGATGTTCCTGCTCTTCTCCTTCATTTCATCCCTCTCTATCTGCTCATGTCTGCACTCTTCACTGCAGAATGGTGTGTCCCCTCTGCCAACACAGCACCAAGACTCATCAGTACCCAACACATAACACAGAATCATAAAAACAAAAAACTGGGGTTTTCTTACAAATTAGAAAACATCAGTGTCAAACTGAGATCCTAACCTGTACATAAAGATGTCTCTGTTGTCTCCAAGTGGCTTCTTGCAGAGAAAACAAGCATCCAAGAAATGGGACTGGTGATCCTCAAATCTGGCATCATAGAATCTGGCAGAAGCAGATCTTGGAGAAGGGTAATAAGAAGACGGGGAAGACAGACTCCTGAAACTGCTCCTCCTCGCGAAACAAAGAGGCCTTGGGGAAAGCCCATAGCTTTGAACCTGATTCCCGGGGAAGCCAGCCTCAATCTCTGCAAGTGAGGCCAACCCATCATCTTCTTCAATGGAAAAGGGTCTTCTGATGGAAGATATCGAAGGCTCCATTGTTGTTGTACCTAGTGACTGAAGTCAGAGAAAGAATGGCCAGGTAGAAAATTTAAAGCAGAAGTTTTTATAGCATAAGGCTCTCAATTTCCTGCGAAAGAATGAAGATTGAAGAGAAAACTACAAACAACGGCATGTTTCAGTAATCCGTGTAAGGAAACCCATTGGCTCAAGGTGCCTGTACCTCCAAGCTCCGTTATAAATATTCTTTTGGCTCCTGCTCTTTTCATTGCCCCTTGATGACTCATATAACCCCAATCACATCTGAAATCCTCGAGAATGCCATTGAACGGGAAATGGCCGGTTGATGGGAGAAGGGAAGTACAGTGATTTAGTGGGAAAGTCAGGGGTAAGATAGGAAAATCAGGTGATGGTGTGTGGGACTAGACTAGATCTTTCGGGCGAGAGGAAGAGGGCCCACTTTTGTCCATATATTTAAGGCCAAAGTACACTAGAGACCCCTGAACTTTTCCAACTCACACGATTTGGTCCTCAAACTTAAACTCAGTCGGCAGAAGCCCTCCAACTTTGCAATTAGTACGTTTTAGTCCAACTTGTTGACTTGACTCATCTTTTTAATGGATTAAATATATGAAGAGCCCTCAGATTTGACAATTCATTTAAGTTGACCATCAAACTAGAACTTTGATTGTACTAGGCCTTAAACTTTACAATAAACAATAAGTATTATAAAAAGTAATTAAAAAATTAATTATAAATTAATTAAAATTAATTTTTTTAGGTTCTGTAAAGAAAAAATTTATGAAATTAGTTAATTCATAGAAATTAATTAAATTCCCTTTGGTTTAGTCCCTATTGTGAATCAAGTTTGTAGATGAACTAACCTAATATTATCAAGTCAACAAAGAAAAAACAAAAATAAAAAAAAATACTTGCATAGTTCGCATGACTTGTAATAATTATTAGTTATTAATAAACTTGTAATTAGAAACTTGTTCATGATCTATTTTATTCTATGTTTACTCATTGCGTAAAGTAAAACAATATTTTATGCTATGCACTGGAAAGAGAGTGGGAAAATAAAAGTAAAGTAACATCAAATAGAAGTAAAAATAAAATAAAATAATTTATAGTATAGGTTGTCATTTAAATTTTTCTAGGTACACCATTATGGTGGATGGAATAAAATGTGGTTATTGGTGAAACTTTGTCACAATTTTTTTGTTCCATATTTTTTATCAAACATATTTTTTTGTATTATGTTATTTTCTCATTACAAATAATACATTATTTTTATTTTTTATCTAGGACCCTTATCATTTTATAGCTTATTATATATTTACCTTATAAACACTTGAAAAATATTTTTTATGAATTAATTAATTTTAATAAATTTTTCTTTACTCAACCTAAAAAATCAATTTTAATTGATTTATAATGAATTTTAATTAATTTTCATTAATTTTAGTAATGCTTTTTATTTATTGTAAACTTTAGGACCTAATGCAATCCAAGTTCTAGTTTGATGACCAACTTAAATGAGTTGTGAAAGTTTGATGACTCTTGATGTATTTAAGCCATTAAAAAAAGAGTCAAATCAATGAGTTGGACTAAAACGTACGAAAATGCAAAGTTGAAGGGTTTCTGCAGACCGAGCTAAAGTTTAAGGACCAAATCGTACGATTTGGAAAGTTTAAGGGCTTCTAGTGTACGTTGGCCTATATTTAACGTCGAGGTCAAGTCAGGTCCCACGCTCGGACACTTGCGCGTAGCGTAACAATCTTGGCGCTGTCCAAGTCTTCCCAAAGACTCGTGGTTTGGTCTTGTCCCTGTGCTACTTTTTCTCAACTTGTGATGTGGGGGGTGGGTCATCGGCCATCACCAACAAAATAATTCAATACATGAAGACGGAATTAAAGGAAAAGAGCGCTCAAACGCGAAACTATAATTAGGACATGGCAAGTGGATCTTTTATGGAAGTTGTTTCTTTGGCCCTTTTACTTTACAATCATGCACTTTTAAACTCCTTTCACTTTTTTTTTTTTACTTTTAAAAAGACTTTGGAAAGATATTTTTTTCAGATGGTGTATTTAAAATTTAGGTCCAGACAAAACACGCATTACTTACTTCTACAGTCCTACTCTCACGGTCTCACCAATCAGGAAAAGAAATAATTCACTTTAGCCAATATGATTTTAAATATATTATGGCATGGATCCATCGAAATAATGGTATTTGAAAATGAGGAACGAAGGCAGATTTCAATGCGTTTGGGCCATTTATATTTGGAGTCGATGAAGGTAAGGAAAGGTGGCTGTCTTTAATGGGCGGGCAGAGCAGAGGCAGCGGCAGGTGCATTCCAAGGCACCGAATCTCAAAGCTTAGGCACCCTTTCCTTGCCCTCTAAGAAAATATATTCCCCTGTCATCAATGTTTTTAATGTTACAATCCGTAGGTATATATACATACTAATATGAAAAATATTAAATATATTTTATGCACATTTTTATATGTATTTAATTATTTTTATTATAATTTTTTAATATAAATAAATATATATATGAGAGAAAATACTTTTTACATGAAAACATATAATAAATGAAAAATATAGAATAAAATACATATTATTTTCATCAAAATTTTCAAAACTTAATCGTGGGGTCAACATTATTTATCAATTAAAATTTATTTTTAAATAAAAAAAAACGTCAACAGTTATGTCAAAAATATGTGTATCATTGTTATATTTTCTCATTTTATATATGTATATATAGTATATTGATGCAAAACATAAACAAGATTTTCCTAATCCATATATAGTAGTATACTATGCACAGTGTGTGTTGTATACTATAGTAAATCATTGTATATTAAAAAAAACACAATATATATATATATATATATATATATATATATATTTGCACACAAAACGTAGTTGTATGTCACAGTTTACTACATAAAAAATTAACAAACTATGAAAACTTTTGTATCACTTATCGTATACCTATAAAAAATTGAAGACATTGATTAACCAGCCTCCCTTTCACATGAGTTTTAGTTGAATGAAGGTGCTTAACTAATAAGGCTTGTAAGTTTTTTCTTTTTTTCCATCTAGGACACTCTGGTATCCGGTAGCCACATTGGGATCCAAATACTCCATAGTCAAGTCGTGTTGGACTTCTTCGAGTGGAAGCTCTCCTAAAGTCTGCTTATCCATTCACAAAATGAAACTTAAATGCAGTGGCAAATCCAAAACTTTATTAAAGTGAGGTCCATATATGAACATAAATATTAAGGACTAAGACTAACTAATGAAACTAATAAATTAGTATGCATGATATAGTAAAAGAAAAAGCTTTACTTGGAAAATTATCTTTAAAGAATGGTTCTAATTTTAGCATCTAATTAATTAGCCGTGGTTGAACAATTTCAATGTGTTTTACAAAATCATGGATTGCAAAGACAAACTAGAATAGATATGTCTAAGCTTGTATAAGTAATGAAAGGAGAAAATCCTTTACTTGCCCATAAACTTTTATAATTTTTACTCTCTTACCCCCATTAACTTTATTTTATGCCAAAACTAACCTTTTAATATGTCAGTTTGACAAAAAAAGAATATGGCAGAAAAAATTTAAGGTCTAGATGGGAAGAAACATGAAAGTTCCGGAGACCAAAAAAAGGCTTTTACCAATATAGTATTGTTAATGGAGAGTAGAAAGTGGCCTATTTTTTTTTCTTCTAATAATCAGAAATACATTAGGAAACTAAAAAAGAATATAGGAAGCATGATTGTGGGCAAGATGGACTTTTTGTCTAGGCATAACCAGAATCGAACAATGCTATATGGATAAAAAAGAATTCTAGATATGATAAATAAGACAATAAAGCCTTATAGCCTTGCACTAACTAATGTTGTGCCAGATATTGCTTGCAGGACTTGTGAACAATCAGTAAAAATAGTTAACCATCTCAAGTTCTTATCTTGTGCAAAAGAAATTGCTCAAACGATAGCAGAGAGTTCAACTTCCAATGCATAAATTGCACTAGAGAATCAAGATGCCCTGTTGGTGTCTTGGATGAGCATTGATTCTTAACCACACCCAAGCCGCTGCACCCTTCTTTGAGGATCGACGCTAGGCACCATCAGTGACAAAAATTTCTAGATGCTAATAAACAAGTTGTTCTTGATGTTGACCCCCAAAATTGACATAAAGTAGCTGGAGGATTATAAGGGAAAAGAGTGTGCTGCCACAAAAAATCAATTGTCATCAATAATTGCAGGAACTGGTCATCCCGGCGCAAGATTAAATAAGGAGTACGAAAAGATGCATTCTTGAATGTGCACTCATTTCGACCAATCCTGATAATCCAAAGTGTTGCTACTATAAACCAAAACCAATCCTGAGGCCAATGCTATTGATGGGAGAGAATATAAACTAACCACTCTTCAAAATGAGCTATAGATGGTGGAAGGATGGCAAGAACAAAAATTATCTCATAATTCTTGCAATCTCGAGCATTCCCAAAACATATGAAACATCATTTCTAAAGTTGAACAATAATACAAGCTTGTAGAGCTCATAAACCCATCATGGATTGCAAGATTATAGTTGGTTAGCAAAGCTTACAATAGACATTTTCATAAGAATATTTTAAAGTTTTGAGGAATTGAGGAACCCCATATTGCCTTCAAGATAAAAGTAAATTCTAAATGAGGCGATATTCTTGTATAGTTTCCTGCCACATTTAATAACTCGGTCGATTTCCTATGTAGTTCCGGATTGTAATCTTCTTTCACCATAAAGGAACCAAATGGATTACTTAACCACACAATAGAATCCTAGGTATTAGAGGGGTGTAGATGAATCATTTGTAAAATGAGATCAACAATTTGAGGGGGGAATAGAAGCTGGAAAAGAGATTAATTCCAACAATGTCCTTGTCAATCATACAAACCAGAAACTCAAAGACTAGGATCATTGTGATTGTCAGTAGTCAAATCACAAAGATGAGAATGATGAATGTTAAGAAGCCAAAGATCATTCCAAATCCGAACTACAGAGCCATCCCCAATAAACCACTCAATGTGATCATTTAGTAATTCTATACCATAACGAAGACTATGCCATATAGGAAAAATATTTCCACAAGTTTTAACAGACTCTATTAAGTGGTTATGCCTGTACTTTGCCGCCAAGACTTTGTAAACAAGTTTATTGCTATCTTCCAAAAAAAATCCTCGAGAAAGTTTTCACAAGAACCACATGATTAAAGAGTCATAAATAATTAATCCCAAGATCATTAATCCTTTTAGGGAAATGGAATATGCATTGATGTTTCATATATATTCCCTTTTTAGACTAATTACTAGACCACCAGAAATGGATAAGTTGCTAAGATATATTGTCTGACAAAGTCATTACGAATTTTAACATAGACATAAAATAAAGAAGAATGGAATAGAAAGTTGATTAGATCAAAGTAAGTTAGCCTACAAGATTAAGAAGATTTCCCTTTCAGTTCGCTAAATGCTTACGAACTATATCTATAAGAAATTAAAAAGATGATTGATGAGATAAATCCTAGCAAAAAAATATTCCTAAATAGGTAGAGAATACCTTGACTAACCAAAAAATAAAGGACTTGGAAAACGTTATCACAAAAAAGGCCTATGACATTGCGACTAAAATATGATTCAGACTTTTGGAGATTAACCTATTAGCTTGCAACAATGGCGAAATCTTATGGGTTTCATTTAATGCTTGAACTATCATCAAAGTAGGTTGAAAACATAGCTTGTAATCATCTGCAAATAACAAATGACTTATTTCTAGTTGATGTCCTTAAGACCCTAGTTGATTCCTTGATTCTGAATCTTCTAGAATCTACTTGAAAACATTTCATCACACAAAATAAATATATAAAGAGATAGTGGATCACCTTGGTGAATTCTTACGAATGGAAAAAACCAATCAATTGTGCTTTTCATTAACCAATATCAAGTGTGATACCGTTATAATACACTGCATGATAAGGCGGATCTAGTTTTTCAACAATTGCATGACACAGAAAACTTTTTTAATAAAAGTTTATTGTAAGTTGTCATATGCTTTCCTAATATCCAATTTTAGCAATGCTTTGGAACTACGCATGCCAGTTGAATGGGGAGTACCAGAGACTACATGCAATAACTCATGGGCAATGATGATATTATCTTGAATATGTTGATTAGGAACAAACGCATTTTGGGAAGAATAAAGTAGACTATCCAGAACCAGTTTCAATTAATTGACTAAAACATTAGCAATTACTTTATATAATGTGTTGCAAAGAATGATTGGCCTATAATCAACCATTGTCCGAGTCTGTAATGATTTTGGGATAAGTGTAATAAAAGTACAATTTGCCTGTTTTAGGTGAAATACGCCATTTAAGAAAGATAAAGCTACATTCGTCACATTCTTCTTGAAGATATCCAAAAAAATTTTTAAAAACTATAGGCTAATGTCCATATGGTCTTAGAGCCTTGAAATTACCCAAAGCAAAAACTGCCTTTTGAACTTCTTCACTTTGTGAATGAATCAAGCAACATATTGCATTGATCATCTGATAAGATGCATGTAATGTTAGCACACAAATTTTTCAACTTTGTTGAGATACAAAAGACATATTTACTTATCCCATGGCCTCTCTTTTGGAGATTCAAACTAATGCATTACTTTGGGACCTTAACTTCTAATTCTTTTTTAAGTTTTTTTCTTTGACATATAAATTATTTCATTACTTGTATTTCTCAAATAATATAATATAATTAGATTTTGAAACAAAAAATCGCATTAGAAGAATAGAGTAATGAAGGAGAGGAGGAGGCGGGGAGGAGATGATGGCACAACTGGACATAACGAAGGCCTGCAATGGAACCTTAATCTCAAATTGCTTGATTTATTGGTCAGACGTGTTTTTTTTTTTAAATAATGATTGGCTTGATTGAAAGGGTTTTAGCAGCTGAGGGGCAAAATTTCTAAGAAAGGAGGTTAGGAGGGCAAAGTCTTATATTTTCTCATTTTTGTTATAACGGTGAATCACGGTGTTAAGTTGTCAAAGAATAAGTGTAGATATTTGAAACAATTTGGATAAAATTGTATGTTTGACCAAAACTCATAGGGGTTTTGTAATTTTTCCAACAATTTATATGTTAAGGAGAAATTTTAAATAATAATTAAAAGTTGAGATCTCAAAATGTAATTAATCAATTATTTTTAACCTCTAAAATTTTCATGAGGGGATAAATATATGCTTCCTAAAACCTAAAGAAACTTTTAAAAGATTTCTGAAGCAGAAAAGACAAAGTATAATTTTGGTAAACCATTGAGAACAAATTGTAATTTTATCTTTCTCTTATTGGAATGAAGAAACGTTTTACCAAAAAGAAAGAAATTGGTAGGAGGGAAAGGAGAAGTGAAATGAGTGAGTTGGGAAAGGAATATGATTCTGAAACCCCTTACTAGGTTCGAGTCTCCCCTCTCTTTTTCATATTTTAAAATCTTTAAATTTAAGGTGGAAGTTATTCTTCTGAGTTCTGACTGGAACAAAAAACAGGGGGGGAAACGATTGAGTTGGAGGCGTTTGGAAGAGACGCTGGTTGGAGAGAGTGAGAAAGAAATTGATATGAAATCATAGGGAACCAGCTGTACCTTGTACCACACACACATGATGACACGCGTCCACTGCACTAAAAAATAAACTCTCTCTCTTCATGGGTCCCATCCCCTTCTCACGTCACTTTCTTTCACCTTTCCTCACGCTCTCTCTTTCTGTGTTTTCCTTTTCCCTGAAGAAAAAAAAAAAAGAACATAATAAAATAGAAAAACTCTCACTAGTCCAAATTCGGCTCGGCTCAACTTGGTTCACTTCGTCCTTTTCTTTTTCCCCTCTCCGGGGCCACCTCCCAAAACCATCGACGGTGGGCCTGCCCCTGCCCCCGTTTCCGCCCATGCCTTTCACTTTTCTCTACTTAATTTCATGATGTCGTCACCTCGCCATCCTCCATCTCCTTTTTCTCTTTCTTCTTTCGTTAACTTAGGGCTAGGATTTTTATTTATTTCACTTTCACCCACATTTGTTTTTGCTGGACCGTAGACAGTTTCTCTTACTTATTTTTCTTTTTCCCTTAAGAGTGTATTTATTTTGCCCTTTTCCTTTCCCAACCATTTACCGGAAATTTCTTCGTGCAAATGATCCTTCACGTATGCTAAAAAGTGGAATTGCAGTCCCAAGATTTCAAGATTTGCAGTCATACCATTGATATTATAAGTGATGCTTATACGTTCACCAGTCCCAGTGATCTGGTCGGTTGGGTTTACACTATCAACACTATCGGCTGGTCATCATTGTAACTTGCAATTAATTGCAAAAAAACACAAAACAAAAACACACACACACACATGTAGACGGCACACACAGAATAACATACATTTGAAACAAGAAACAGAAAAATGAAAGATTGAAGGAGACCCCACGACAAAATTAGGTCTGAAAATGGGAAATTAATCATCTAAGTTAATGTGGTAGAATAAATGGCCGATTGTCATTAATAAATTTCACATGTATGTATGTATGTATGTATATACAGATTCAGTGATGCATGTCACGAGAAAAATGGCAGCACGTACACGTGCAAGCCGTTGGTGTTGGGTGCAAATTTGATTAAATAAATAAATTAATTGAATAAAGAGTCGAGAATCGAGAGACTTCGTGCATGAATACAAATTTATTAAGGAGCGGGAATCTAATAATTATCACCCACACGTCAGACGCAACCTTTTCTCTTAAAAAATTGGCCCAGGCCCTATTCTATACAACCCCAGCCCAAGCCCTAGGTTGATTAATACATACGATGTCTACTTAATTAATAGACCTGAACTTTGATCGCGTCAAGCAATGTGCAACAAATGGAGTAGTGCAGTACTTATTATAATTGGGAATATTACGCAGAGGATTAATAAACAAGGCGCCGTACTTCGAAAGGCTTAAACTGAATTAAGGTGGAGGAAGATGATTGGTTGAAGCTGGGGAAGCTAGCCTAGGGGCCGTCCTAGAATTGAGAAATGAGAAGGGTGGGTGGGCGCTTGTTCCGAGGTGTTCGCGTCCCCCAATTAAGCCGAAAGTTAGTACTTCCCAGTTCCCTGCCCGCCACTTGCCTTTCCTTTGTTCTTCACTCTACACGTGTGGCTTTCTGCTTGCCACCACCCTGCCACTGCATAGTCTACGTTCCGCTCCTCCGCCCACGTATCCGGTAATCACCTTTTTTTTGTGATAACTATAATTAGGGATGATAAAATTTAATTTGACATAATAATATGATCCAACTTATTTGAATTCAAGCCATATTTGTCTTGATTGTATTTAATCTGTTTTGAATCTGAACCTAATTAAAATAAAACCTGATAAAATTAAAACCCGAGCTGACTTTGCTTGAACATAAAATGATCTGATAATTAAACTAAAAAATACCAAATTTTAATCTAAATTAATATAAAATATATGGCAGCAAATAATTTAACACGAGTAACTAAGTTTCTACTCTTCTGTTAATCTGTTTTACGTTACAGAGTGAGCAAATGATTAGTGAGAGAGAAAGAGAGGAATAATTAGGTTTTTGGGAATTATAGTATTTTATTAAAGAAATTATATATGAATACATTTTCAAGAATTTTATACTCTCTCATCTCGTAAAGTTTAACCTTTTTACTATTTATAATAGTTAATTCATATTTTTTGTTTTTTCAAATTTTTTTTATGAAAATATAAACTTTTTATACAAAAATGGTACCTTAAAGACAATTTTTTTATAAATAATTTTTTTAAAATTTTTTATAGTACAAATTAATATGAATATATTTAAGTCAAACTTTAGTAAAAAAAAAAAAGGTAAAATCGCCATCTTTTGCTAAAGGAAGGAAGTATTATTTTTTATGTCCAATTAAATTAAATTTTAATTAAAATTAAAAAAAATGAATTGATTTAGTCATTTTAGCTTATGTATCAATGAATCGAGCAAGCTCAACAATCAACTTGAACTTAGTTTGAAACCCAAATAGCCTGACCTGTATTGGACCAAACCCAAATAAACTTGGTGATACCCAACCTTAACCTGAAATTTACTCAATCCAAACCTAGATAATCCAACCTGAACCTGACCTAGATCTAAAAACATTCTTAGCCAATTAAACTTAAACCTATATTACACACACCTGACCCAACCCATCTAATTGACATTCTTAATTATAACAATAGTTTCTTTTCTAACACAGTGCAATTTTCGCTTTCTTTTTTTCTTTGTCGTTTTGTGACTTTTATGATGGACGGATCGTCTTTTCACCAAAAAATTAAAAAGAATGAAATTCTTTTTTAATAATCACTTTTCGTCTCTCAAATTTGGTTAACCAAGTCATTTTTTTCGGTCTTTTTTGGCACTGTGCGACTCTATCCTCCAACCACAGATAAACTTACAATTACCCTTGAGGTATACTATAACCTATAGTTTCCTTTATTCTATTTTTAAAAATATATACTTTATCCCTATATTTTTTAATTGTCTGATAATAACTTTTAAAGTTATATTTAAATTGTACGATAGTCATCTTCCAATAATTTTAATCTCTTTAATATTTTTTATAATTGATAGACATTTGAAATCATCAGTTTTTTGTTTTTATAAATATATTTTTCTCTCTGTAAATATACATCGGTATTTTTAAAGGTCGGTTAACTGAGGAAAAAAATATCAAAAATCTTAAAATTACTAAAACATGATTATCAGAGTTTAAATTAAGATTTTAAAAGTATACTATAAAAAAAAATAAAAGGTAAAATATAGATTTTTAAAAATAAAAGGGATAAAGTATAGGTTAGACCAAATCAGAGGAAGATTTTATAATTTTTCCCGAACTATATAATATAGGACTCTAAAAGGTTGTCTTTTTTATCTCTCTGTTTTTTTTTTCTTATTTTCATTTCTTTCTAAAATGGTAGGAGAAAATTTAAATTAATTACTTTTTATTTCCTTCTTGCGATGACCGACTACCAGTGATGATTGTTTTCCGTCGCCAAGGAAACAAGCGCTGTCACCAGTTCAGTCATTGATGGTGGATGTGTGGTAGATTGCAAAATATAAAACACAAAAATATACTAGAAAATAAGCAATTAGGTGGTTCAGCATTTAATTTTCATTTTCGCTTATAGTAGTCCATTAGCAAACTCAAGGTCAAAAGAGTTAAGTGCTTACGTTTTTATGTTGGGGACCAAATTGCATCATGCTAAAATTTACACTGTTGTGTGAATAAATAAAGTTTGAGTAACTAAAAGCGTTTTAGGCCTTATTTTTTAGGGGAAAAGTACCAAATTTCCCACTATAATTTCGCTCCCGAGTAAATTAACCACTATAGTTTTCCCTAGTTTTGATATGGCCACTAACTTTATAGTTTGGGACCAACTTGGCCACAACTATTGAAAACCTAATGATAAATGTTAGATGTTGTTGATTTTAAGTTTTTGAGGTAGTAATGTAATTTTTTATAAACTTTAGGAATATTGTGTAATTTATCATTTTATTTTTTACGCACCAAACACTGCATCAATTATTGGCAGATCCGCCATTGGGTGACATAAACAATGATAGAGGAGATAGCATTGGATATCTCTATTTGTTAAAAAATAACTGTCATACCTAGAATTTGTGAGTTTCATTTAATTAGTGAGTTTCATTTAATTAAAACTTAGGTTATCTATAGCATTGGAATACAAAGGCTAGTTTGAATTCTGTTTATAAAGGGACCATAGATGGATTCGATGATGGATGAATGTGGCTATCAGACAAAAAAATGAAAATTTTAAATGACATAAAAATTTTTAAGTTTATTAAAAGTTATATAAGTACTATAAGATTTCAAAACCAATAATTGCTTAAGTTTGCTGTTAGATTTTTAACAGTTGGTGGCATATTTTATACTGAACCATAAGATTAGTAGCCAGTCTAGTCTCCAACTATTATTTTGGTGGCTTTATAAAAAATCAGACAAAACTATAGTAGACAATCAGGTTTAGAAACTAAAGTAAAGTGGGCAATTTGATGCTTTTTCCTTTTTGAGCCGGTTCAAGTTCCTAAATTAGGTATGCCTAGTAAATTCATTAGACTTCATGGGAAAGTTCATACACCATCTTGTTTTCCTCTCTTTAAACCAAAAAAGAAAAGGATAAAACAAAATCTCACTTTGCTCTCCCTACTGATCGTGGTTACCAATTTGAAATTCAATAAGTAAATCCCGCCGTGACCCCCTAAACTGTACTCACTATTGCAATTCTATCTTTAAACTGCATAATGTACCATTCAAAAATTGAACTACCAAATCATAACAAAATTAGCTTCTAGCTAGTATTTTGAATTGAACCGCGTAGCTGCAACACAAACTTTTCTCTACTTAACGGTTGGGTTGCTAAGGATCTACATACATATTTGAATAAGAGTCCTTTAAAGTACTTTGAATATTATTTTATCCCCCTTAATTTTCCAAGGCCTTGTCTAACCAGGGGCAACGCCCCCCCCAATTTTTAAGACTTTTATTAGGGTTGGTTAATGTGATATAAAATTGTAATAACATTAAAATTATGTACTTATTTGTAAACTTTGAAGTTGATAATGGGCAAGTGTGTATTTTACCTTTTTGTAAAATACAAAGGGAAACTTACATAAATCCCTCCAACGTTTAACCTAATCTACAGTTGCCCACATTTATTTTAAAAAATGGTAAAATCCATATTTAGTCCCTTAATTTTAAGAGTCATCTTAATACGGTCCATTACCATTAAAAGTAGCTATTAAAGTTCCATAACTCAACTAATGTGTCATATTTTGGTTTCTATTGTCAGTTTTGCAGTTATTTTGAATGGAAATTGCTTACATGGCACGTAGATTGCCATGTGGCAACCTCTTTTATGATAAGAAATGACTAGAATGTGGGAACAATAAAGTTAAAGCTAAAATTGACAAAAGTAAATTTAGTGACTTAAAAGGCTAATTAACCAAATCTTCCCTCATCTTCCCCAATCCCACCGCTGCCCCTCTCCGATTAAATCCTTGTCACCCTTTTGCACTACCTTTAGGATGGCTACGACGTTCGCTAGAACATTGCTGAGGGTGGCAATCCTTAACTCCGATGTCCGCTGCTCTCACCGAATCCAACAACAAGAGCAAGCTCATCAGCATCTCATTCACCTTCAGTTGGTCTCTCTGATTCCTTCGAATTAGATCGACAGTCTCCTCATTGGAAATCCTCTCCTCGATCACCATCACTTCCTTCCTAATTGCCAAGATCTTCTTTTCAGGTTCTTTTGCACCAGGAAACCCTAGAACAGCTTCTAGATTTTGACAGTAGAATCTGACATGCTTTGCTCCGACTCGATGAAGCGAATCGGAATGGACACCAGTTTCTGAGAATGACAGAAAGCACTCTCAGGTTGTGCCTGTATTGGGATCGGCCTCGCTGCCAGTGGGTAGTAAGGATGGGTCGGTAAATCCCAATGACTCTGAAAGAATGGACTATCCATCATATATGTGAGCATGAATTACAAGATAGAAATATCGAAAGAAATTCTTTTGCTTCCTAATTGTAGATTATTGAGGTTTGATTTTTTGGGAAGGGCACTGCGTTGCGTGGATATTTATAAAGGCTTTTTATTGGTGTCGGAGACTGGTGGACCAACGGACTAAAAGACATGGAAACGGAGTGACGGAGAGGCGACAATGCGCGGTGGCGTGGATGGTGGAATGGGTGTCTGGAAATTGGAGAAGATTTGGATTATGGGTGAAACCATGTTTTAGGACTTATGATTATGTGTTTGCATTATTTTAGTCTGAAATATGTTGTTCTTTCAGCTTAGTCACTTGTTGTCATGGAAAAGGATGGACACATGGCAATCTATGTGCCACATAGGCAATTTCCATCCAAAATAATGGAAAACTGACAGTAGGGACCAAACTAAAACACATTAGTTGAGTTGGGAGACTTTAATAGCCACTTTTAGAGGTAAGAGACCATATTAAGAGGACCCTTAAAATGAGGGGATTAAATATGAATTTTACCTTTTAAAAAACTTACACTTTACCCATAATAGTAACTCCACATGTTATACTAGTGAAGTCAAATGCTTTGACTACCCAATAATGTTTGTAAATCATGCAAATCAAACACAAGGTTCACCTCATGTTATATCCAATTTAATTTTTCCTAAATATATAATATATTTCTTATACAATTTGTTGCTTCTAAATAATTTTTATATGTATAAATTTACTAATAGTTTTTTAAAATTTATAATATATTTTTATTTTTATAAATTAAGTTTATAATTTTGACTTTCTAACATCCTATTCAACTTTTCAGTTAGTTTAAACAATAAGGAAAATCTTCTTATGAATATTAAATTTTAAAACATACTTATTCGTAGCATACCTAATGATTATTATTAATGTTGAATTTATAAGACATACTTTACAATTAAAGAAAATCGTTGTCTCCATCAACAGCTACGAATGTCTCAACAAAGGTGGCCATAACCCTAACAATTAAAGGCTCCCTCTTAACCGCTAATTTGAATCCAATTTTGGATTAATATAAAAAGTTGTTGCCCAGACCTAATTATAAGACATGATTATTTATTCAAATTAATAATTGAGCAAAATTTTACATATTAAGAAGTATAAACAGTATTTTTTTCCATTTTTTATTAAAAGCGAATATTTGTTACCAAATTTTAAACTTATCCAACCTAAAGAAAAAATTAATAAAAAATTATTTATTTATAAAAATATTGCAAAATTACATTTCAGACTTCTCAAAATCTAGGATTTCAATGGGTTGATAATTTGGATAAGTAACAACTTTGTCTAAAAATAATATACAATAATATATTAAAGGGTAAATTGTACCAAACTTCCCAAACCTTTAATTCCAATTGCAAATTGACTGTCAAGCTCCATTTAGTTGCATAGTGGTCTCAAATATTTATAATTCATTCGTATTGGTCTCTAGTATATATTAGCAAAAAAATTGAATTGACACTTAAACTTGATTTATAGATAGGCAAAACTGACAATTTAAATTATTTTTTTAACTATTCAAAAAATTATAGTACATATTAAATTGTATGAGAAGACAATTATCAAATAGTTTGAATTCTATCTCTCATGTAACTATATGACATTAACTTTTTAAATTGTATTTTAAATTGTTTAGTAGCTAACTCCTATAAATTTAATGTGTCATAATTTCTTTATAGTTAGTGCACTATTTAAACTATTAAAATTTTCTATCTGTAAATCAGGTTTCTGTGTCAGTGCAGTCTTGACTAAAGCTAAAGACTAATATCTAAGAAATTATATTTGGACCAATATTAAACAACATGGAGGTTGAGGACAACTTGTCACAGAAATTAAAGTTTTGGGACTTTTGGTGCAATTACCATTTACTAAATTTAATTAAAAAAACGATTTGGCGCTTGAACATTGGAATTAGATATGCAGATCAGCGAATAAATATGAATATACAAAATTTATTTAACTAATTAAATATAAGGTTTAATATTGATTACATATTTTATGATATGAGTAGAAATAATATTAAAAGTAAATGAAATCAAAGGGTAGACATGAAAGTGAAATCAGGAAAGATTGATGGTAGTGCGAAATCTTTACTTTATGTTTATATAATAAATGAGCCATTTTGTTTTGGTGATCGTGGATCATATTCATATCAACGATCAATTGCAGCAGGTTGGCAACTTTGTAATTATCTTGAAGTACATTCCAGAAAGCTACGGCGAAAGGAAACGGTCATAAAAAGAAGAGATCATTTTGATTATACCAAAACTTTCTAAGAAATCGAATGGACATTCTCAGATTTCTTAAATCACCACTTTGAAGTGGCCTTCGCTTTCTCCTCTTTAAAACTTGTTGTTTACATGTTTTCTACATCACTTGTTGGGACTGCCTTTGTTTGATTAGTATTTTATTTTATTTTATTTTAATGATTTTCTGGGTGACATGATCAGTACTGCAAGACAGTGATTTTCCAGAGTACTACAATTAAAATATATTAGTGGTAATCCTGGGATCGATTTAAGACAGATTGAACTTTATTTAATGGTTCTTAATTAATTAGCAGTAGTTTATGGCTGGTGGCTTTTAGACAGCCCATTGAGCGAAGCCACTGGGGTTGAATATTTTAACATTGTTCAGTGTTGTTCATTCCACTTTGTTGAAGCGGTAAAGGGGTGTTAAGTAAAGTGAGAGAATAGGTGTTGGATTTCTACCTTTCTCACTTTTCTATGTAAATGCCGTTTAAAGTTAATTCAGGAAATTTTCGAGTTTAAAAAAAAGTTGGTATTTGCTTCTGTACAAAAAGAAAAAACATTGTTTACTGTTGATCAATAATATAGTATTCCTCGGACCTTACTAGTGCTGGGAACTCATTTTTTTAAACAAAAAGAGAAGAGATTAAAATTCATTCCAGTGTGTTTCTTAAATGTCGACGACCAAACATGTCGCCACGTGGGCCAACAGCTCGCGTTCTTGTTGTCTCCCAACCCTGCAAGTGCAAGGTGCTTTCTTTTCTCCCCTTAAATACCAATAAAGATAATTTTTTTTCCTATTAAATTATCTCACAATTTGCATTACAAGTAATAAAAACACATTTTCCATATTTTACAGCATCCCATTTCTCTTCTTAAGAAAAACATGCGCCAGTAGTCTTTTGCTTTTTGGGATTCTCAGAAAAATAGCCCATATGTATAAAAATAATATTTTCATCAAAAGTTTGATATAGTAGCAAAATAAACATGTCGAATTTAAGGCAATTTTATAAAGCTCCAGCCTCCAGGCCCTGCCCCGCTTATTAATTCACTACTGCATCTTTAATGGGCACATTTATATTTTACTAGTGAATAATTTCATTATTCGGTTTCTTTTCAGTTAATTGGATCATTATTTTAATTACCATACGAAAGCCAGCAGATTTCTGGATTCCATACAACCAAACCGATACTGCCAGTGAGACACGTGCATAGAGAAGGCAAGAATCCCACGCAAAATTGTTTATTTATCGACAGCATCTAATTATTTAAATTTTGCTTTACAGTTCTGTTCATATGATGAAAGTATAAATTTCTGCTTTGCACATGTTCCATGCGAGTGATTGCCTTCCCTAGAATGCTCTTCGTTACGACTAATTAAAGTGGGTAACTTCGGCACCTCATGTCCTTTGTCTTTACTTTTCTGAACCCAGAAACCGGGCAAGGGAAAATAATATATAGTAGTAGAAAAATCACTACTTCATACCAAACGTTGGACTCTCATGGTAGTAGTGCCCACCTCAGTATCATTAAGTTAGAGCAAGTCTAGTGTCAATAAAGACTAATTGATTTAAAATTGAAACTAGCTCATCAAAACTAAAACTCACATAAAAGACTCACGACATAGTTAACAGAGAAAGGGTTACTTGTGGCCTCACCATAGGATAGGTATTCAACAATATAG
The DNA here is from genome assembly GCA_005392925.1 of Aquilaria sinensis. Taxonomy (NCBI): domain Eukaryota; kingdom Viridiplantae; phylum Streptophyta; class Magnoliopsida; order Malvales; family Thymelaeaceae; genus Aquilaria; species Aquilaria sinensis. Next base: position 502,696 of record SMDT01001507.1, on the reverse strand, counting down.
AGGTTACATAAAGCAATCGTCTCATCCAACAATGCTAAATCTAAGATACACCACTTGCGACATCCATATAAAAGCTATCTTTGTCCACATAAGAAGAATGATATCACCTCCTTGGTATTTGCAATTTATATAGAATTCCTACTTACTTGAGTGTTAAGGATTCTTTGGCATGTTTCCCATGCCTCCTCTCTTAGCGTATGCTTGTATAAGAAGACCTATTTTCTAGTGTCAAGGCATCATATATTGGTCACTATATCATCATTTGGTGCCTATTGTCTTTTTCACACAAGTAAACATCTAGACCTCATCACTTTTGGGAAGGAAGTACCAATAACTACCAAACTTCACAAGAGGATAGCAGGCAAGGCCCTCCTTGCTGAGGAGTTAGACAGAAACACTTTCACATCAACCTTTCCAAACCGTACTATTATGGCAGGGGCCACTGCCAAGGATTTACTCTCATAGCAAGAAAAGTGCACCACCTTACTTAAGCAGAGTTTGAAAGCATAAATGTGCAACTCACAAGCAAGTTGGACTGATAACAATTATTGCCAAGTACTTTACTCACCTTCATCCATAAGCGCAAGTATCACCCAAGCCCTGAAGTCATTGGCACAAACCTTACATACCAAGGGCTCCAACATCTAATGAAAGTACAAGTTTTGGAACTCAAGTTGAGGGTCAAGTAGGAAACCTTCCATACACCTGCATCCCCAACCTTGGGGCCATAAGCAATAGGGACATGTCCCATCAATGTTTGTCCTATCATTGTCTTAGCTCCTACAAAAGCTAATCCTACCGTCATCTCAGCTCCCACCGACTTTGGCTTTACCACTATCTCAAGTAGTTCAGTTATAGTCTTCCCAATGACTTTGGCAGCAGCTCAAACTTCTTCTATTCCATAAAAAGGAGACGTCTGTAGCACCTCCACTCTCCAGCACCACTTACTCCGCGATTCTTACCTAGAGAGAACAAGTACCATGCCCACACTCATTATATTCTGCCCAATGCAACATATAAGGCCACTTATTTGTTCCTAGGAGCTGTCCCGATCACCAACATAACTCTGTTGGCACACTTGCTTATCTTGCTTCTCTCTATCAACTAATGTCAACCCATATGATCTACTTTGCAACAACAGCCCTTTATGTTGTAGGGGTGAGCAAAATTTTAGTTATATCCAAAAGAATTGAATAAATGGAAAAAATTGATTTTCGGTTATCACTTTTTAGGCATAATTTCAATTTTTAGTTATAACCGAAAACTGATGTATAAGTTCTATTTTGTTTTCAGTTTGCTTCAATTAAAATTCAGTTAACTGAAATAACTTAATTTTTATTTTACTAGCATTTATGTTTGAGATTGAAAAAGATTAGGCATATGATAAATGTTTACTATGTGTATGTATGTGATGTTTGGATTTGGAATGGATTATTGATGTTTGCTATGTGATTGAAACGTGTATTTTGATTAGAATATGTGATGAATGTTTGAGGTTTGGAATATACATACATACAATTTAGTTGTTTTAATTAAAAACTAAATAACCAAAACTTTTTTTCCGTTATATCACTTTTTGGTTTATTTCAGTTTTCTCCTATAATTCAGTCTATTTGATTACTAGTATATAAGATAAAAAATCGAATAAATTTAATTATTTAGTTTCAGTTAAAATTGAAAAAACTGAATGAACACCCATACCATGCTACCCAAAGTACCATTGCTGAAGTGCAATAACAGGCATGGACTCTCACCCGGAACAGCCCAAGAAAGTTAGGAAGAAACCATTCACCACTCAGCTCATTGACGAGCCAATACTGGAGAAGGTGAAGACACCCCATTTTGAACCACATCATGGTACTGGAGATCCAACAAACCACTTGTGTCACTATGAAAATATTATGACCCACTCTCTAGTGTCAATGCATCATATGGAGGTCAGTGTATCATCACATGGTATAACATTCCGTGATTCCGTCGTAAAAAGTATGGAGACATCCAAGTTCATTTACACAATTGTGGTTCGCTTGGAATTTAAGGGATAGTTTTTTGTGGATGGTTAAAATGTGTTCTTGTCTCGTTTTCGGAACCACTCCGTGTTACATAACCATTAATTTTTATTATGGGTTTGGGCTTCCAAAAGGAGAGAATCTTCATTGGATCAGGGCGGCGACTCAAAAGAAGAATTTTGCAACTGGGCCTAACTCAGAATATGATAGGCCACCAGAGAGAAAAAAAAAAACAAGACAACACTGCAACTGGAACCAGGGCTCCTGACATTTTTTATTTTCTCAATATGGGCTTTGGAACTAAATGAGCTTACTGGAGTTTTAGGAGGACCCAGTTGTCAATGCCACCCTAAATTTAAAAAGAACTCGTTACAATAAAGAGCACTTAAAATTTTGAATAGATACTTAAAAATTTTCATTTAAAAAAAAAAGATACATTAAATTCAATTTTACTCTATTTCTTTTTTGCTTTTTTGTTTTTTTTTTTACTTTGCCCCATATGTAAAGAAAAAGAAAACCCAATATCTGCAGTAGCAAATGAGAACTATGAAAAACCAATCAATTCCTCCATTTCATCATGAAGAAGTTAGATTTGAAAAAGATTTACAACCAATTTGTTTTAACTTAAGTTAACTTAATTTAAAATAAATTATTTTTATTTATATATTTTTTCTTCCCAGTACTATTTTTTATTTAAAATCTAATATTATGCTAATGTAATAATTAATTAAAAATTTAGTTTTTATAGTCTTATTAAATTTTTTTGAATTTTTCTATTTTTAAGAATTAAAATAAGAAAAAATTCATAAAAAATTAATTGTTTTAAATGAATTATTATATATAAATAATATTGGCTTTCGGATGAAATTGATTCCGGGTAAATATATATATATAAGAAAATAAGTTATTTTAGATTAAGTTGACTTAAATTTAAACAAATTAGCTCTTAGTTTTTACCGAATGGACAATTACTAGTTCTTTAAGTACAACTTTTATTAATTCACTCATCAAATTTCTTAGCTTTTTAGTTTGCTTTGCTCTTCAACCTAAGGACACCAATAAAACCTTCCCAGTTTCTTTATATTAAAGCCAAGATCATTGCTTTTCATGTTAGTTAACTATTCCCCCTTCATTAAAAACTCCGAGCAGCAAAAAAAGAAAAGAAATTAAAAGGAGTTTATGAGAATTTTTCGGAAGGGCAAGGATTCTGTTGGATGTGATTTAAACCAGTGTCAGATATTGCAATTACCATTGCCATTTGGAGCCTTCCTTTCCTTAAACCTGCCAGGGAAGAAAAGAGAAAAAAAAAAAAAAGAGGAAAAGAAAAAAAATGTTTCAGTCCCCAACGCATTGTAATGAATATTATGAGTTGGTTGACAAGTGGGAAAAGCATGAGAGAAAATGAGGTGTGGGCATTTCTTTCTTTCTTTCTTTCTCCCATCAACCAGAAATGGAAGAAAAAGCCAAATGTAAATGGAGAGGCTCAAAAGCATGAATTGTATTGAAGCGATTAAAAAAATGAAAAGAAGAAGCAGAAAATTGCATCAGATCCACCTTTCATGTCCTTGATTTGTGAAACTAGCCATCTCCTTGTGCAGCAAATCAGGGGCCCCTTTTGCTTACCAGTGTTTCATTATTTCTGCCTCCTTGGCTGGATCTAGTGTACTGGATCTTAATTGCCTGCACCACAAGTGTCCTGGACTTCCTACTCCATAGTCCACGTTTAGTTCCTCTACTTAATAATAATGATACAAAACAACAAAAAAACTAGTTTATTAAAAACAAACTGCTAATCAATGCTAGTATCTTATTTTAAATTGGAAACCACCAGTATTTTCTTTTCATTAAGATTACCTTTCTATTCTAATATTGTTTTCCTACTCAAAATTCATTTCCCTACGGAGAAAATTGAGTTTCCTTTACTTCATTTTTTCAGAATATTTTGTTCACAATTTCATGAGGTCTAGAGACGGCTTTTTTTCCTGTGTAATCCGTCTAGGTGAAGTTGTAACCTTGTAAGTGACTCACCTCACCTAACAGTTTAATACTTAAAAAACTCCCTCTAAACTCTAATACTTAAAAAAATTTCGTGCCATTTCCCTTATTTTTAAGAGGTCGCAACTGATGAGAGGTAATAGGATGAAATAGTGGGAATCGGTTCACAAGTCACAAGGAGGAGGATGGGACGAGATAATGCTCTGTCCGGCACTTCTCTTGATTGGATTGGAACACAAGGCAGGCAGGCAGGCAGGCAGGCAGGAGCAGCAGCAGGAGCAAAGTGTTTTTTCATTTTCAAGGACAGAGACATAGAGTTCTCAGTATAATTAGTCCTTATCAGTCTTACTGGGAAACTTTTCTCACATTAAAATCCCCAGCACTAGGTAGCTAGCTCAGCCTCAGCTTCTTGGTCCCAATCTACTCAAATTATAGAGTACCACCTCTTAATTATAACCCAACCCATGCATCTGTCTATTCAACCACGTATATACACATTTCTGAATCATTTAGTCCCTTTTTTATAGGCATGGAAATACAGTTGATCAAGAGAACTTGGTGCTTCTTGTGTGTGTGCCCATAATTCTGTCCTCCCACCCAAACCTACCCCATTCACAGCCTTTACAAAGCATGGTAGCTAGCTCCTATGCCCTATTTTATAAGCAATTGCTTGCAAGAAGAAAATCATCTGACCTCAAATTACTGAAATTAATTAAGTCTGTATCAGCCAAGTTAACTGACAACTTTTTACTGTGTATGTATCTTTTGATTCTATAGTACGCCTCATCTAATAAATAAATTTCATGGGATTATATATATTGAAAAATTATATATAAATGAAAATGATCTAGCATACATTTATGAGGCCTTTTGTACTGTACAAATTCCGAGTATGGGTGACCTCTTTCAGAAGCAGCATGTGAAAGAGTCATAGTTGTGTTTGCTCATTTCCACATGTTAGCCCCAGCAGGGGAGTTGTCATAATGTTAGGTTTTGATACCATGTCTGTATTACAAGTTCATATAATTCAGAAAAAAGAATCTTACAGAGAGGGCTGAGAAAATGGGTCTGGTCTTGGGTTCCACTAAATGGAGAAACGAAATGGATCCATCCAAGAATAAGAGGTCAAGAAGCTGGAGCTGTTCATTTGAATAACTGAAAATCATATCTCAAGATTGCAAGGAATCTTCTTCCTCTTTTCATAAATGACAATTCAAGATTGTTCTTTCCTGCTGACAGCTACTTTTGTTTATTTGCATGACCATGAAATCAGAAATTAAAATATGCAAATAATGCCTAGCTCAATTATCAGTTGAATTTGAATTCTTCAAAAGTCTCTCTCTCTCTCTCTCTCTCTCTCTCTCTATTAGTTTGTTTTTTCTGTTTTATGATTGTGGAAAGAAAGCACAAGGGATTGATGCTTACTTTTAATACAAACAAATGTTATAGTGTCAGCTTGCAGCAGGTTTGATATTTAATCTAATTACACATAACAAAGCAACTTTTAAGTCTTTAACTTGCCCTAAGTTGCAGAGATAAGCTGGAATCTGATTATGGTCACATGCGCCCATCTTCCATTCTCCAATGCAAGTTTCATGCATGTAGGATACTGGGAATTTCTTCTGTTTAAAACTTGTTCTTAAAAGGAAAGATATTAAAGAAAGAAAGATAAATACCCCTATTATACGAGAACCACTTGGAGGAAAAAGACAATTAAGCACAGGAAGAGAACGGGTGACAAGTTCAATTAAGCCCAAAAAGGAGCAAAGTAGAAAGTTTTTTAAATTAATTATAGATTAGATGCTTGATTAAAGGCATGAAAGATCACTTTCTTTGAGACTAATTTTCTTGGTTCACAAGGAATTTTAGCTGAAACGAAACATTCAGAGTTTTTGTTTTACACTTGAATTTGAAGGGCAGGAACAGAAGCTTGCTTCTACTGCAAGGTGAGCTGATTGCAAGATTACAGCTTCAAAGAAAAAGAAAGTGAACCGCAGACTTACATTCATGAACTGGAAATTCCACTTCCTCCCTTAAAGAGATAAAAAAAAAAAAAAAAGAGAACCAGTCAGAAAATTGAAGGTAGAAAAGAAGTGCCAAGCTTTTGTACCCAACAATGAAGAATGAAATGATATTGAAAGATGCATAACTTAGAGAACAATATATTCAACTATGGATCTAATTCTTAGAAAAATAATGCAATATTGAGTAATATTCTCTATCTAACATCCTTTTCCCACACTCTTTTCTGGCAGCAATTAATTAGCTGCCAATGGCATTTAGCTTTTAAGTACCCATTTTAAATGCAGACAGATAAAAGAAAATGAATCAGCAAATATTGCATCTTCTTTGGTTTTTTGGCAAGAGAAAAGCCATCAAACAAGAAACCCAATAGAAGCCATCAAACAGCAAGAAACCCAATAGCCGCCCATTTGTTGCTTCCTTCATGGGACCATTAACCAATATTCCAGCATAAGATATCGCCTCTATATCAGTTCTACAGGGACCAAACTAATGGAGCATCTTTTTTCTGCCATTTTTGACAATTTGAAAGCTGCAAATCAATTTCCCTTGATTAATTGTGAACATTACTTTGGAATGAAGCCATTGAGATTATTGGTTTTCATTCTTCTAACAAAACAAAGGCATCGAGTGTTTAATGGAAGAAAACAATGGCATACGAAATTAACTTTTCTTTTTTATTTTTTATTGCTTTTCTGAAAAGGTCTCATTCGGTTGAATAATTGGGAATTGATCCAAACGGCAAGCTGAAAGGTAGACCCCTCCAACAAGGAAAACGCTGTCGTTGGGTATCTGGGCCTGTCAAATTCAGGTTCAAAATTTTGGTACAAGAAAGGAACTGGAAAGTGCTAAATTTGTCCCCTAATTAAAATGGGAGAGTTGCTTCGTACCATTCAACACTTTTTACCAATCAAACAACAAATTTGAGGGGAGTGATCTAAGGGCGGGCTTGACGTTAAAAGCAAGAAAAGCCTCTCGTCGTTTGCTATTATTGCTCCCAAAAAACGATTTCTAAATTGAACGCTTCAAACACATTTTTAGGCCTCTAGAGAACAATTATATTTATATTACATGGATCACAACCGGCTCCAGCTTTGTGATTTATTGACTATGAAATTAAGCAGCTCACTGAAATTGGAAAATCATTATCGAATTAAAGAATTTATATATTAATTAAATTTAAATAAAATAAAAGCAGAAGCCACTACCCATGTGGCCATGTACATCGCCTCCTAGGTAAATCTCACACCAAGAGGGGTAAAACTTAAAAATTAAAGAAGAAAAAGAAAAAGTGAATAAAATTTTGAGTCTTCGGTGGCTTGGCTACCATAATATCGGAAGCCAAAAAGGAGAAAAAAAAAAAATAGTAGTACTGCTATACTTCATTATTTGACTTTTTCCCCCCCCTGTTTTTCGGTTTTTGATTTTTGATATACTTGGTAATTTTTTTAATTCTAAGTGAGAAAAACCTCCACGCTTGAATTCCTGACGGTGAGGCAAAGCGGGCAGGCTTGTGCCACCTGGTCACACTCTGTACACAAGCAAAGATGCCGACACGGCAGCAGCACCACCGACGCCACCCTATTCTGGCAACCCTTGCACCGCGGTCCCACCACCGCCACCCTATCCGGGTCTACGTACGCCGATTCGGCGTCCTCGGCTTGGCACTCCAGGCCGCCGGCTCCATTCAGACGCTCCTCTGCCCTCCTGCTATCCTGAGCTGCGCCGCTCATTATCGCTTGTTGCAGCTGCGCCTGTAAAGTCGCGGCCGTCGCTTCCTGCGCCCTTGCCTTCGCCTGCCACACCTGTGCCTCCACCGTCAGTTGGGCCGCGCGCGCCTCCAACTCTGCATTGCGGCGGGCGGCCTTCTCTGCCTCCGCTTCTTTCTCTCTCAACCGCCTCGCCACCGTTTCCTCCGCCGCACTTAGCAGCACTCGATAGTGGCGCTGCCTCTTCTCCGCCAAAGTTCGTCGCAACTGCTCTCCCTGAAAGGAAATAAAAAAACAGAATATAAAACATGAACATTGATAAACAACGAAGCAACGCGAAAACAGTAAAAAAAAAACGCCCATTAAAACAGAGAGAAAATAAATACCTGGGCTTGGAGAAATTGGTCCAGTTCGTCCCTCTGTTGTTTGATTTGAGCGGCGAGATCATCCGATAGCAGAGACAAGAAGGCAGGGGAGTTGCAAACCATACTCTGTTGTTGTTGCTGGTGGTGGTGGTGGTGGTGTTGCGGATTAGTAAAATTTTGATTGGGGTTCTGGCTTTGGTGGTGGAGCTGCTGCTGGTCGCCGAAGGAGAGGCGGAGGCCAGTGGAAACTACATTAGGTTGGTGGAGCTGGGAAAGGTCTATCAACTGAGGCGTCTGAGTTGAGATTGGGGCCGCCATCGTCGCCGTCGGGATGGCCGCCGATTCTCTTCCTCTCTTCCGCTGATTGTTTACTGAGAAACAGAGAAAAGGAAAAATGAGAGAGCGGAAACTTTGAAAAGAGAGGCGATATATGAGATGATTATTTGTTAATACCTCCATTGCTGAATAATATGGATTGGTCGAGAAATCCCCCGGCCTGGGGCTGCGATGAATAGTCGTGACCGTCCTGTCCGTTTCTGCGAAATGAAAAACCACCACTGAATCGATATAATCAATTGATGAACATAAAGGAAAACATAAACCGGGGGCAGAAATTCGGAAAACAGACCTGTTGAAGAAAAGAACGTTTGATGGGTATTGAGCTTGAACAGCCATTGGGAATGGATGGTGAAGAAATCTTGAATTCAATAATGAAAGGGAGAAGTGATTGGTGAGGGGGCAGGGCAGAAGAAGGAAGGAAGAGAGCTAAGGGAAGAGGTCCGTCGCGGCGTGCTGGTGGATGGCAGTGGGAGGACAATAATCAGAATCGGTTGCTGTCGCCATTTGGGTCTGCTGGGCACGTACTGGTTTTGATGATGTGTTTTATGAAGGTTGCTGGTAGAGATGGAGATGGAGGGGAGATATATATGAGTCAGACTGGGAGTCGGAGGAGATGGTAATGAAAGGAATCGGTCCAAGAGGGAGAGGGAGAGGGAGACATGCACCCTTGTTATTCTGCTCTGTTGTGGTTTCTTGGTAGCCTTTGGCCCTTGCCTGCTCTTGTTCTCCTTCTCTTCGCGTGGGCTTGGCTTTTCTCGGGATGCCACTCTCGTGTTACTATTTTGTTTCTTCTCTTTCCACACCTACATCATCATACCACTCAACGCTCTCCCCCTTTTATATTCCACCATTTTCTTCTTCTTGTTTTTTTTTTTAAAAAAAATTTCCCATAATAAAAATTTACTACTATAAATAATACTTGCTACATTAGAACAAAACAACCGATGTAAACGTTTCCCTTATACCCTATTTAAAAACAATGAATAGATACTAGATAGAGAGAGGACAAAAAGAAAAAGAAAAAAAAAAAAAGAAAGCAATGGCGTTGGGTTGGGTGATTAAGTTGGAACAATTGTGAGGCGTGCAGGTTCTGGCCGCTGCCGTTGCCGCTGGGTTTGTTTCTATTTCACCCTTGCATTTTCTTTTTACCACCTTATTTATTTTCAAATTTTCTTACTCTCAAAATAAATAAATGACACAGTTTACATAATATAAAAATTGTTATTCGATTAACTAAGAAAATTTACATTTTCTTTAAGAAACAGAGTGCCTTGGTTTTTACAAAAACCGAGTCTTACTTTATTATTTTGTCTCTTTGACCTTTTGATTGTATGAACCATAAAATAGAAGGGCAAATAAATTCTGCGAGTTTACTTCTCGTTGCTTTAACTGGGGGGGTTCTTCGGTTTTTTTTTTTTCCTATTTTTTCCGTTCACCATTCCATAATTATGACAGGAGTTGAGGAAGAAGGTGTAGTGTATGTAAAGAAAAATTGGAAATGAAATTTTACTTCGTTAGCGGGATTCAAAGGCTATGTATGCTTCTTTTTGGTTCCATTCCTTATCTTAGAAAATGGTGAAACAGATCACAACACTCCAACCTAATTGCTCGGTTGTTTGTTGGGTTTTCTCTTTTCCTTCATCCTAATTAAGTTGGTGTACTTGAACAACCCCCCCTCCCCTGTGACTCTTTCCACTCATTCAATATTTCATTTAAACAAGTTAAACCGTTTGTTAAGGAAAAACAAGCACTAATATGGAGTATAATCAAGCTGATCAAACCTTTATGATCAAAGATTTCTTAACTTATTCTCCAAGGTCAATATTTGTGAAATACATATCAAGCTAAAAATAAGCTAACGTTTTCCCTGTTTTAAAGATGAACAGTTCCCTTTAGTCATGGTCATGCCCTAAATCAATGTAATTTTAGTGCTGCACATTTGTTTAGCCTGAGTTTGTGGAACCGCTAACAGGTACCCAATTCACCATTCAACTAATACAGCAAGTAATGGGATTTCAAGGTTTGAAATTTTCATTGGATTATATGTGTTTGTATTGTAATTGAATTCCTCGGCTAATTTAACTAGTAGAAACCTTTGGTATTTGTTTTTGACAAAATATGTTTTATTTCAATCAAAAGTGAACTAAATGGTATCTCATAAATCAACAATAATATAAGACTCTAATGAACAATACAAACGTAAAACTAACTACTAAAAACACTACCCATTTTTACGACACGAATGAAGGGAAAAGAGTAGCTTAATCAAGACAAATCTTCTTTTTAAACCAAAATAGATCTAGAATATAACTTATATATAATTGAAACAAAACCCATATAAAAAATGACAAAATAATCAAAACGAACAATAAGTGAAAAACCTTTGATATTTAAAGTTAGGTAACATGTTGAACTTTGATTTCACCAAAATTGTGAGAAAATTAAGGAGTGTCTGCCGTTGCATATCCTAAAACTACTCCATTAATATTTTGTAAAAAAAATGACAAGGCAAAGGTGGTGAGAAATTTCCAAATAATGAATCAGTGTTGATATTTTTTTCATTTATTTTTCCTATTTGAGTCATCATCCATGCTTTGTGAGTAAATAGTTTGTTAGCTCAACCATCTATTGGTATGTTAGTCTAATAAAGTATTGGCTTGTTAGAAAATTAGTATGTTTTTATATTTATTTTCTTGATATGCCTCTTTTATGCTATAGGCTTGGCTAACATGTTTGTTTTAGTTATTTATTTTATAGTATCTCAGGGACCGAAAAATGTGCAGACTTACAATTGAACCAAGTGTCTCCCATTTCCTCATTAATGTATTTATATAATAGATATTGTATGTCATACAGTAAACGAAAATAACCTTTCACCAAAAAATAAATAAAATAAACATATGCGTGCATATGTATTCATGCTAAATGAAGTATATGCATATTGCACCGAAAGTGTAGTGCTACGTACATTAAAAGATCTGTACTTGTAAAATTTTACGTGGCATATAATTATTAGTTGACAGTTAAAAAATAGATAATTAAGATCTCTATTAACTTTTATATATCAAATCAATTCTCATCATATAGGATTCTGACGGTTTTATTCTATTTAGAAAAACTCATATCCAAAGAATAGTTAGTGGAAAGAAACTAATGGCAAAATAATTAAGAAAAGAAATAAAATAAAATGAATTCTAGCATACAAAAGGGGCCCTAATTAACATTTATTTTCTGTGTAATTACAATGGATGGGAGTGAACACAGAATGCCTAATTAAGTGGCAATGTAAAAGCATTGCCACATGACGTTGAATTTGAAAATATATAAAAAAGAGATATGTTTCGCAGGCATCAAATACAACTCAAATTACGGATCCAGACGGAAGCAAGAGAAAAAGATAAAGAAAAAGAAAAAAAAAAGTCACAAGTAAATAAGAAGAAGAAAAGTTAGGTCGGTCTTGGCAATCTTTTCAAAACCAAAGGGTGATGATTATTCAAGCTTTGATTATGATTAACGGGTATTGACAAAGAAATCCGAGTGAAGATTGAAGAAGCCAAGCCACCCAAAAACGAATAAAAGGAAAATTTAAAAAAGTAGTAATAATTAAGTAGGTAGCTAGGTTAATTTGCTAAATGTGGAAAATTAAAATTGGCAATGGATTTGGTCCCACAGAGGAGAAGAGAAGAGAAGAGAAGGGTGGGCGTGGGCTATTGAATCAGTCCATTTTGATTTTGGGGGTAAAGTAACAGGTAATAGAGAGAGGCAGGGTGGGGTGTAGGCTGCAGAAGCAGAGAGCGATGTATAATTTGGATGGCTCCCTTCCCTGTCCCCTCTCCGACGCATGCACCTGAGTTACTTTGTTTTCTTCTTCTCCCTCCCTCCCCCTTTCTCTGTTCCTTCCATCCTTTGTAACTTGTTTTTCACCAATCGGATATTATTGCATGGTCACTTAAGTTTGAATTGGTTTCCAATTGAGTCATTAGTTTTCTGGTCACTGAAGATTGCTCTCAAACCTGAATGCCATATTTGTCCTATATATATTCAAATGTTCTGTGGCCATTTCAAAATTAACCCTTTAAAGGCTATAAAGTACTCTATTTGCGAACGTTAAAAGGATTAGTGGAGTGGTGGCGCATACATTTGCCCGTTTCCAAAAGATTACTATTCGATTTGTCCTCTTTATTCCCAAGTTCAATATAGCATGCATGTTTAGCCCCCTTTGCCTTTAGAACTATAGCTAGGCCTTTCTAGATTATTGAAGAGTCTACTGTCTATATAAAAGTTAATCAATAGCCTTGGTTGAATTAATTAACATCATAAGAAATGCTTCATCAATCGGCGAAGAACTAATTAATCATGGACAAAATTAATCTGGATGGATGGCTAATTGGAATAATTTGTAGTCTTCGACTAAATAATAATAAATCATCGAGTCAATTCATGTGCATGTATATGGGGGGAGTCAGGTCAACACGGATCGTGTGTGATCGAATTGAACATGTTAATTTGGAATTGAGTGAGCTAGTATTTGTATAAATTTCTAGATGCTAGCAAGTTTTGAATCCTCTTTTGGTTTTGTCTGCCCGGCATGGCTAGACTTTGGCTAAATATATATATTTGTATGTATCTATGCGTGTCATCGAGATGTAATTAAGAGTACTTAGGGCCTTGGAATAAGGTCATGAAATTTTGCAAACTCTACATAGATACTGAAATTTAACCGTATAGATGAGACATCTCATTAATTGGCCTTTGGGGAGCTCTAATATTTAACCCTTCTTTCTTTCTTTCTTTCTTTCTTATGTGAAGTCATGTGTATATATATGTACTTCATGCGATAAGTGAATCATGAAATCTAGATATGTAAGGGCCATATTTGGTGATCACTCCATGGATCTAATTAATAGTTAAGACCAGCTAGTACTAATTAGATACATTTCTCAATTATATATATTAGGGTCATGAAATGAGGCAAATTTTGAAGAATTGTCATGAAATTTAAAAAGTTGAACTTTAATGAAGTGCATGCTCCATATGCAACAATCATTTCCAAGAAGTGTCCTGAAATGAGGCACATTTTCCTTGGCTTGTAGACACACCAACTTTACTTAAGACATTATTACTTTAATGAAATCCAACCATTCCCATCCATTTCATTGACCACAAAATCCAAAAGAGCTCCTTCTAAGTTTTGTAGTTACTCCTAGTTTAATTTCTTCTCTCCATTCTTTACACACCTACATTTCCCCGGACTTTGTTTCCTTTAAATCGGCACTTTCCTTACTCCACATATATATCCCCACCACTCCCCTACAGTCTACCCACTACTCATGGCTCGCACCGCACCATTTTCACAGCCAACTAATTTGATTATGTACTACCCATAAATATTTATAATTACACCATACACATAAGTACTGAGAATAATTTAGTATTTTTATTTTTTAGTTTATCTGAATATAGTAATTTCCTATTTTCTTTCTCTTTTGTCCTTTTGGAAGAAAAGGGTTATGCCTTTGACCTAAAAAAGCAAATAAAATTATCCTCATGTTAATTGAGAAGTAGTGCTGCCATAAACGCATCTTTAATATGTCTTAAATTAAAAAGAAAATGATGATTACATGAATATATTATATTATCTCATTCTTCATGGCCATATTGTGATCTAACAAACTATGTGGAAACGGAGGACTAGTGATTCGCTCCACAGCCCATTAGTGAGTTGTTACCTAAATCAATAATCCTCAAATGACAAATTATCACAACTCATGATGTTTCAACCATACATTAATATTAATTTGCCCATACCTTTGCCATATATATATATATATATGCCCGAGTGGTGGGTTAGCAAATGGCCGGTTTGGAGGTTCAAATTCTTCGTTTCTCATCACCAACATTGTTTGCATCCAATACGAAAAGCAAACTTACATCATCTTCAATATACTATACTCTCTCCGTTTTATAGTTAATCATCATTTTTTTAATCCTTTTTAATTTAAGTATAATTAACTCGATATTTTTCATATCAATCGTCGTTGTTACAAATATTTGTTAAAATATATAGAAGTCATTGACAATAAATTTATCCACTCAAATTGAAAAAAAATGACTACTATTGTTGGACAAAAAGAGTGTTATAGGAGCTTACTAGATATGTATGTGTATACATATTGACAGAGCCCCCAGGAAATTAAGAAGCGAATGGGGATTTGGAAACATGTAGCAGTATATAGGCAAATAAATGAAGAAGGGGAAGATGTGGAGAAAATATTTACGGGTTGTCAGCACAGCTAAAAAAACTGATTTTACCAATCGCCTTTTTCAACCGTCATGCATCAGAAATTTTAAGATTTTCAACTTACATTAATTAGTAAGAGAATGTTGGTAAACCATGCGTTGAAAGTCAGTATATCAATTGTCCAATGCATTGATAATTACCAACTACTTAACCATTAGTAAGTAGACAGTTGGAAAATGCCACTCCCCCTGTCCCATATTCTTTGCACCATTCACCTTTCAGTAATTAATCTATGATTTTTTATTTTCAACATTTTAGTATATAAATGAAGAACTTTTATATAATAATGATAAGTCAAGATATATAGTTTTTAAATATTTTTTTAATTTTTTTCTAATAAATACTAACATGAATAAATTCAAGCCAAACTATATGAAAAAGTCAAATGATACAAAAAATATGAGATGAAGCTAATACTATTTAAGTAGTGCAATAAGAGGGAGGTGGATATATATATATATATATATATATGAATTAATTTTGATAATGTCACTCACAGGAAGATGCAGCATGCATATATTGAACCAAGAGAGCATTCAAGCAACAAATTAGTTAGTTTCTTTTTTTTTTTAAATGTTTAAACGAAAGAAGCAAAAAATCATTCATTATTTATATGTGTGTGTATTTACATGTTGAAGAGGGTAAATCCCTCAAAACACCTAGACCTTTCATTATCTCTTCATTTAGTACCTAATAAGCTATCTGTGCGAACTAGGTCACTGGAAAAGTAATTTTATTCATAGAAAAAAGTAATAAGAAATCATCTTTTATAATCCCAGTTAAATGTTATTGTATAAAATTAAATACAAATAATTTGACGAAGAAAAACTGATTTTTATGAAATTTACACTTTTTTGTAACTAGAAAATAATGTTGTTACATTAAAATTTAAAAGTATATATTTGGTAATGACAAACAAAAATCCTTGTGTAAAATACTAATAATTTGGTAACAACAAATACATGTCATTACAAAATGTGCACTTTTCGTAACCGAAAAAATGATATTGTTCCATAAAAAATTAAAAATATATAATTGGTAATGACAAATAAAAAGTCGTTACAAAATAAAAACATTTTGCAACGACCCTTTTTGGTCAGAACAAAACTTGGTTGCCAAAGATTTGTTTTGTTGTCGTGTGAGGAGAAGGTAACACGAAGTGTAATGTAAGATGATGAATGGGTGTGGGGGTGGGGAGATGGTGGGTGGGTGTTTGTTTTGTTTTGCTTTGCTGCAAAAGAATCAAAGCTCACACTGCAAATCCAACCTCCTTCCCTCATTTATTCATTGTGGGCACACTTTTGGACCTATCTCTAGGCCCCATTTGCATGGGAATTTGCTTGAAATATTTAATTCCTTGTACTCTTTTTCTTTTCCTCTTTTTTCATCTTGCTTTAATTTGTTTTGACTTTGGCAGGAGAATTTATAGTAGGGTGTTGGTTTGATTGTAGTTTGATTACTAAATTGACAAACCTGGCATTTTTTATGAGGAGAAAATATTTTTTACCAGGGGAAAATATTGTAATTTCAATTCCTTAACCCAAGTTATTTTTTGTTAATTAATTTATTTCGATTTTTGCGCATATATATATATGGAAGCCACATACTAATATTGTTCAATATTGAATTTTGCCTAGCTACTTAGCTAGCTAGTGCTAAAAATTGATAAGCTAATCAATACCAAAGGTGTGAAATGAATGATGAATATTAATTACTACGTACAAAAGTTTTAAATGTGATACTCATTCGCGGGCAGAACTTGAACCACTAAAATTGATGAGTGAGACCTACAAAATTTTCTCCTTTCGAAAAAAAAAATGCCTGGCATAATAATAATAATAATGCAGTCGAAAATATGGTTAAGAACAAATGCCATAAATATCAAAAAATCAGTGGTCCTCTGGTCCCCTAATCCAGTTGCTAATCATACCATGGCGGATCCAAATAATAAATCCCACATTCTTATTACAACAAACATCACCATCACCTTAGAAAGTAGTTCTGTTATATATGAAAATAAATTTCAAATATTTATTTGTTAAAACACTCAGTGGATGACAGGCTTTGTTCATCAGGTCAGGGACAGCGCTGATGTACTTTGAAATTGCCATTGAACCAAATTAATGTCGAAGTAATGCAAGTTTTTATTGATTCAAGCAACATATATAGATGGTACTCGAGGGCCTATTAAATAGAGGAGAAGGAGCTACCTAGAACTATAAGAGTTTTGTCTCTTAAATTCGGATTATATATAGTTGGACCGAATTAATCCTTTCCGGACCAGAGTTCAAAGACCACCCAAAACAAACCAGTTTACCAGTTACTGGATGATGTATATATCGTCCCACAATGCCAATGTTTATCGAATTTTTTCTATTCAACATCGATCCATCCTGCTAGCTAGCCATATATTGATAAAAATATTAGGCCATGCATGAAAAGTTTTGTTTTGATTTATTATATATTTACCAGTTATTTTAGTACGTAGAATCAGTTCTTATAGAAGTGCATATATGTAACTTTCTGAGTACCCATATTAGGGCTTTTATTAGATCATAAGTGGCAGATATCACACTCCAATATGGATATATTGTCCATTCATATGAAATCCATATGAATTGATTGCTCAGATATTGAACTATAATCAATAATGTCTCTCATTTATTACCTTCAAATTTTCTAACAACACATCACATAATTGATAATACGCGTGCTGTGCGAAAAAAGATTACTATTTCTAACAAAAGAAATGGGTTATTCCGCGATAAAACTCGAAATGATGATATAGTTGTTTTGGTCGCGGAACGTTATTATTTTTATACGTACGTAAAAAGGGCTAAAAGTAAAAAAGAATACTAGTAATTAGAACCCCCAGCCAAGAAAGGAGAAATCAGAGGCATAATTAGATAGACGGAGAGCTGTATGTGAATATATCGAAGATAGTGATTTTCTCCATTGTCGGCTGCAGCTAGCTTCCTCATTGTCTTGTTCAATTTTAACTTTCCTCTTCTTTTTAAATTTTATTCCGATATATATCCAACAAAACAATAAAAGGTTTTCCACGTCATTAGTACCAGTATCAAGATGTCTCATGTGTGTACGTGTATGTATGCAATTAACTCAACACTCGCAACTTCCTTCCCCCCTTCCAAAGAAAGAAAAAAAAAAAAGTGAAAGGCGAAAAGTAAAGAAAATATAAAAGGAAAAGAAGGAAATGTTCATGAAGCGAGATTATCATTGATAATCTGCAGGAATTTTTATGGTTAAACTTGCATAAAGGAATTTGTTGCGCCTAATTTTCCACTCTTGTTGAAGTATTGCTTGAGATTTTATAGTGTAAACATGTATGTAAGTCACCTAGCTATACACGCGCACACACATACATATAAATAGGAAGACGTACCTTAGATTGGGTTAAAAAGTACCGCTATTCCTGTATCTTCAATTTCTATTGTAAATTGGTTTTTAATTTTTATTTTTTTGCACATTACTACATTAGTTCCAAATTTTTATAATTTGTTACATATTGGTCCCTAGTCTTAAGTCAAATTGAGTTAGTATAAAAAACCTAATCTATAGATAAATTTTTTTGATAATTTAAATTGTCTATCAATTTTCAAAAAATTATGAAATAAAATGAATTTATTAGAAGATGGTTATGGAATAGTTTAAATTAAAATTTAAAAGTTAATCTTATATGATTATGTAAGAGTTAACAAATGTAAATTATCCAGTAACTAGCTTTTAATAATTTGGAATTGTTTCATAATTTCTTAATGGTTGATAAGTCATTTATATAAACTATCACTTTTTCATTTTTGTAAATCAAATTATGTGTTAACTCAATCTTACATGAGGTTGAGGAGCAATATGTTGCGAAATGGAGGTTGACTAAAATTTGTGACGAAAATTAAAGGTGACTAATGGTGCATTGCTTGGCTTAGATCGTATCTATTACGCGTATATCTATAGCAATTGCATGGCGTATATATCAAGTAAAAATAATTAATCTCCATAAATATATAACACAATACTCACTTGTCACAAAATTTTTGCAACATATTCTAGTATGGTTTATCTTAAAATTTTACATAATTTTGACATTCAGTAAATTAATTTATCATACATTAACATTCAAACTATTATTTCAATATTTATCTTTTCTAATTTTTTATTTACATGTAAAAAATTAAGGGTAAAAATGAAAATAACAGATAAATTTTTTCTCCTTTCCAAATCTCTGTATTAAAACCAATTGCTTCAAAAGTTCTGGGATATAGAGGAAATTTTAGAGATATTATCGTATTGCAACTTAAGACATTACAAATACAGTAGTAATATATATGTGATTATGATGTAGAGCCAACCAAATGAAGCATTCATCCTTGGTGGCGATGGGAAGAAGAAGAAAAGCAAAGTATCACTGTAACCACTAACCACTAGAGAAGAGACCACAAGACCCATCACCATTTCATTATAAACCCATGTCCACACACCTCTACACACATATATAGAAAATATCGAAATTGAACTTTGATGATACAATTGGGTTCCATTGGACCTAAACATCATTTTAAAGAAATTAGGCTTATTAAGAGTTTAAAGCCCAATCTGATCACAAAAGACAGATGTCCTAGATCTAATTGTTCAAGAAATAACTGCTTCATTTAATGGTTCTAAATTTCAGGTCACACTATCCCAAAAGCATCTATAAAGACATTTATGATCACATTTTAAGGTATGAGATCACTTTCTTTGGTATTACCACCACATCAGAATCATTATTGACTTGAGCATCAGAGTATCTTTTGCAAGTCTCCACACTCCCCTTATTAAAGTGTACTTGTGTGGTGAGCCAAGCTTCCGGACATTCAGATTAGTATTGAGGAAGGTGCATCATCATATAGTCACTCGAAACTTATTTATTAAACTTGTGTATGGGAATACAATATATGTGCAATTAATTCTAAAGTCTAGAGATTTATTAAACACAATTTTAAATGTTATCAACCATCAATAAATTAATTATCTTAAAACTTTGATATTAATCATAAACGATCTTCACAAAATAAAGTATAAATGATCAAATATATAGTCAATAAGTTGAGTTGATACATAAGCAGAGATTCTTGTGGTGTAGGTGGATAATTGGGAAAAGAAATTCTTTGGCATGGGACCATTTATTGGGTATAGGAATCGATAGAGAGGCATATAGAAAGAAAGAAAGAAAGAAAGATACATAGGTTGGGTTGGGTTGGGTTGGCAGTGGCACTAGTAGCTAGTTTTGTTTGGGATATGGAATGGCGGTGAATTGCCACCGTCCGTCTCCATACATGTACTCGCGCATGATAATATGCTACAATAACTTTGACTTAATTAATCGTGGGATATTGGAATTGGATCGATAGGTACCGTATAACATCTGGTGCGGCCACCTGCCTTTTTTCGATCGATCCCCATTTCTTTCAACTTTCAATTTCAAGGGTTCTCGATCAATCCATCATCTGCCCGGCCCCCCATATTGCTCCACAATCTACATTTGTGTCTAATTTCCATCAGATTAATTTCTTTCTATCTAGCTAGCTGCCTTTCGTGGACTGTACGTATTGTGCCCTCAACGCACAATCTTATTTATTCATTTTACATGATTTTAGTTTCAATTTATAGTAGTCATTAGTGAGCATGTCAAAATCCCGATTTAAATTTTAAAACTTTATGATTTTACAGTTCATATGTTAAAAGAAAATTGATACTCAAGGCAAAATCTTATTCTTATTAGAATCTCATAAAATCCTGATTCAACTCATAACATTTTTAGAATTTTAAGGACATTACAATTTCACACTACCAGCAAAAAATTAATAGCTTTTTAAGTTTAATTAATTGAACTTATTTAATTTTATAAGCAATTAATCAATTATTTCAATATAGATAGTAGAGAAGAGTTTAAATTATTATATAAAAAACACTTACTGTTAATTACTACTAATAACCTCATGCTTGTATATATTTTTGTGCAATTGATATTATGCATGCTTTTATGCATCATATACTGTATATTTATTTAAAACAATAACAACATTTTAGGTATTTAATTATGGTTAAGTGATTATTGATAATAAATAACTTAAAAAAAGTTATATCTAAAAACCTTAGATTTATGAAACTCTTTTTACTTGTTAATTATGTTTATTTGAAGCTCTTTTTGTTACAGGTTAAACTTTTTTTTTTTCTAATTTATTCTTATATGTCAATAGAGCTAGTGAATTTAGTGACATATTCCAAATTTATTTGTGATTTGATAATCACTATATCTTTAATGAAAAAACATTAGTTTTTTATGATGACACCAGTTAAGATAACAAACTGTATCATGATAATTAACTATTATACTTGGGGGCCATATATAGATTTGTTACGTAAACTAGAGGGATTGAATTAATACCATATATTAATCTATAATGGGGGGCCCGAGTGCACTCCTTTTATGTAACAACTGTGATTTGTCAGGTTAATTAAAGGAATAGTGAGCTTACAAGAGCTGCTACGGTTTAACTAACCTATATTTTGTCTTTTTATTTTTAGAAATTTACATTTTACCTCCAGTTATTTTATGTTGTCTAACAATAATTTTTAAAATCCAAATTTAAAGCATCTAGTAACTATATTATAGTAATTCAATATATCTAATATTTTTTTTGTAGTTAACAATTAACATATATTTAGATAATATTATTTTACATTTAAAAAGATGAAAAATTGATAATTTAAAAGATCTATTAACCATAAAAAAATATCAGAAAAATCCAAATTACTAGAAGATAGTCATTACACAATTTAAATTAGAATTTTAAAAATTGTTATCAAATACTATGAGCAAAGTATAGGTTAAAGTGCAAGTTTTTAAAAGTAAAAGAAACAAAGTGTAGGTTATTCCAAGTAACAAGGGATTTTGGCAATTTTTCCTTAAAGGAATAAAGGGTGAAATGCAAAGGATCGGATATGTGGAGGGAATACATCTGGCTACCCCCATATAAATGTTGTTTATTTGTACAGTACCATGCTTGCGTTGCTTCCACCCCACCATTAAATAAAAGTTCTCAACTTTTCTTCTTGTTTGTTTTTTTTAAATCTTTCTGTAGTCGGTTCCGTAATATATTCCCCTACGCCCAAAGGGCAAGAAAAGAAGTCACTGTAATACTCGCCCACCTCAAAGCTTTAACGTTGTTCGACAGCAATGTCCCTCCCTATAAGGTTGGGGTTTAGAGAAAGAAACTCCCGATCCTTCTCTTTACTCTTCGAGCTGCTAGCTGATGAGGTATCTGATGAAAATTACTGTATAACGTTGCTGTAATGAACAGAATTCATGGAGGAAAAAATGGTGAAATGAATCTTTTTAAAATATTTGTCATTAGATTGATCGACTTTCAAGGTTGAGGGCTAAAGTTGAATAATACTGAAATCTTAGCGACTACAGTTTAGTTACTCGGGGAGTTTGGTTTTTTGGTTGGCGACTTGCGGGGTACGTTGTGGCGCTTTCTCTTATAATTGGTTTTGTTTTTCGTTTGCTTTTTAATTTGTTTTTGAAACTTCTTCCACATACTCGAACAAAACTTTAGTTTCCAAGAGAATGTTCAAAGACGGGTTGGCCAAACACCATCTGAAGTATGATTAATTTATATATATATAGTCTGATTTACCTAGATCATTATTTTAAATTCATATCAAACACAAAATAAACCTTATAGGTTTTTCTTTGTTTGTTTATAAATGCACTTAATTTATAAATAAAAGCAGATGTTGACACACAATAAAATACTATATATACTTGACAATGGATTACACTAACAAATGCAATATCTATAAATAGACGGACGTTAATGAAAGACTAATATTGAGGAGTGCTTTTCTTCTTCTCATTTTGGGCACTAATTTCTCTTGAAACATATTCTACATTTTAATTAAAGCCAGCAAAATTTCTTTTGTGGAAGAGACTAAATTCAGAGCGTAGTCATATTTTTTAACAAACTTTTCAACTAAATGTAATTTTTAGGTGAATCCTAGCTAATTGAAGCAATCAAATATTCTTTTTTTTTTTTCTCGTTTTCCGCGTTGAAAAAGAAAATATATGGATACGTGGTGAGAGCTAAATCCATGAGAAAAGACGTGGAGGAGGTAAGAATTATTGTTTTGAAGGCGTTCACAAGTCTATGGAAAAGCGAGTCACGCATTTATATTTATAACAAGCTTCACGATATATATGCAGAGTCAGAGAGAACACATGCATGCATGTACCATGTCCTAAGAAAGATCGAATAATTATTTCCCTCCATTCTCACACCTGCAACTTCTAATTTTCTTCAAACGAAAGTTTTTTTAATTTGTTCCTTCTTTTAATTTTAGGGTAAATTAGTTAGTCATCATTCCAATTCCTTTTTCGATTCCAATAAGCCCATCACAATCCAACAAACAAACGGGCACGGTGAGAGAACAACGTTTGGAATCTTACCATGTTGTCTATATAATTAAGTTACTTTTGAGGTACTTTTGTATTGGGCTCTTAATTCCCAATAATAATAAACTTTGTTTTTCCTACCAGCAATAACGTAACTCTTGTGTACTTGTACTTGGAGCTGGTATTGAGTCAAAACTTCATACATGGTTACACTTGTAAAGAAATAATAATGGAAAATCAAAGTAGGTACAAATATATATATATATCTCTAGGAGGGTTCGAACTCTTGGCGTGGGCAGGTGCAAGAATAATTACGGCTTGATTTGAAGATTGGCTTTAGGATATATCATCTCTCTCAAGTCATTTTCGGATTAGGGTAACATGTTTGGTTTGGGTCGTTGTCTTGTAATTAGATAGCCCTTTCAGCTGATTAATTGCTTTTAACCATATTCTATACACTTTTTGTCTTTTAGGTTTTCAAAATTGTGATCAATACAAAAGAAAAAGCGAATTGACCCAACCCAATCCAACACGTCGACTCGAGACGAGAATTGGTTGCTAGATCACAAGCTTAATTAGAAAATTAAAACCACGGCTAGCTAGCTAGCTCATGAACATCGATTTCATGTCTTGCTTCTCAACTGCCATCTCCTTTTCAACTCTTCACTACTGCTCCTTTTTCTGCCAATATGCATTACAATTAACGTCGACCAATAATGAAAATTAATTAATTGCCACTGTGAAGATGAAGTTATTAGAAATTAATAAATACCTTTGCGAGCAACACGACGTTGCTACAACTACAAGAATCATTAATATATACGTATCTCTGACCCTTCCTATTTATGCATAGATCATTTAATTTTCACCCATCTGGTGCCGTTTTTAAACATCTTTGCATACGTCACGCATGAAGCATTGAGGTGTGTGTATATATATATTTGGTTTTTTAATTGACCTATTTAAAATTATGGTGACTCGATCATTCGCTCCCCTGAACTTTTAGGGGATCATATTGGATCCCTGAACTTTACAGCTTGTTCGGCTCAATTTAACTTCACTTGGTTAATGTATTTTTTACACGCTGGCTAGCAGACTCGTTGTGGGTCTATTTTTATTTTACTTATTTGCCCCCTAAGTTTAGCACAATTACATGGTCAATTTTCCTGAAATTTTCACATGTTTCCAGATTCCAATCGGTGACTACGCATGACTAGATTTGATTAAGGGTGAAGCTTGTTGTTGTGAACCTGCCCATAAAATGCTCAACAAACAAAGGAAATTATAAGAACAAAAAGGATCAAAGGATCGAAGAAGAGAAAAGCTCAGCTTCCACAATGAACTACAAGAACAAAAGAGAGAGAAGGGCGAGAGAGAATATGAATTTTATTATTCCATTTATCAACAACTTAAAACTAGCAGCAATTGCAGGTGTTTTGCTTGGGTTTGTGGCGGATTGATCAAAGTTGGCAGAGCAACAAAGGGAATGGTAGACCGAAGGCGGATCATCATCGACGTATCCAACAAAGGCGGTATAGAAAAGCGGTAGAGAAATAAATGGAACGGTATACCAACCAAAGGTGGCAGAGAAACAAAGGGAATGATGGATCGATAGTAGCGAAAAGCAATTTCTTCGAATAAAGAATGGTGGATCGACCAAAGGGATGAAGACAAGGGTGGCTTTGTCTTTTCCCAACCGGGTCATGGGTGTGACCCGACCCAAAATGGAAAAACATGTTAATAGGGCCGTATCAATGTAAAATGAACTGGGCCTTAATGACCATGACACTTTGTTCTATTAACTTAGTAAATTGAATGTTTTCGTTAGTTATGTAACAGAAGTGCATCTGGTTACACAATTTAAAATTTTAGACCTCTAATTGTATAAACCAATAAATTTGGAAGTTAAATTGTAATTAAACTAGCAAAAACCAGAACTGATGAGATTTCGATGTGATTTCGGCATGATTCTGACAGTCTCAATTCTGGCATGATTCCCCATGATTCCGATACGATTTGGTGTGATTCCAATGGTCTTAGTTCCGACACGATATCGCACGATTTCAATGGTCTCAATTCTAGTGTGATTTTGACACTTTTGATAGTCTTGATTCTAGCATGATCGAGAATGGAGCGACCTGGCGAATTGAAATTGAGAAGGGCAAATTGAAGCCGACTAATTGAAAAACAGATGAAGGTGAGGAGCAATGGATGAGATGAGGACGAGATAAATTGAGAAACAGATGGGCAGATGGGTGATGGGCGAGGCTGGTAGGAGAAGTAATGACCAATGGACGAAGCCGACAGAATGAGACGGATGGACTAGTGACAACCGATGGATGGATGAATAAACGGGCGATGAATGGACAGGCAACAATTGATGGATAAAGCCGGCAGGACGAGACGAGATGGAGGGAGTACTAAAAAGATAGGAATCAAAACATTTGGGTCCAAAAGATAAAAATTTGAAAACTTAAGTGGCAATTGTGTCACTTTTTCTTTTTAAATAAACGTAAGTTTAATAAAATGGAGCAAAGTGTTCTGGTCACTATAAAATTTAGGGCTCTATTATAATTTTTTAAAAATCTAAGGAAGTGAATGGCCAAATCACCATAGTATAGGGATCAAATAGGTAATTAGGCCTTTCTTAATGTCATGGGTTGGGAAAAAAGCAAATAGCGATCGATGAATTTTGTATATATGGTTAATATATATTCGTACGTGTTACAGAAATTCAAGACGGGATAGGGCAGAGCAGAAGGGGACACGTAGATATACTCCGGCAGAACAAATTAAGGTTGATAAATCCAAACTGCGAGAAGTAATGAAAAGAAAGAAATAAAGTAAGTAGATCGCAAGGAACCAAATTGCATATCTTATATACCTAGCATAGTATTGATGGGGCGAGGTTTCTAGCCAGTAAAATATACTTATAGTAATTTTTAATACTTAGAATCATTACATAATATTAGAGTTCGAACTCGCCACAAGTTTGGCAAAGTATAAAATTCATTGTGCTTCCTCAAACTGTTGTCAGGTTAAATTTTAACAATATTTTAAATTTGACATGCAAGTTAAACAACATTTGATTTAATTATTATTCAACTCAACTAAGTTTGGTTTTAGTTCTTTCTCTTAATATAATTGAACAATTTGAGCTTAAGTTGTGTTCAATCGGTTTAAGATTTTTATATTTTTTCAATCTAAATGTAGATAATGTATCAAATTTGATAAATATTTCAAACTCGAATATGATCAATTTACTTCTTGATTCGACTCATTTTCAACACCATATAACATAAAAGATAGAATTTAAGAGAAACCTCGAATAGGTAAGAAAGCGAGCACAAATTATAGTCCCCCTTAACAGAGTCAGATTGATATTGGAAATTTTGATTCTTGTCATGCGTGATTGGAAGAAATATGAAATTAGCCATTCCTAGCTGGCCAGCTACATGTACACACACAAACGTATGATGGTAATAATGAAAAGCTTGGGAATTTCAACTTTTTATCTTGCACTAGAAAATAAAGGCATGGGTGATTTGGGTTGGAACCTCGATGTAAAAGATTATGGAGAAGGAAGAATTGAAAAAGAAGTGGGGATGTACATGTAATTAAAAGGCATATAAGGTATCGTGGGAGATGGGTTGGTATTGTTTCTTTTTCTCTTCTTTATACATAGTTACAAGAGCATCACTTGTTCCTTTCTTTTTCTTGCTTTTCCCCTTTGGGACTAGGAGCCTAGGAGGGCCTGGAGGGTTGTTCTCCATTATATAGTCTTTGACGATTTGAAAAGGCGTTAGCCGGCCTCTCGGGTCAAGCTCAAGCTCCCCGGCCCCTCATTACCCCCCCAGATACCACGTCACCTGCTCAAACAACTTTATCATATATTTGAGATTTTTTTTCAGTATAGCGAAGTATATGTACAACAAGAAGGGTAAGAGTCATTTACAATTAAGGAATAGAAGGGTGGTAACTTCTCTGAAATTTCGAAAGGCTACCAAACTAATATAATTGATATTTTATAAAAAAATTTAGTAGAGAGAGATTTCAAACCTCTAGCTTCTATATTAGTATTCTAAATGTCAACAATTTGGACTGAGGCTCTGGTACAGATTTAAGACTTATTATTACATGTGTTTCAAATTACTTTGCACATCATAATCTAAATCGTAAGCTCATTCTAACCTATCTTAATTTACAGCAATTATCTTGGCAACTATATTTATAGACACACAAATACATACATGTTTTGCGTAATATGAGACCAAAATTCAAATACGTAAAATTGTTTGTGGAAAGAGGTAGCTAGAGTGGGAATACACTAATTAAATCTTAGGCCACCGCCCCAAGTCTCAAGGCAAATGTCAGTGGTTTTCGTTCCTTTGCCCCCACGGTGATTTGCCTATCTTATTCTTCCTTAGTTTTTCCAAGCCCTTCTCCCATCCACGTAAGTCTAACTATTCACAGTATCTATCGCACTTGTGTTGCTTAATTGTTTGTGACTAATCTGAACCTACGTATCCTATTTCTTTTTCTCTATCCATTCATCGGTCAGCCCGCAGGCACATCCCGAATTTTAAATCAAAATATCACTTCGCCTCTGATGATCCGTCCATCTTTTGTTTATATATATAAATATGTGTGTGTGTGTGTGCCTAATCTATCTGTGTGATCTCCACCAACCAACTAGGCGTAGCTATAGCCAGGTCGCTAGGCGACCTCATCCTGATCAACTCCAATACGTTAGAAGTGATTAATTAATCAAGAGCTAATCAATCTAGCTTGCAACTTCTATTTACATGATGTTCATATCAATCTTGTCTAATCAATCTTGTTGTTTTCCCGACCATATGGCTTATTAATTTGAGGAAAATGTCCAATCTTGTCTAAATCTTGTCTACATCAGGGAAATAAATCTCTACTGTTTTTTCATATAAGATAAATGTTTAATAGTAGCGAGTAAGTGTTTTTTTTTTTTTAAGGCTTTTGGGAAGATGGTTAAGGATAGGGGTGTAGGTCAGATCGAAATTTTAGGTTTGAATACTCATTTTCTCTTTTTATTGTAGACTTAAACCGATCTGATTTTTTTATAAACACGACCTAACCTGAATCTGACTAGCACGAATTCAGATCAGTCGAAATCTGCTCAACCCAATTTCTTATCTTGTTGCATTTGAAACTGAAATCAAAGCAGAAAGAAAACAAAAGCCTACAAATTCAATCACTTTCCTTTTTTTTATTACCACTGTAATTAAGGCTTCCCACATTATATCCATTATCCAACAAAAAAATCAATATCGAGCATCCACATCAAAAGTAAAAATTATTTTGCATAAACATTCACCACAATTAAAGCAATAAAGCTCTTCCCAGGCAAAACCATCCAACTAGACTAGAGAATGGAGAGAATGAACAAAAACCTCTAGTAAAGGCAGAAAAGAGCTAATTAGCTACATCAAAAAGGAAATGAGCATTGGAGTTTGGAGTAGACATAGTGGCAAGTGCACTTCATGAGAGACAGTGGAGCGACGATTGATTGGTACGGGCACGCTGAACTAATGTTGAGCGAAGGTCGAAGAATAGAGTGAGGCGAGGCAACTAAAGCTCAAGCGAGGTGATGATGGGCATGCACTAGATGGTGACGAGCCTGTTCTGAGTGGCGAAGACAAAGAGCAGATGGAGGTAAACACAAGCAAAAGCGAAGCGAATGAACAACAAAGGGTGACAAACACAGGCACAGGCAGGAGGAAATGAACTAAATGAAAGTAATTGGAAATTTGAGAAAGGGTTGGGGTAGTGAGAGTGAGGGAGT
Source organism: Aquilaria sinensis (assembly GCA_005392925.1). Lineage (NCBI taxonomy): Eukaryota > Viridiplantae > Streptophyta > Magnoliopsida > Malvales > Thymelaeaceae > Aquilaria > Aquilaria sinensis. The sequence goes on along the minus strand of SMDT01001507.1, from coordinate 473,683 downwards.
GTAGTGTGAATTAGGTTGGGCTTGGGCAGTGGGGAGAGTGAAGGTTGCACTGGGTAGAAGTCGGGGTTGACAATCGAACCGAACCAAACCATATTTTCACAATATAATCAAGTCGGGTCATTTTGCACTAAATTAACTATAAAACCTGACCCGAGCCCGATATTTTCGATTTGAATTCAGGTCAACAATTGGGCTGCGGGTTGAACTTTTACCCCTAATGAAGTGTGTTAAATTCGCATTAGAAGAAAAAAATGTAACAATTTTTTGGGAAGCGGGTAAGTGTTACCCTAAGACAGGTAGTAACCATAACCGTGAGGATGCTAATGTACTTATACGATGGTAATTATTTTCGTTGAATTATGGAATATGGGCCAATTTGTTTTGTCTAAAGTCAATTAACTTTATTTTACTTTTACATTTTTTTACTTGAAACCAAATTCATTTGAAAGGTAATGTTATGTAGATGCAATAATCAATTTGAAAGTAAATTTTTAGGGTGTTATTAAATTTTTATGAATTTTTCTTTTTTAAGGCTTGAAACTAGAAAAATTCATAAAAATTTAGTAAGATTATAAAAATTATATTTTTAATGGATTATTGCAGCTACATAATATTGGCTTTTAATTAAAATTAGTTTTAAGTAAAAAGATAAAAAAAAATAAATCATTTTATAGTCAATTAACTAAAGTTAAAATGAATTGGGTGTATGTCTCTAGTCTCAAATTATTTGGTGACTCATTTTAAGTTTTTTTTTTTTAAAGAAAAACAGCTTTTACAATTATATGAAATAAGAGAAAAATAGTAAATGATTTACCATTTGAAAATAAAATATATTTTGAAACAAGATAACAAACTAAAATGGGAAAGAAAATGATGTCCCGATCTGCTTATTCTATTTACTAAAGTTCATCTACAAAGCTACAGCTAGTACGTACACCCTTTAATTATGGGTTCGATCCCTTTAATTTGTGGCTTGATAGCTACCCATTCATCTTAAAAATGTTAAAACATTTCTCCAAGCACGATAATTTTTTAGATGCCATCACATTGTAAATTTGGAAAAAGAAAACAACCAGACTACCAGAGGCAGCACACACAAACAAGTAATTCAATATAGAACAATTATGTATGTTTCACGACTTTACGAACCGATCTCCAGCCCCCTTGCTCAACCATGTGAGGAACAAACCATATGCTTTATCATACAAAGATTGTGGTGAAAAATCAAACTACAATATTTGATATTACTTATTAGGAAAAAGTATTGATTCATCTATCACGCACATATATGGGGAAAAAAATTACATCAACAAGCATGCACAATTTAATATGAAATTGCAGAGGCTTGTTTCGACCAAGCCACTAAATGTTGAAAACCGAGCTAACCTATAGCCATGAAAGAGAAAAATTCACTTAAATAAAATATAAATATTTTAAAAGAAATATGTTTTCTAGTGCTTATATAAAATTTGGCAAAAATATCAAATTTACTACTATTGTTTAGGTTAGGACTCAATTTGCTACTATAGCTTTTTCTTACCCAATCTCTTATTAATGTTTCAAAATTGATTCAAATATGACACTAAAGTTTTAGATTGGGGGTGAATATGCCATAATCGTTAAAAAGTTAAAAAAAAATGATAAAAATAACAAGTTTTGAACTTTTAGGGTGCTAATATAAATTTTAACAAACTTCAAATATCTTCGGCTATCATCCGGGGGAGGCCGATGATAAAAAAATTTCTAGTTTTTTCTCCTTCCATCACCACTGGTGAGATTCGAGAGAAAGAGTTGTCTTTCATCCACACGAAAGCACTCCCTCTACTGTCTTTAATACTTCCCTCCACCGTCTTCGATGCTTTTTCTTCTCTGTTTCTTTTTCGCTACTCCGCCAAAAGTGGAAACCAACATTCCAAAATCTCTAGCACAAAATACGAAGCTAATATTCCTCAAAACTTCAATTGTTACACTAAAGACTAAATCGGAAGAAGTTATCAAGATTTCGTCAGTTTTGATCTCGAAATCAATCCAATTGAATAGCTGGCTGGCTGGCTAGTTGCTTTGCTTATAGCCATTCACTGGTGCTCTTCCTCGGTTTGACAGGATGTTGCTAAAAGTGGGGTTGGCCCAAACGCAATGTTGCCAAAGGTGAGGTCGAAGAAATCTCTAATATTATAGGTGAGTTTAATTACTTATGACTTGTTTTTTTTTAATTGTTATATTATCATTCTGAAATTTCAAAATTTCTTACTATTTACTTTTTTTGTTATTTTTTAATGACAGTGATATATTTGAGCTCATTTTGAAACATTAGTGGGAGATTGGGTAAAAAAAAAAAATAATGGTAGATTCAAGCCCTAACACAAACATTAGTGGCAATTTTGATACTTTTACCATAAACTTTTGAATCCACTCTAACTCCTACAAACATCTATACCATACCATCACATAATTGCAAAAATACGAGAATAGAAAAGGTTTCTCCTTCTAACTCTCTATGGCTTCACAACCTCTCATTTTTCTTAAAATTCTCACATTTTAACTCTCCAATTTATTAACTTCTCTTTTATATCAAAATCTTAATCCACCACACCAAAAGTTAAAATCGGTAAAGAAAAATTAAACTCAAAGATAAAGATGGTCAAAATTCTAGGTATCCTTACACACACAACTTAAGCTCCAAGCATAACAAAACCTAACAAAAACAAGGACACAAAATCGCATCCACACCGGCACAACTTCTCCAAGAAATGGACAAATCACGTATCAAGGCCTTGACCTCTTTGATTTAAGCCAAACAAGTCAACAGTTCTGGAGCGGTGCTTCTTTTCCTGAAGGAGGATATCTGACATTATAATTACGGGGCTCCATCCCCCATAAAACGTCACCTCTCATGGCTCAACTGCTTCACATGACTAATAAAATGTAGTTGGTAAGAACTTCCGGCGTCGAAACTATGGTCATAAGCTCCGCGCTGAGGTGAAGGATTAAGGAAATAGAATCGGGTTGTTTTCAAGTTTCAACTATGTAGCTGTACTAGAGGTCTACTAGTTCTCTAATGAATTGACAAAAAGATAGAATTGTGCAGTGCACAGTTAGTGGAGGCAGTTGTTAATTTCCAGGACCCAGAAAATGAGTTTAATCCGGGAAGTTTATTAATTTGAATTAACAAGATCTGTATTTAAACTACAACCATAATTGCAATCATAAAGAAAAGGCCGAAGAAGAAGAAAAAAGGAAAAAATTACAAGACCACCCCTATGGTTGGTCTAACCAATATTTTGTCTCTTTATTTTGAAAAACCTACACTTTACCTCTTACTTCCTTTACAATGTGCTATAACAACTTTTGAATTCTTAATTTAAATTATTTGATAATCATGATCAAGTAATTTTAAGATTTTTTATTTTTTTTTACAGCTAATAGACCTTTAAAAAATTTTAATATACATTTAAAGGGAGAAAAATATGTTTATAGAAATTAAAAATTAATAATTTAAAATGTCTATTAACTATAAAAAAATATTGTAGAGATCAATACTATTGAAAGATGACTATCATATAGTTTAAGTTACAATTTCAAAAGTTGTTGTCGGACAGTATAAAAAAAGTAAGGGGTAAAGTGTAGATTTTCAAAAATAAAGTTAAAGAACCAAACTGTAGGTTAGGATAAACATTAGGGGAGTAATTGTAAGTTTCCCAATAAAGAAAGGCAAAAGAAAGAAAGAAAAGGCAAGTCCCTGCGCTTCAAGTTTCTGAAATCTATGGCAGATCCAAATTAATTGTCCTTGAAGGGAAAGTGGATTTGGGCCCACTGATATCACTGTTGGGCCAGACTCGAGCAAGACAGGTGGCCCACACCCCCTACAGAACAGAAAGTCTTCCTCAAGGGCTGAATTGTCTTTTCGTCCAAGAATTACGAAACTCGCTTCCCTCAATTTACTTATAGTCCTTCAATACATATTTTATATTTTGGGTAAATTACTTTTTCATGTTACAATTCAAACTATTATTTTGATATTAACTTTATTTTTATTTTTTTAATTTACATATAAAAATTTATAGACAAAATAGAAATACTCCGTCTGTTTCATAAAAGTTGTTCATTTTACTATTCACAGTAATTAATTTATAATTTTATTTTTTTAAATTTATAATAAAAATATGAACTTTTTTTATGTGAAAATGAAAATTTAAAGATTATAGTTTCTGAATATCAATTTTGAAATTCTTTTTCAATACATACTAATATGAATATATTCAAGTCAAATTTTAGTGAAAAAAGATAAAATTGGCAACTAATATGAAATAAATGGAGTAACATATAACTTTTTCATATTTCTTAATCTCCATAATAAACCAAATGATTCAATAATTTTAGGGCAAAGGAAGTATACGTGCTTTATAAAGTACTATACTGATCTCATATTCTTTAAAACATTTACTATTTACTACTTTGTTACTATTTTGTATTATCTCAAATTTTACATGAAACCATCAGCAAAATGGTGTAGGACTCGAGTTGGAGTCGGAGAGCTCCACCCGTTTTCTCTATGATGCCAACATCGCTAGTTTGGTAGCCTTATCGGTCTCTAAAATGTAGACATTTCTCATCTTCTATATTATAGAGCATCTCTTTAGCTCCTACTTTTATAGATTTGTAAAATTACTTTTGTACACAAAAAAATTGCTATCACTTCAATATTTATTCTTTTATATTAATTTCTTAATTTACAAGTAAAAAAATAAAAATGACATATATATATTTTCTCTTTTTTAATCTCCATATACCAAATTCAAATAATTCGAAAGAACGCGGGAAGAGAGAGAAAAGGGTGTGCTAATAATGATAAAGTCACTGTTGAAATTAGGCAGGTCATGTGCTCCACATGTGACTTGAACACATGAAGATCTTCGGAGTATTCAGTACAAGATTAGTACAGTTGGGGCCCTGGCTTTGCCCTAATTTTAAGTACCAACCAATTCCCTTATTTTAAGGCCATGTCCTATTCATTCACTTTAAGGCTGTCTGGACTAATTTGGCCCTTGATAATGCCATTTGGTGACCATTTGACCTGGTATTTTTTCACTTGTCCTTACATTTTCTTTTATGTTAACATTTTTTTTACCTTCGTTTTCGGTTTCTTATTATCTTATACTTCATTTAAAATTTTAGTGATATCACATAAATTGCTCAAGACATTCTACGTTCACTGAACTGCTTATTCTTTCTAAAGAAATAAGAACTTCAAAAAATAAGTATTAAGTTTTGAGATTTTAGGACGAGATTTGTGTAAGTATAATTTTCTACCGAAATTGACTGATATATGTATTCGATAAATTTTATATTGCATTTCTAGGTGCATCCTGAGTTCAATAAAAATTTTAGATTTTTCCAAATTATCATATTATATTTAACATCTCATGGATATCTGCAATTTTGATTAGGAAAAACCTAAGGCGGCAGACAGTGTAAACGTATTTGTCACATTTGTTATCTGTCAATTAAACACAATCCTTTTAATAATAGTCCATTGTTTGGCCTATCACATTGATGTTCTTTGAAAATTTATACCATCAATCGTAAATATCACCTAATTATATCAATGTTCTTTAAAGATTTATGTCGCCAATGGCAAAAAATTTATATATACAAATCACTATCCAACTTGAACGGTGCCCGGCATGACACAGATATTTGCTCAAAAAGGAAACGGTATAACTCCGAGATTGATTCCTGATATGTGGTTCCATAACATTTTGGTTCTCAAGCTCTTCTAGATGACAGATGACTCCTCAATTCGCAATAAAACTTCTAGGGTGCTCTTGAGTATATCATGGGCTGACCTGGGACATGCCCATATTACAAAAATAGTATAATCTTGAAATACGTCCATGGGATATCATACTTTGATTTTTTAGTTAGCAAAGGTTTCTATTTTGATAATTAACTCCCTCAATTTGGAAATCTTTGTCTTCTTGATCAGCAACAATTGCTTTTCTCACAATTGAGCCCCTCAACAACGAATGGTCATAGCTAGGCGCGTCCGACCTACTTAGCCTTTTATCGATTCAAATGGCGATTTTATAATTTTCTTAAAAATATGACTGATATTTATATTTCTATAGGAGAGGGATGAGTGGATGGACCAATAATGAAGGCCCTGGAAAAGACGTAGTAATTACAATAGCTTAAAAGTGGTCGATGGCAGCTAGATGTGGCCGACGCCGACGGACCAATACAAAATCATGCCAAATTAGTGTGGTCGAAACCTTCATATCATATTTAGCCACCGGCGGCTAAACCATATGCATGCTATAATTAATTCCACAAGCTCTTAATACCAAATTCCTTTTCTTTTTTGTTTTTTATGAATTTCATGTGTGGTTCTTATCATGAAAAATGATTCAGCTGATTCATGATCGATATCCTTCCCTTTTGCAAATAGAAATTCTTTGATTTGAAAAGGATTTTTTTAGTATTTAAGTTTTCTAATTTTTTTAGTACATAACTTAATTATCAGTTTCAATTATTAAAAATGATGGTGCAGGCAAAACCAAGTAATTTTTTTTTTGGTAATCATAAACCAATATAAGAGACAGGGGTTTAATGAGACATAGAAGTAGCAATATGATGTACAAGAGAAACCCTGGATCTTAGTTTTAAACAAGAAAATTTGAATCCAATCCACTATGTGTTTTAAACAAATCCCTGTATTGATCAAATGGCATCAAAACTAAGTAAACTTGAGATTTGACCTTTCGGGTTCAAGGTTTTTTATACCATAGGGGCCAAAAAGACTTTGCATATTTTTTTTCATTTAGGAAAGTACAAAATTTCTTAGTGATATTTGACTCTTGGACCAAATTTTCTATTATAGGTAACTACAACACAGATGCAAAATAGCAACCGAAAGTCTAACTACATTTCGGTCACGATATTGGCCAAAAGCAACTACTTCGCTATTGCGGATGGCAGTCACATTTTTTCAAGTCACAATTTTTTCGCGATTAAATCTTAACTACGGAAAGCAATTGAAACCTTCTGTCAAAAATCAATCGAAAATATTGTAAATTACTTTAAATCCTATGACTGACTACTTAAGTTGCTATATTAGCAACAGCCACGGTCAGTCGCTATATTGGCACTTTTATCTTTTAAACAAAATACATTACTATTTAATATGATTATTATTTAATTAATATTATTTAATATAATTGGTTATTTATTTCACTTGTTATTTAATTGATAGTTACATTAAATTGGTATGAATATTAACTTATTTTAATTATTAATAATAAAACAATCAAATAATGAAATTAAAATTTAAATAAAATACATTTATATTAATATGAAAGTCAACATACATACCCAAATATAAAATTCAAAAAGTCACAAAATTCAAAAATCATAATTCAAAAAATTAAAAACTTAGATCTAGAGGTGAATGAGGTGGCAGGAGGCTGAGGGCGAGGCGGAGGAGATTAAGGTGATAGTGGTGAGGCCGAGGTTGAGGGTGAGGCTGAGGCGGAGGAGATTGAGGCAACAATGACCGTGAAGCCCAAGGCTGAGTGAGGAGACGAGGTCGATGTCGAAGAGACTAGGTGATGGCGGCGAGGCTGAGGAGGTGATCGAGTCGGACAACGACAAGGCCGAGGAGGTGACGGCGAGGAGGTCGAGGAGGGGAGGTGGACAGGCGAAGAGAGAAACGGCAACGCGAACGGCTAGGTGAGGCGAGAAATGGTCGAGGGAGACAACGATGTGGATGGAGATGAAGGACGGTGAATTGGTAAGGTGAATGGACAGCGATGCGGACGGACGTGGTGGATTAACGGATAAAGATGAAAGCAAGATGGTTAAAAAAGATGAGAGACAACCGGGTAAAGAAGAAGAGAATAGAAGAAAAGTAACTGAAGCGACTGAATTTTGACTGTAACCTGACTAAGCCTCGATTGACAAAATCAGTTGTGAAAGCCATGAATGCAGTCACCCAATACATGAGTGTAGTCAAAATTCAGTTGCTATGTTCATCATTTTTCTAGGTTTTTGCCTTTATATTTTTATAGATACAAATACACACACACACACACACACACAATCATAAATATGTGTATAAATATGTAATATGTATAATTACATATGTATAAATATGTATATGCGTGTACATACATGAATATAATTACATATGTGGTACAATCATAAATATATATATTATAAGTTCATGAAATTTTCTCCATATACATAATTTCAAAAATTAAAATTAATAAAGAAATTATATCATATACAAGGAAGTAAGAACTAAAAGAACAATTCTCTAACTAAATTAAAACACGGTGAAAAGAGCTAAAAGAACAATTCTCATATCTTAATAATTAGTTAGACTCTAAACATGCTAACCCTAAATTAAACCTTAAGACCTAAAACCCTAAACCCTAATTCTATATCCATAAATCATAAACCTTAAACCTAATTATATACCACCAACTCTAATCCATAAACCCTAAATTAAACCCTAGTACCTAAAACCCTAAACCCTAATTCTATATCCCTAAATCGTAAACCTTAAACCTAATTATATACCTTTAACTATAATCCATAAACCCTAAATTAAACCCTAATACCTAAAACCCTAAACTCTAATTCTATATCCCTTAACCCTGTGACCCAAACCCTAAGCCATATTTTTATATGTCTCTAAATCTTAAATCCTAAACCTAACATACCATTAACCCTAAACCTTAAACCCTAAAATAAATCCCAAAACACTTCCTCCATAGCCACCCTTCAAAAAAACTACTTGCAATTGAAGTCAAGGAAGCACAATTGGAAGCTATTTGGTGCTATTGCTTGAGTAAATCCCAAAACATATATCCCTAAACTCTAAAAAAACTTTAAACCCTAAACCGTATAACCCTAAACCCTGTAAACCCTAAATCCTAAACCATAATTAAATCATAAACTCTAATTTCATAGCCTTAAACCCTAAACCTAACTACCATTAACCTTAAACCCTAAATATAAACCCTAATTAAAACCTAAACCCAACTACCATTAACCCTAAACCCTAAATACAAACCCTATTAAATAAACGCTAAACCCTAATCCTAACTACCATTAATCCCAAACTCTAAACCTTAAAGACAAATCCTAATTAAACCCTAAATCCTGAATACAAATTCTAACTAAAACATAGACCCTAATTAAACCAAACCCTAAACCTAACTACAATTAACCCTAAACCCTAAACTTAACTACCATTAACCCTAAAACTTAACCCTAAATACAAACCTTAATTAAATCCTAAACGCTAAACCTAATCTATACCATTAACCCTAAACCCTAAACCTTAAACTTAATTTATACCATTAACCCTAAATCCTAAACTCTAAATGCAAATCTCATACCCTAAATTTCAATACCCTAATACTTAGTTAAACACCCTTAAACCATACCAATTCTACATCACTAAACCGTTAAAAAATTCACAAACCCTAAATCATAAAAAAACTCTAAATTAACCCTAAAATAAATCCCAAAACTCTAATATTAAATTGATTCAATTAATACCCTAACCCTATACCAATTTCAAACCCTAAACCCTAAATAAAAATATCAAATCCCAAATCTATGTCCAATACCCTTAATCCCTTAAAAACCCTAAATCTTAATTCTATATCTCTAAACTCTAAAAAAAAAAAAAGAATTCCAAACCCAAAAACAAAAAAAAATCTAATAAATATACCCTAAACTTTAAAAAAATCCAAACCCTAAAAGCCCAAAAATTCTAAATCAACTTAGCCACTGAAAAGACGACTGAGGCAAATTGGATACTTAAAAAACCGACTGAAGGGAGACTGTAGTCAAATCTATAAAAAAGTTTCTGATTAAAAGACAACTACTATGTGGGCAACTAAAACTTTCAGTCACCTATCGGCCCAATAAAAAGTGTACCTTTTTTATTTCGCCTGTTTAGCGACTGCAATATTTAGCAACTGACTTTCAGTCACGATTTTGTCTCAATGTTGTAGTGATTTTTTATGGTTCTTATATGCTCACTAATGTTATAGTTTAGGACCAAATATGCTACCAATATTACAATTTAGGACTAAATATGCCACTAACAGTTAAATACCTGGATATTAGTCAGTCCTAAAACTTTTTACATTTTGCCAACTTAGTCCAAAAACTCAACAATTTGTCAAAATAGTGATAGAATTATCAATCATTAGCTCTATTAATTCTAATTTGGATTTTTCACTAGATGATAGATGGAAAACCTAAGGTGGCACATAATGGACGTTTGAATACTAGCTTATTGTTTTTTTTTTTATCTGTTTGTAAGTTTGGCATTGAATTTCTTAAAACAAAAAATAAGAGTGATTAAGATACTCAGTTCTCCTTGTTCTCATCCATTGTTCTTTCTTCTCTAATTCATTCCCTAACTAACTTGTCCCTCTAGATTAAGATCAAAACTCCATAGTCAAGCCCAAAAGGAAGAATGCAAATGGGCAAGGCTATGCAATGGTGTCGCCGACAACGTCATATGTAAGATAGTGAAACAACCGATAATTTGTCTTGTGGATCTAGGAAATCATTAATAGAATGAGGCAGTGGACAACTTTGGGAACTTTGACTTCCACAATTAACTTTTGATTTTGTTAATTCTTCATGGCTAGGGATTCCAGATTTGCAAGCGTTGTCATTTGCAAAAATTGGTTGGATAAATAGGCCAAAAGTTTAAGGAAATGGGTTGAACAATAGAGGAGTGAGTTGTTGGTAGCCCAACCTTGAATTAGGTAGTAGATAGTGTGGTTAAGGGTCATGTTAGAGATGCAAGGCAGAGGAAGTTGGTGATGGGGTAAGTGTGGTGTGAGAGGAACATTGCTTAATGGAATGGCCGTCATAAGTGATGTTAGTGATGGCAATAATGGGGTCAATCATGCTTTGAAGAAAAATTAGGTAGATGAAGTAACTAGAGACTTGGAGATTGGCATCATCGGCAATGGAGGAATGTTGATGGTTCATGTTTGGCTATGTAGACCAGAATTATAGTAAAAATTATGTATGCGTTGGGAAGATAAAAGAGGGAGGTGGAATAAGTGGTGAAGATATCGGTCAGGCCTCTTTCGGTAACGAAGGACGATGAAGACAACGATAAGAGGAGAATGATGGTGGTTACGATGATAAGTAATGCGAAGAAGATGACAAATAGGGAAATCAATGTTTTAATCACTCTTATTTTTCATTTTGAGCAATTTAATCTTTAAAGTTACCAAACAAATAAAAAAGTCAACAAGTCAGTATTTAAACGTTTTTTCTGTGCCACCTTAGCTTTTGCATCTACCACCTAGAAAAACATCTAAATGAAGACTAATAAAGCTAACGATTTGATAGTTCTAGGATTACTTTGGCAAGTTGATGAGCTTTAGGACTAATAGAGCTAATGATTTGATAGTTCTAGGACTATTTTGGCAAGTTGATGAGTTTTTGGACTAAGTTGGCAAAACATGAAAATTTTTAGGACTGGCTAATATTTTATCCCACTGTAAATGTGGGAAGTAGTTGGTTTGAAATCTTGGGCACTAATGTAACTTTTAACAAACTTTAAGAACTTTGTTTAATTTACCATTTTTATTTTTTTCTTGCATTAGCCACTGCAATCTGTCACAAGTCTCCCTAGAAATGCTATTCAAATTAGTCATCATATTCTAATGCTATCAATTACCTGAATTCCTATAAAACAAAACTCTGTCATCCAATACTGATGTTATTCTATTCCCCATATTTCAAGTATGGCATTGGTTTTGTTAGACATAGTGATGTCCAACATTACCTTTTCCATCATCGGCTCCATTACCCTGTGGCTGATTCAGCGGTAACTAATGCAGTGATTGATGCACAAAAAAATGAAAATGATAAAGATTTCCCAAAGTTCCTAAAATTTGTTAAAAGTTGCATTAGTACCTGAAGTTTTCAAAACCAACAATTTTTCTCATTTGTTGTTAGGTTTTCAATGCTTGGGGGCATATTTAATCTTAAACTCTAATGTTAGTAGCCGTACTAGAATTAAGGAAAACTACATTGAGTCGGGATGAAAGTTAGGTTCATTTTTCAAGTCCAAGTCAAAATCGGACTTAGATTACCCTTACCCTACTCTCCATATGCTTAGCCTGAACCCCAACCCAATTATATGGCTGGCCTAAATTGAACCAAACACGAAAAGTTTGATTCAAAATTTGGAAAATTGAGTTGACTTGGTTTTATCACACTAGCTGAAAAAACAACAGTGGGGTTCAACACATACTAAGTTGCCAAAACAATAAATTCTTCCCGATTATACTAATAGAGTAATATTAACATCACACTTCAAGATAAAAGTTTAACCTGTTAAACTAGAGAAGATATAGATAAAATAAACTAGAAATTCAAGGATATGGTACATTTCAGAACTTGGTGTCTAACTTCCTAAAACATATGTTGTTGACTCAACTAGAGAATGGAGGGAAGGGCCAAAGACGTTGTCACCAGAAAAACCCATGAGAAACTGGGATCCCTAAAGTGAGAAGTGGTCCGAACAAAAATGGCACAAAGAAAGCTAAGGAGGCGAAGGATTTTGTGGCAGAAAAGGCAAAACAACGTGGTTTAGATAGTGGAGAGGGTGAAACAAAGTGGAGAAGGTAAAAGAAGGCTAACTACACAATGGAGAGAGTGAAAGAGAAAGAAGAGACTGAAGGAGAATAGGGCGGCCATTTTGAAATAGGGTTGCACAAAGAGGATTAAAGCCTATTCCCATGTTACACTGCTTGTCCCTTAACTATTCTCCACCTACCATTTAAGTCCTCATTTTTTATAGTCTCACATTCTTAGTATTGTCTTTCTCACTTTCTAACCCTAAGTAATTTTGGGTTTGTCAAGTTCAACTCGACCCACACTCAACTTTAGCAACAATAACAACAGATCGGGTTAGGTTGGGCCGAATTATTACTATTTTTTTGTCAGAACCTTGGAATTAAATATTGCAGTATATCACTTATCGTGGTTCAGTGGTATGCGGTATACATATTTTCACATTTTATCATTTTTTTGTATAGAATACCATGATATACGATAGTATTTCACGGTATTTCACATATTGGTCACTTTGTATGTATATTTATTTATAAAAAAAAACTATGATATACAGCAAATACTGTGATGCACATACCGTAATATTCTATTTTTTGTGGACATATGTGAGATATTTTTTGGGTCATTTTACATAAAAAAATTATCATGCATAAATATATAAAATAGTAAAATATAATTAATACACATATTTTGAAATAAATATTTTTAACATAATTAATACAAATTAGGACATGAGTGTCATACTTTAAGCCACCCAAGAATTCAATGTGGTATTAGAAAATATATTTATTATTATTATTATTATTATTATTATTATTATTTATTATTAAAGTATTATTTTTTTTTTTTTTATTCTCTTGTATCAATAAATTAGTTTTTTTTGCTAAGTAATATTTATTTTGCTCTATATATAACATTTTTTTATATTTTTTTATAAAAAAATATCTTCTATCATATATATTTTATTTATATTTGATAAATTATGATGAGAAAAATTAGAATACATATAAAAGTATACAAAAAAATATTTAATTTATTTCATCTTAAAATAATATTCTGAAATTTATTTATTTGTGAATATGGTAACGGTATATGGTGCGACATATTATGTGGTAAACCTTAAAAATATTGTGTGCAGTATACTTAGCGGAACGATATTTAATATCTTGGTTAGAACCAACCTGAACTCAATATTTATGGGTTTGGTTTAGGTTGATAATCGGGTCTCATGTTATTATTTCACCATTAAAAGTGAACAATTCAGTCCAAAAATTAAACATTAGTAGGAGATTTGGAACTTTTCCCTTTTTCATTTTATATGTAAACATACTTATTTTCTATTTCTCTTTCTTTTCTTTCCCCTTCTTTGCCAAAGAGGGCTCTATTTGATATTCTCTAGGGCAGAACAGACAAGAAAAGAAATCATAACGACAATGAGAGACTAAGAATTCATCAAAAGTAAAATATAAAAATAAAACTAAAATAAAAAGGGAAAGAAACTTCTGTAGAAAATTGTGACTAAGAATTTTTATTTACCCACAAATCGTTCCCTCAAGCCAAATTATGGGTTAAATGGCGTCGATAGTCATTGATCTATTTGTATTATTGTTATTTCACCTCAAGCTACAAAAAGTTGTAATTTCAGGACCTTGCTAAGTGTGACTAGCAACGAAAGCCACACTTGAGTTATTGGCACTGGCTTCATTTCATTTGACTCCAAGCTAACTATGAAAATCTTGTGTTGACTTTCAGGTGAAAGAGATATAGTGATCAAGAGATGTAACATAATGATACCCCAAAATTCTAATTATTCATTACTTAATGTTTTTTCATTAATACTCCCTTTGTCTTGTATTTATTGAAACAAACCGTTTTGTACGAAGTTTTAGGCGAGGTATATGTTTTCCTGTTATGCCCTTATCTCCAACACAACCATGCGCCGATCGCCGCTTGGCCCTGGCTCTCGTCCATCTCCGCATTCAGCCTTTGTCGATCGGTCACGAATTTGTGGGTTGGAGATCCTTTGATCTATTTGTCTGGATCGGAGATCCTTATGTTGATTCATCGTCTTGATCGGAGATCCTTGGGTCCATTCGTCATCTCAATTGCAAATCCTTTGGTCAATTCATCCCGCCCGATTCATCACTTCGATCGAAAATCCTTCAATCTCCTCCATCCGTTACCTATCTGTTGTTGCTTGCCTCTGTTTGTCACATTGATCTACAGTCGCTTCATTGCCTCATCGCCGTTCTCTACGTCTGTCACCTCGTCACCGTCATCTCCATCTGCCGCCATCATTTCCACAAAACAGAAATATCGGGCTATAGGTTCTGGGATAGAAGAGAGGATTTGAGAGATGAGAGAGGGTATAATGGTAAAAATATATGATAAAATTTACTAAAAAAGAAAATGTTTCAAAGAATATGAGATAAGCCAAAACGGAAAGTGTTTCAAAGAATGTGGACAGAGGGAGTATGTAATAGCACCTTAAAGCTTAGATGATCTCATGATCATGATTTTTGGATGAAATTGAGATAATTGTTAAGTATTGACAGCAAAACTTGATGATATACCCAGAATAATAATATTTTATAAGGTTTAAGGATGATTAGATCACTTCTGTTGTTCAAGGATTATATTTCAACAATACACATAGTTCAGGGATAGCTTTTGTTATTTACTGTGAATAGTATCTAACTTTGATCCTCACAAAATATCGATCGATTGTGTTGGAATTGGACAGCTAACTATCCTTCATGAAGTGCTTGTGTTTTGCCTGAGTGGACTCTACTAATTGGTTAACGCTCCAACATAAACTAATCCATTTATTTCTTGTTAATGAAGCATCAATCAATCAAATTAACTTTCGGTGTCTCTTCAACTTAGTTTAAGGACACGAACCACTACAAAAAATCTTGATTATTATTTTTTAGCCATAAAACTTGTGGTTAATATTAATAGATGTAGGCTTTGTCCTAATATATAAAGTCTATGGAATTATTTTTATATATTTATATACATATACATCAACTAAGATGTCACTATGAACAGTGACATAACTAGAAATTTGGGATTAGGGATGTGAGATTGGTTTTTAATTTTTTGTTCGTTTAATAGTTTTCAACCATTCTTTTTTTACATTTATTAAGTCTTTTATCAACTATATAGAGGTCTTATCTATATAGAAACAAAAATTAATAGCTAAATTTGTATTCAAATTAGCAAAGTATTGGATAATGATGGAATTTGTCAAAAATTTAGTGAAATATAACAAAAGAGTCAATTTACAACTATTAGTAGAGTTGGGAATTATATGAAAATTATGTTTGAGATGGATTTACAACAAGAAATGAAGGTTATTGACTTTTGGCGTAATTTACCTAGTAATAATATGCCGTAATTTTATATCATTAGAATAATAATAAAATTAATAGTAAATACTTTTTGCATTGTCTATAATTAGAAAAATAATTATAACTACTTAAAAATTTTTATTTTCTAATCAGAAATATAATTGTATACAATAGTGTACTATATCATAAGAATGTAATAATAAATTAAGACATAGAAGTTCTTTGAAAATGTAATTGAAAAATATAGAATATGGTGCAAAAGATTAATCTTATATGTTTTTCTATTAATCAAGAAATAAATTTAACATTTGAGTAGTAAAACTAGTCCATTAATTAAGGGAATTTTTATGTTCGAATTTTTTTTTATAAATCATGAGTTTTTTTGAAATTCTACGTTTAGTTATTATTTTACAAGTAAATTACATCAACATTGTTGAGAACAAAAAAATGTTTTATATAAACATTGAGAAACAAAATAAATTACTTTAATGATATTAGTAGCTTTTTTTAAATATATCTTCACTGATATATCTTATAATTTATATTTTTCAAAATTATTGGGGGTGTTGTCGCATATCCTCACACCCTGTAACTACGTCATTGATCATGACGAGAAACAAAAAGACAGTTGAAAAATGAGTTTTTAAGATGAAATGTGAAATTAAGACTTACTTGAAAGCGACTTTTAGGCTCATTTGGTCTTACTGTTAGCTCTTAATGTTCTATTTAAGGATAGTATTTAATTTCTAATTTTAGCTGTTTGATCTCTACTGTTAATAAATTATTTAAAACTTTAATGATAATTGTAAAAGTTATTCTCAAACAAGAATTAGTGCTGGAATTTTGGATAGTTTATTAATACTAGAGATTAAACTGCTAAAATTAAAAATTAAAAGTTACTATTACTTAATTGTGTCAACTTTCTAACATTAATACCAAATAGAGCGTAATTGGATTAACAGCAGTGCAACAGACAATACAATATCCAATTTTCAAATATCTGATTATACCATACTAAAGTATCAATTCATCAACAGAAGTTAGTTCATGCCAAAGAGATTTGAGTATCTTTGATCAGTAAAGGACTTTGTACATAAAAATTTGTCCGGGCTTCAATTGGATACCTAATTGTATTGTAAAAATTAATGTTTACCCATGCACAGACCATGACCATCCTCTGTGTTAAAAAAAGCATAAATTTCCTTGTCAGATCTACTGAGCAATAAGATATGATGCGTCTAAGTTTGCTGTAGTATTTGACCCCAAAAGGAAGTTAAGGCTAATAAATGAAAGCCTTCACTTCACATCCAACAGCCCGAAACCAATGAGATTGAAATGGCATCAATCACAGCTCTAACAGTACACAATTATAGGCGAGCCATACACATGATTCTTGGCCTTTTATTCCACAATACACATGGGAGACTTTTACAAAAAGAAAACAACCCACCCACCCACCCAAAAGGGAGACTTTTACAAAAAGAAAACAACCCACCCACCCACCCAAAAATTTGAGAATAAGAAAACGCCACAGAAAATGATGCTTTCTCTCCCAATCTGCGCAGCACTCAGCAGAGTAATAAATAATTTCGCGAGTGTTTCTCCTTTAATCATTTTCAGCGACATGCACAGGTATTAGATTTTGCTCGTCACGATGCGGCCTCTGGTTGGACTTTCCCAGCGCTGATTGAATCAACAGGGGTTGGGTTAAAGGATTGGTGCTATGAAGTGAAACCATGTCCATGCGTGCAAATTGAGCACAATTGCAATTATGATTGCTATTATTTTCCTTCTTTTTTTAAGTTTCGCTATTGTTGTTGATGACAAGGATGTTTTCTAGTTGGGATTATCGATGGTTAGATTTGGAGGTCACTAAGTTTGAAAATTTGCCTTCGCAAGTGACAACAGCAAAAAGTTGGATTACTTTGATTGCCCAAGTGGAATTTCCCGCTGAGTCTATCGGATCATCGAAGATCCTCCTAGACTCGACCTAGTCCATTTTGTTCCATTTCAATAAAACCAACCTCCAGTTTAGCTTGGCTACTTAATTAGCGTAGCCTTCCAGTTGATCAAAATCAATTATCAAGAAGAGTCGTGGCTTACACGATCAGCTGGTTCGAGGGGTCCCCTTGCAGACGGTGGTGTTTAAAGGGTAACCGAAAACAACCACACAATTGATTCTTGTCGGATTGATTGAGTAAAGCATAACGCCTTTCGATCAGTCAAGTTGGTTTTGGGCACACGGGGAGCACAGCCAAAGGGAAACTGCAGCTCTGCCTCTGTTGATCGACCGAATGAAAATCAACAGTCTAACATGATGCTAAGTGTATATTTGTAAAATGATTTTCCGCTTTATCTCTTACAAGTTTACAACATTAAGCACATCCAAACAGAGCAGCTAGAGCGAACATTCACAACAATCCCAAGTCTCGATACTAACCCCTAAATTAGGATTCATAGAGAAACGAGGAACACTAGCTAGGTAAAGTGGCCGAAATTACCTCAAAAAGCTTGACGCCAGGTCTTGCTTGAAACTACAAATCTTCTATCTGCTCTAAGGTACAGAAATGTGCATCAACGCGATTGAGAGTTTCTTGGTCAATTTCTGTTATTGTGACCAACTTCGGCAAACAATAGTCTGTTAAAGTTCTTGGTGTCGCGCCATTCTTCAGACCCTGATCTGCCAGTGGTTCAGAGCCTTTGGTTTCCGGTTGATGGGACACTGTAGACTGAGGAAAAAGCTGGGCTTTCATCTCTAAGCAAGACTTTAAATCCTCTTCATTACGCGCTTTGTTCAGCTTATCAATCATATCGTTAAATGCTGAAGCTCTCTCAGCCTGCAGATTTTTCACCCTTTTTGTCTTCATAGTGTTTTTATTCTCGTCATCCAAGTCGCTTGTACCGTCATCTAGCTCAGATTTATCAAGCTTCTTCAATCCCTCGTCAACAATATGGTGAATCCTTTTTCTGAAGTTATCAGCTCTAATTGTGTCTGCTCTTAGCTTCAACCGTATCCCTGAAGCAATTGTTCTACTGTCAGCCTGCTCTGAAGCATGGTCCAAGTCTGATAAAGAATAACCATCTGCTTCCACTCCTTCTGAGATAGAGTATACATGAAGTACTTCCTCAAGCAAAGAAATATTCCGCATGTACCGATCAAAGGCTTCGTTTTCTACTTCAAGGTTTCTATCTTTGTATTCCTTCAACTTGGAAAACCTCCATTCATTTACAGATACAGCTTCCTTGAGAGGGAAACACCTCACTAGATTAGGTAATTGCATGGTAAACATCAAAATAAATATAAAACTTGAATTACAAATAGTCTATTTACATGAAACTCTATTGCACCTTTCGTGTCATATGTTTCTTGGGACGAATTGGCATTTGCAGATTGTTAAACTGTGCAAAAGCATTAGAAAGTTGCCGGAGTGAGGGCATTCTGAGAGGCGCCCTGGACAAGAGTTCAATATGAAAATAAACATTTGCAAGCAAAATTTGAATACAGACTATAGAGTGATCATTTTCAAGCACTGAAAGGTAAGAAATAAGAGTCTTGGTTCTCATGGATATAAGTAGAACAGGGCTTGATGAACAATAAGGCAAAAGAAGCAATCTTGAAAATGAAACAAAGAAGGATGAAAAATAAGTCATATTGAAGCAACTGATAAAATCCGAGAAAATTATTATAGGTTATTGCAAAATCCTCAAAATTTTAACAAAAGAAATTTACATAATGGTAATGTGACCCGGCTAATGCATTAAGAAACACACACACACACAAACCCTACATGGTCAACTTTAGGGCTTACTAATGAAAATGGAAACAACTCTATGCCAATTCTTTGCTTAAACACAAATTATATACCAGAATCAAGTCTTCATAAGATCATTTTACCAACTGATTCCTAAAGAATTCTATAAAACTGATGCCTAAACTACCATTGAACATGGACTGTCATTGATGAAAGAACTTGCAACTGAATACATTGAGGAGTGTTCACACTTATCCAGCGTAAAAACTGTCTTTTTCTGTTAAAGATGGGTATTCTCTGTTTAATACAACACTTGATTAATTGATGGACTGATCAGACAACCTTTTTTTTTTTCTGGGGGGAGGGGTAAGGAGCCACAGGTTTTCTCAGCGGTATGAGTGCCATATGTACATGATATCTGATGCCACTTTCGCAAGAGATCGTGATACAAACACACTACTTCTCCATTCTCTCAAATCAATCAAACTATGGGCACATGCAACTAAAGCATAATAAATAGCTTGTACAACCCACTTTCCGGTTCTCAACTGGTATAAACAGAGCCACAGGTTTTCTCAGCGGTATGAGTGCCATATGTACATGATATCTGATGCCACTTTCACAAGAGATGGTCATACAAGCACACTACTTCTCCATTCTCTCAAATCAATCAAACTATGGGCAAATGCAACTAAAGCATAATAAATAGCTTGTACAACCCACTTTCCGGTTCCCAACTGGTATAAACAGCTAAAGGGCATTAAAACATACTTGAGAGAGATGCAAACATAAATAATGGTGCCTATAAGTTACCCGGAAGAAGAGGGTTCAGTTGATTTCTGCTCTACTGAAGGACTGCTTGCATTAGGAGTCTTCTCTGGAAATGGAGTACTTGTTTTTAAAACTGTAGTGAAGAAAGGAAACTACAAGGTAAGGATGAGACAATGTAACTAACTGGGAAAGCAGTGAATGAGTCTTAAGGGCACTTTGTTGCAGAAGATGCATGGCTAATCACTGGCATGACTAATTTGATTTGAAACAAAGTCTTTTATACCACAAGACACTTCATAAACACAAGTCTTCTCTTAACAAGAACCACAAGTTTGACTCCATTTAGAAAAGTGTCCTACATTTGCACCACAAATAATGCAGACAACCTTAGATATGGTATGGAAGTACAAAATGAGTATCTAGAGATGGACCTACCATATGGGTAGAGGTAGTGAAAGCAGCATCTTCAGACATTTCCAAAACAAATGCTTAACAAAAGTATTGGCGAAAAAATTCGTGTTGCCAATCTCACCTAAGGACTAACCTCTACTGCCATTGTTAACATATTGATGCTTAACCATATAATATATGTGACATTTTTCAGTTCAGTATGCTAGTCTGAAGTGGCAAATGACAAGTCATTACGTTTGTCCATTTTCAAAATCAAGACAAACAAACCAAGCCCTTTCACCTTCATTGTCTTCAAAGTCGATTGAGAATGCATCTCAAAGAAATGAAACAATGAATAAGTGAAATCCTGGATATACATGCAGTTTCTGTTAAATACCTTATACCACTCAACCAAAACAGTCATTTTTCACCAGAACGAAGCCTCACAAATTATGAGTCAGTAATCTACAAAAAAGTATTACCATACCGTGAATATGACATGGGTTTTGAGCTTTTGAGCAACAACTCTTGCATGAACGATAAGGGCACCTGTATAAATAATTATGAAAATCATAAGCAAACTAAATTGTAGTCTACCTAACACAGAGACATGCAGAACAGCAGAAGGCGCCCAGTGTTTAACCAACTCAGAAGTGACATACATCATCCACAACTGGGAAGAAATGAAGAGGAGAATACTTATTTCGTAACCAGCTGGTCTAAAAGTAGCTTAATTCTGTCCAATCAAACAGAACAAACATTTTGGAGTCTGTGGCCAAACCTAATTCACCTATCAAACATGTTTAGAAATCAGTCTGTAGCTAGTATAAAAACTACGTGTGGAAAATAAATGACCAGGGAAGTGTCTTAACAGATTAAACTGCATAAGGCCGATTGAACCGTGGTAGAGAAAACAATCAGTTAATCAATCAAACTGCGCCTTAATTCCAACAAGTTGAGGCGTGGTGGAGAAAGCAAATTTGGAAAAATTAGTTAGGTATTGTAGGATCGTTTGATCTCATTTCTGGTTGCAGAAAGTGACAGCTCCAAAGGAAGATAACGGAGACACACATAAACATAGGCAATACGGACAAGGGAATGAAAAAGAAATCTTCAGACAAACGTAAATTTCCATCCAAATGCATCTGATGAGCGTATTAAAACCTAAAGAGGTACCTGGAGCGAGCAACATTGCCGCACTGGATGCACTTAGGCTTGTTAAGGCCGCGTTGAGTCTTGGGCGGAGTGTCTGTGCGGAGAAACGGAGAAGCCGCAGCCGCCGACGCCACAGCCGAGGTGGGGGGTATAGCCGGAGCGGTGCTGTTGCTGCTCGGCGCCGGCGACGAGGCCGCCATTCTTCCTGGCGTTGAACTGAACCGTTGCTCGCAAGTATTTTATTCTTATCCCTCAATTTCGCTGTTTGTAATCGTGCGAAAGGAAAAATTGGCGCGATCCGTTTAAGTT
This sequence comes from Aquilaria sinensis, assembly GCA_005392925.1. Taxonomy (NCBI): domain Eukaryota; kingdom Viridiplantae; phylum Streptophyta; class Magnoliopsida; order Malvales; family Thymelaeaceae; genus Aquilaria; species Aquilaria sinensis. The sequence continues at coordinate 451,326 of SMDT01001507.1, read as the reverse complement.
GGAGAGAGCCAATTTCAGATTTTAGAGCTTTTGGAGGCGGAATCGAAATTAGTCACAGCGTTTCATAAGAAAAGAAAAGAAAAGAAATAACGAAAAAAATATAATCCAAACTACGAGGGTTTCGTTTCGTGAATAGTCATCGGGCTTTTATTTTGTTGCCCGCGATTTCGTGTTTGGACTTCGAATAACTCCGTAGATCCAAAACTGACTTCTCCTTCAAAGCCCAAACATATTTAATTGACGCCCACTCTTGTGTGGCCTAAATGTACCAGAAAACAGTCCAAGCCTTGAGCCGAGTAGACGGCTGCTGCTTGCGCCACGTGGATCTAAGATCTCAGTGTGCAATTGGACAGACTAGCAACAATCCCGCGCGGTGCTGCGGATGCTAGCAGGTCTAAATGAAGATTCGTCCCAAAAAATTACATTTTGAATTAATATTTATTTTTAATATTTTAAGTTAAGAATAAGCAAGAAATTGTTTCTTGCTAAAATTTCAATGAACAATGAAGATTATAAATAAAGTCTAAATTAGCTGAGATAGTTTCAAATTGAGCCAACACAATTTGATTGAATTTTTGAATTGATGGCACTTGAGCGATGGATTATAGATGATGATATGACAACTGTGGAACATGTAGTACAGTGGAAGTAGGTATGGGAGGTGATTTAGCTAATTATATGGGAATAATAATTCGAGGACATAAGGATGAGCTCTAGGGTTTTATACAATCCTTTCAAGCCTTTTTCTTCACTTCATCAAAACCCCTTTTAGTAGAATTCTTTCTGTTTTTCTTATTTCTTTTTTTCAAATTTAGAAGTTTTCTTTCAATTAGTGCAAAAAGGGACAAAGTGAGACATTTATTTATAATGCCAAGCCACCACGTTTATCTTGAACCATGGTTTCGCACCTCACAACCTCGCCATGCATGAAACCAATTTACACTGTATCCACATATTTGGAGCCAAAGTAGCCATGAAATGGAGGGAATTAACTGCAATCATACTAGCACAAGTAGATGTGGGACTTGACCCGGCCAAACCAGGACCGACTCGGTAGTCGAACCTTCCCTGGCAAAAAACAGCACAAATTTGGCCTGAATATGGGCATAAGAGAGGAAGATGGTGCAAAATGGACTGCCCCAACCCAATTATGGAACTGACCTGCCCTGCCCAGCTCCTGCCAAAGTTCGGCCCAGGACCAACCAATTCGGTCCAGTCCGGTCCGGGCCTAGGGGCTCAACAGCTAGAAAACGACAACTTGCAAAAAATAAAAAATAGGTTAATTACAATATAGGTCCTTCAACGATTTTCTGCTCCATTTTAGCCTCTAAAATTTCAATTTCACCCATCCCAAAAACTAAACTTTAAGGATTTTTTGGTCAAAATAATTTTTGGCATTCCCTTATAAATACCAATGTTATTTTCACTCTATCATCACATCACCACTCAATCTCTCTTCTTCTTCTACTATATTCTTTCGAGTATTTGAGCTTTTTTCTTAATTTTTTCCGAATTTTTTACTAATCTCCCCCTAATATCTTCATAATCTCATCTTAATTTTACATTAATCACAATTGTTAGTTCGTGACTTATGGCTTCAAGAGAAAAGGGCAAGGTGACAAAGAGTTCATCTTTTTGCACCACCGGCCTCTGAGGCTTGTTCCATCGCCGTTCTCGGTCCGCCGATAAAGGCATCTTGTTTGAAGAGTTGCACGACGATGATACTGGAATTGATATGACAAATTACGATTTGGGACTCCACGATCAATTATCGGATGATGAAGTTGAAGAGTTGGATGCAATGACGGTCGGGAATCTGTCAACACAACTAATACTGACAAGTTATGGACGTGCCGTGAAAGAAACTAACTGCTTGGGTTTAGGAGCATTATAAGCTCATACATGAAGGGGAGTCGAGGTACAGGAAATGCAAACATTGCAGTAAAAAATTGGTGCATAAAAAGAATTCCAACACTGCAACACTGAAATGACATATTAAAAATCAACATCCTAACATCCTCCCCAGTGTCGGGACCAGTTTTGGAGGACAAACACAACTTGAGTCTTCAACCGGCGCTGGCGGGCCAGATATATTTCATTTTAACCAACAATCTTGTAGAGAATGCATGGTAAATTGGATGATACTTACCGAAAAACCTTTTTCACGAGCTGAAAATGTGCACATAGAATCTTAGATAAAATTGCAATTAAATCCTGCATTTGAAAATGTGTTTAGGAAAATCGCTGGGAAAGAAAGCTTTAGATTGTTTGAAGCTAGAAAATCAGATTTGCAAGCTTATTTTTCTGCTCTTGATCATTGAGTGGCATTCACTTCTGATATATGGATATCACTTATAGGTCAATTATTTTATTGTGTTACTTCTCATTGGATTGATTCAGAGTGGATTATGCAAAAATGAATTTTGTCATTTAGGGTCATTGAAACGGATCATACTGATTATCACATATTCAATTGTATCTTAGAAACTTTACATGATTATTTTTGTGCTGATAAAGTCTTGTACATTTTGTTTGATAATGCTTTAAACAATGATGTTGCCACTCACTTTTTGAGTCAAACATTGAAACTATCTTTCAACGGTGCGTTCTTTCACGTTAGATACATGTGTCATATTTTGAACCTTTGTGTGCAAAAAGGTTTAGAATTTCTCCAAAATGAAATTCTGCCAGTTTGGAACTCATTAATGTATTTGAAATCAAGACTTGCTGTGTTTCATGAATTTAAAAGCTTTTGTTTTGAAAATAAAAAAGAGTTTTCTTGGAAACAGTTTAAATTAGATTGGCAAATCCGCTGGAACGCAATATATTTGATGTTGCAAGATGCATTTCCGTATGTCAATTTTTGGACACATTTCATGAACTTAAAAATGGATTGTGAATTTCTTACGATTGAAGTTTGGAAAAAATGTTCCAAAACTGGTGAATTGCTTAAATTTTTTTACGAGACTACTGAATTTTTCTTTAATGTTTACTACCCAACCACTCATCAAGTTTGCTTCATTTAGTGAACATTACATATGTTTTACATCAGTTTAAAAAAAATGAGTTGTTAAAATTAACTATCGAAGCAATGTAGGCTAAGTGGCTTCAGTATTTCAAAAAACATTCCACCTATTTTTTTAATCTACGTTTGCTATTACTTCTGACTATTTGCATTCTTTATACAAGTTATATTTTGAGTGACATTCAGATAAGGTAAGATCTTAAACTCCTCAAACCGAGCCTCCAACGAGATCAATTTCATCAAAATTCAACCCGGCTTTTCAAATGCTCAAATGGCCCCGACCGATGATATCGAGATTAGCTGAGGTCGATGGCTATCTCAACACATCATTCAAGGCAAGCAACATCAATATATTAGAGTGGTGAAAACAAAAGAGTTTAAGGTTTCCGATCTTGTTGATAATCTCAAAAGAGATTCTTGTTGTTTCAGTCTCTATTGTATCATCCGAGGTAGCGTTTAGTGCAGAAAAATGGGTAATATCGGAGAAACAATCAAGATTGACACCTAAGACGGTAGAATTATGCGTGTACAACCGAGATTGTGGCCTCATAGCACTCCGGCAGTAAAACCAAAAGAGTTCAAATAACGAGGTAATATCGGATATCGAGACTTGAATTTTTTTTTTTAATCATACATGTAGTTTGTATTTGATCTGATTATGCTGTTAAGCACAGATCATAGGTTTTTATTTTTCATTATTTTCGGAACGTTTTTGCCATTTCAAAATGTAAGGCCTGTTCTAATTATTTATAAGTGTCGTTTGGCTTTTTAACTTAATAAAACTTACACCGGAGGTGGTGTTTTTTATTAAAAATATTTATTACATATACAATTAATTATGTTTATATTTTTTTTAAAAAAAAGACCTTTAAACCCGCCCCGGCCTCACCTCGATACTAGCTCGGGACCGCCCTGCTTGGGACCGGGCAGATCTTGGTCCTCCTTGACCCAAGCCCACCACTCACCTCTAAGCACAAGTAATGAATATGCAGCAATTGTGATGCGTGGCCACGGCTTGCACCATAAAACTACAACTTTGCAATAGTTCGGAGCTTGAATGCAATAAAAAAAACATGTTGAGGCCTTTTATTGGGTTTAACTCAAAGACCTGGAGATTGGCGTCTTCTTCCTTGGATTCTTATTTTTTCATGTAAGTCTATGAAAAATCTTGAAACTAATAAACACAACAATTGTCCAACTTATTCTCATCAACATATTGTCCAAACACATACGGAAAAAAAGTTAGTCAGTGGAAAAAAAGAACATCAAACACTTAAGGCTTTATGATACAGATGTAATTAACTACAACTTTGAAATATTTAAGATTCCGAGTGAAGTAACAAAAACATGTAAAGGCCTTAGGAATATAAGTTAAACAAATAAAAAACAATGATTTAAATCAAACTTAGGCCACAAGCCAAGGACATGTGTCCTTGTTTGAGCAACTTTCATGTAAATATGCATATAAATAAAATGGCAGTCCACTATTCTAAAGTGTGAGTCATAAAATTCAAGTAGACTACGGGAATGATAGAGACATCGTGTGAATTCAACAGTTAAAATTTATCTATTATCACAAAGAAAAAAAAAAAGAGGATAGCAGACTTTCACCTAAATACTACTCTTGTTTATATATGATTATGTGAATCTTTGAAACTTTTAGAATATGATCACCAAAGCAAGAAGTTGTATTTTATTGGTAGTTCAGATATGTAGTTTATATGTTGCATCAACAGTTTTGCTATTTCATATAGGTTGAATTTAAGGTCATAGACAGTCATATATTTATTGTTGTGATTGCCGAAATTTACACATATATTCAAGGCACTTAATAATAGATAGATTGCATGATAAAGGATAGGCAACCAACTGCGCAAGCAATCCACTACAATTTGCAATATATTTTTTTTCCGTAATACTTGAAAACATTATATACAAGATAAAGGTGGAAAGGAATAGATGGGAAACAATGCATTTTAGTTGTTGGGTAAGTCTTTAGCATAGAGATAGATCTATCTGGTAAGTCATGGGCAACCTTATTGTTGGGAAAAATTCCCTAATCACCCCTTATGTATAACAGAACGACAAAAATCATCAATCAGACACACACAAATTTAATGTGGTTTGACTTTTAATTAGCATGTATCAACAGATAAGAAAAATTCACTCGAACAATATATAGAGACTATAGTAGAGGTATGTCTTTAATGCTCATGCTAGCCCATGGATCATATACACACTATTGACAGCCTTAATATCTTGCCCTCACACAATTACAAAATAAGAGAATCACAAAAGACTTCTCATCCTACTCATCTTTTCTTTCGGACCTCTCTCTCTTTTGAAAATCCTCACATTTTGTCTTTTCAACATATTAGTTTTTCTCTCATATTCAAAACCATAATATAATAAGTTTTCTTATAGGCTACACATAAACCCAAACCACATTAAAATAGAAAAATAAAATGATAATATCTAACAATGTAAGAAAAAACTTGAGCAAATAACTACAAACACTTCAAAATTGACACTAGATCTACGAAAATCTAGTGATTTCCAGCTTGGGACGATGGTTGCTGAGCACTGGCGGCATCATGTGGAGGTTTTGCGCAATTAAGATAGAGAGAGAGAGAGAGAGAGAGAGAGAGAGAGAGAGAGAGAGAGTAAGATAGAGAGAGAGAGAGAGAGAGAGAGAGAGAGAGAGAGAGAGAGAGGTGAAACCTATGAATCTAGAGGAAGAAAAAGCAATGTTGTTTTTTAAAATTTACCAATGACTTGACCGTTGGTAACTGAGCCACCTCATACTGGACTAAATTAGAATTATCTTGTACCAACATGAAGCCGTTAGAAATATTTACGAACAGTTCTGTAAGTTAGTATTTACCAATAATTTGACTGTTGGAAATTCATTTTTTTTAAATAGTGACAAGCAGGAAAACTAACATTAAATCCTAAACAATCTAAAATTTTTAAATTTTTTGGATTTAAATCAATAAACCCAACACCTATTTCACTTGAGTTCGAATAAAACAAGTCCTTAAATGCAAGTCGCTAAATTGCTAGTTAAAGGGTGCAGTAATAAATGAATATCGTTGGGGCTGGGATAGTAACAACGGGTTTAGCTTTTATGAATTTGGATTGATAAAACTTCGATGATAACACAAGAGTCTCGTGCACAAATTAATAGCCTTGTTCGTAAGGTGTGTATGGTTGGTTATTACAATCCTATTCCATATTCTTTTGCGATAATTAATTACTATTTTACAATTAATTATTATTTTATATTATCTTAATTTTTCATTTACCATATTATTCTCCAAACATTCATTTTTATCATTATTCTTAACATACATGTAAAAAAAGAAAAGTGAAAAAGAGAACCTTAATATCTTACCTAATTCTACATAAATAGGAATATTGCTTATGTGAAATTTTTTACAAGCAGATTTATTATTAATCTTTCTGAAAGATGCAAATTTTTCATCAATATTATTCGTGAGAGAATATAATTTGCCATCGAATTTTTTTACGAGCAGATTTGTTATTAATCTTTTTGAAAGATGTAAATTTGTTATCAATATTTTGTAATGGGAGCAAATCTGCCATCAACCGTTAAATATTACTTACATTGCAAATGTGAAAAATGAGAAAAAATATAAGTTTCAATTTCAAGTTTTCTTTTCCTAACACCCTGGCCCCTGAGTTTTTTAATTTATTATTTCCACTATTGTTTTGGCTCTAGCAACTTCTTATACCTTTTGCGACCCTTCACTCTTTGCACCACCGGGCACTGGTGCTACCTTCATCCTGTCTCAATTCTCACATCCTGGCTATATTTCTTAAAATAAATCTTGATCAAATATAGTTCAATCAATGTAGCTAGTGGCACTAAATTCATAGGTGCTATAGTTCTAGAATAAAGAGTCGATACTAGTGACAATGATGATTGTGAAAACAATAAGACTCAGTAAAAAAGATGTGTGGTCAAAAGAATTTTGACTCATTTAGATGTCGTGAAAAGTTTGGGCAATTAAGAGTTAAGGAGAAAAACCTTCAAGGACTAATTTAAGAATTGAGCCATGAAATACTCTCTAAACAAGCAAAATGCTACTATCATTTAACAGCTCATGCAAAGTTGCCTACAATGCAAATGTTAATAACAAATTTACCTGTAAAAAAAAATTTGCTACCAAAATTACTCTCCCTATAATTTTTAGTGGCAAATTTCGCCTTTTGCCATATAATTTATGATACTAAGAATTTCTTTTACCCTATAGTTTTTGGGAGAGGACTTGGAAGATACTCGACCAATGTACTCTCGTTAGTTAAAGAAAGAAAAACATGCCGATTAACATGGTAAGCCAACTTAATTATAACGATCAACATTATACTAAGTTTATCACATTAGTATAATATTTTCATCAACTAGTATCAATAGTAATGAAACTTAAAGTTTTTATATAATAGTGGCATCCTCAAGTTTATTATCAATAGTAATTATCCTGTGATGATTGTATGTAAAAAAATAATAATAAAGAATCTCCATAATCTCACCAAGGAGATGATAAGATGATTATAGAATGACGGGTGTCGAGTTCTCGGGCAATAATCTCACCAAGGAGATGATAAGATGATTATAGAATGACGGGTGTCGAGTTCTCGGGCAATCTCCATAACAGAAAAACGTAGCCTCAATCTAAGTACCAGAAAATTAACGTAGCCTCAGCCAATACTTGGCAGATGCTAATGGAAACTTGACATGGCACCAGCATGCAAATTAATAAAACACTGGTATAATAAAGAGCTGCATGCTTTTGGGCATTAATTTGATGGAAGGGAGGGCACAAAAGATGTTTTGCATTTTAATTATAATAAGCTAGAAGGGGAGCTTCAACCCTAGATTATTAATCCGAAATCAAGATCCATAATTCCATATCCAGCTGTTGAGACGATTATGATAGACCAGGAAACACACCAAGTTCTCTATCCTTGTCCCACCTGACGATCTATGCAAGCATAAAAGTTAAGAAAAAAAAAACGTATTAACTCAATGAGATTCCTTAATTACGTCCAATAAAATGAAAATGTAACATCCTGATATTAATTAACTAATCATGTGTTAATTACCCATTCATTAGGGCACAAGGACTTGTAATGGCTCTCGAGCTTGTCGCAATCGGCTACGTTTCTCCCTTTCTGCTTCACACACCTGCATTTGTATAAGTACACGAATTGCAACAGACCAAATTCTCCGTTAGCTGGTATTAATTATATATATATATATATGGAAGTACAAGTATTCTTACAGGTGAAAGTCGAGATAACTCTGATAACAATGACGTGCTAGAGTACTTGTATCTGAATTACGAATACCCTGAAAATTTTAAACCATTTAAGTTGCATATACACACAAACCTATTTCACGCACTGGAATACATTAAAATACACACACATATAGTCACGAATAAATTACTGGACTCATATATACCACTCTCTGAACATCACACGTACATTGCCCGCACGGTATAGTATAGACACATCAACATTACCAATTTCGCATAACTTTCCTACAGCTAGTATAAGTAAAGTATATAGAAACGTAAAAATATTATAATATTTCTAGAGACATATAAAAATATGTGATATACAACAAAAGAAAGAAAAAAAAGACCTAGTTAACTGGTACATAATTAAGAAAACAATAATACTCTAACGAAATACGTATAATTATATTTTGCTATATATGTGTGTGTGTGTGTGATTCAAAATAAGAAAAGGAAAAAAGTATAATAGTATAATATCGAAGTATATGATTTAAAATAAAATGAGGCGATAGTATTTTTCTTTCTAAGTTGTATAACACGGACATACAACATGGTACATCGTGATATAAGTATTGGCAAATTAAAAAAAAAACAGTATAAAAATATTGGTATGCAAAATATAGCAATGTACTGTATTGCAGTATTATTTTATATAACTAAATAGATAATTTAAGGTTGCATTTGCGAGGAAAAAAGTTTTTAATTCAGGTAAGGAAAAAATTTCAAAATTATTTTATTTAAAAAAAATATATTTAAATGATTATTGATTAAATAGAATATTGACTTCCAAATAATATAAATTTTAGATGGAAAAAAAACAAAATTGAAAATAAGCAGTAATAATTGCTTATGAAATGAGTCCCAAAAAAAGTAGCATTAAGCTCAAACGTAAGAAGTCGTTCAAATTGGAGACGGCCGGGGATCACACACACACACATATATATATACACCTTGTTGGGAGTGACAGGGTCGGTGGAGCGGAGGCTGGGAGGAGAGGAGACTTTGGGGGAATCATGAGCGGGCCTTGGAGCTTGCTCGCCTCTCGCCACCTTGTTCACGTCCCTCGCTCTCATCTTGTCATGGGGATCAACTTGTGCCGCCACCGACATAGCTTCCCACCGAACCGATAATGTATATGTCTTTGGCTATATATATATATATATATATATATATATATATATATATATATATATAGAGAGAGAGAGAGAGAGAGAGAGAGAGAGAGAGAGAGAGAGAGAGAGTAGAGAGAGCTAGCTAGTCTCTTCTCTTGCTACTGGATATGTAATTGTGTTTGCGTTTGCGTTTGCGTTTATATATGAGCTGATGAAAATCGGTGTCAGCTATGTATGTATGTAGGCAGCAGCCACGTATAGTCTGAAGAGGACACCTGTTCCTATGCTGGGTTTCAACCGACGACCATGTGGATCGCCGCTAGACTAGCAAGTAGCTTACCAAACAATATAATTATAATAATTTGTGGTCGATCGAGCTTCGATAGAAATTAAAAAAATGCAGCAAGAAACAAGATGACGATAGTTTTTCCTGAACAAATGATAACCTGACATTTTCTTTGACCAGATGGAGGAACTGTTTTTAAACAAAAAAAATTCAGGTAATGTGGCCTGCTTGGTATGGGAAGGAGTAGGATGTGTGTTAGATATTGTAGTAGCATCTCTTATGTTATATTTCCATCACCAAGGCTTTTGCGGCCAAGAGCGGAGACGGGCTGGGCCCGGCACCAAGAGCCTAATTCACATACAAAACACTAGGGTAAATTTGTCACTAATATTTTACATTGAGATCAAATTTACCACAAAACTTATTTTTAGCACCAAACTTCTATTAATATTTTAAAATTGACTCAAATTAGCTAAATTGACTCAAATTAGCTACTGACTGTTAATAGTTGGAGGACCAAAGTTGTAATTAACCTTATTATTATTTTCTTTTAAAAAAAATTCAAAAGCAGTCGTTTCTAACCATTGAAGCCATAACGTCAGGCCCAGATCTGACTAGACCGCTCAGTCCTAGGCTGAGCTAGTTCTGGGTTTTGGGTTAGGTCAAGTTGATTTGAATGGTCCTCCTCCTTTAGGTCCAAATTCGGCCTATTTAATAGCAGGCCGTGGCAAGTCGGCATTTGACTAGTCCGTGTCGGATTTGACATCGGGTTGGACCAGCCCAAGTCCCAACTCTATTAGCGAGTCACCACTCCTCCCAATGAGGGGCTTTATCCGAGACTTGCAAACAATATATACATTTTTTATTAAAAAATAATAATAATTTTTCACCTTTTATGGGCTTGATTGTCGTATTTCTAAGAATTTGGGCCACAAAATGTCGGTTTTTAAATTTTATAGGAATGGCTCAATGCACGGAATAAGTCAGGTTTGTGGAAGAGTTACTCTTTAAAAATATTGATTACTATTAATTTTCACATTTTTTATGGTTGTTAACTTTTTTCACGATTTATTTAAAATAAAATACTAGTGCTTACAACATTTTTTCTATCAACATATTTATTATCTCTCAAAGCATATGTGTCCAATTGGTAATTATTCCCAATACCATACCTTCGTTTCTTAAAAAATTTCTTTAAATTTCTTTTCACTTAATGTACATGAAATTACATATTTTGCATGTATCTATGTTGAAAGAAATTATGTAGTACAAGATAGTGAGATATATTTTGTTAATACAAGTAAAACGTATAAATGCTGTATAAATATCAGTGATTGATAAACCTAGTTACCATATGTTATTAAAGAATATTAATATTCTACGGACTGGGCTTGATTGACGTTGAAACAGCGATTAGGCTATACGTATGGGCCTTGATCTGTTTCTGACTGGTCGGTATTGTTCGAGTTGTGCTCTGGTTCTTATTATTTTTGGTTTCACGGATTCGGTCCTTTATCCAACAGACGTCATCCCAAAGATACCTCAAATCAAACGTAGTTGTGACAAAGGATATTGGTGGTGAAGCAGTTGACCGAATTTTATTTTGGTAATTAATGTTAGAAGTTCTTTCTAGTTACATTTTGATAATAGAAAGTCTTGTGACTCTGTAGTTTGCTTTTAAAGAGATGTTTTTGAGTCCCTTTTTTTTTTTCTCTAGGAATTGCATTTCTGCTTAAGGAGGGCTTGTCACTGGTCAGGCATTGCTCGTCCCCTTTCAATTGCATAGCGTGCTTTTATTCTATTCCTTTACACCCAAAAATATACAAATGGAGTAAATAAAGATTCGTCCCAATAATTTACGCCATCCATATGGTGGAGATACACCATTTAATTTCTATTATAACACGTTTCAAGTAGAAGGAGAAAGCGCAAGAAAATAGCAACAAAAAAAAAAAAAAGAATAGAGACGTGCGATTAGAATGTCTCATTCCCCCCTTGAATTTCATACCATAAAAACCACAATTCTGAAAATCCATGTGATTGTAGAAAACAGGTTTCATGTTATACGATATTGAAATGTGATGTACGAAACTAGACATCTCTTGAACGAAACTTTTCTCCTATTGACTGAAATTAAGTTTTTATTATATGAAATTAGTTCCTATTATATGAAATTAAACTTTTTCCTCATATAGTCTAGTGAGAACTCTTCCAACACAAAGCTAAATTCTCAATGTATAAAAGTCGTTACTTATTGTACGAAATTGACCTCTCAATGTGTGAAACTTTCCAAAGATGATAATTACCATATTTGACAATGTAATAAAAATAAAGTTACAATAAATTATCCAATAAAATTGGTCATTCTTATTCATTGCTGGCTTCCATGTCATCTATAACCAAAACTAATTTGATAAAAGAAAGTTAATATCTATTATTCACAAACATCTGTGCCTTATCCCCTTTGACTTTTGTTTGCATTTTCTTCTATAATCAAATTTAATGGAAAGATAACAAAAGTTAACTTGGTGTATATGCACAAAGAATATAAGAAAAAGCCTTTAGAGTAGTTTTAAAACTGTAGCTTTGTCTTTGTGTAAAAGTTTCCAATAACTTTAAGCCCAATCCATCGACATTGGGTGTGTTGGACTCTACTTGCCCTTAACTATGGGATGCTTTGTTAAGCCCTGTGGGTAACTCTCTACTTCATCCCTACTTAGAGTTCTTTGCTGTCTTGAAGTTTATTTTGGCTTTTCAAATGCCCTAGAAGTTTAAGGTACTTTTATGAAAATGTTAATCAAATGCTCTTTTGATAGCAACAAATCTGGCCACTTATGAGGGGTTGACAAAACCTATTTGGTCCGGTTGCTACAACACGTGATAAACAATGTTCTATATATTTTGGGAGTGTCCAAGTTCTCAAGAAATTTTGGGCACTTTTTGTTGTCGGGCTTCTCCTATGATGCACGTCTCTTTCAAGACTTGGCTTACTATGCTTCTTGCTAATCAAAATATTAATCAATTGACTAGTTATGTTTTCTAATTTTGACTCTACAGATCGTTTAAATCGGTCGCAATAAGGGCATTTTCCACAATGTCCCATTTCTTTTTCAGTCTCTAGTCGCCATATGAGATAATCTTTGCCTTCAACTCAATATGCCCAGCAGGGCCGGAGATAAAGGGGGGCTAGGGGGTGGCTTGTCCCCTTAATCCCCAAATATTTCTGCATAATTATATATATATGATGTACATTTTATGAATTATTTTAGAAAATTAAATAGTAGAAAAATATAAATAACAACACAAATAGTAAAGAAAGTAAAAAAAAATACTTATTTTTTAACCTTTTTATGTAAAATTTATACCAAATATTAATATATTAACATCAGTTTTTTACTTGCAGTTGAATTAGTGTTTTAATGTTCTTATTGTCACGTCAATCAAATGGCTTGTTAAAGCCAAATTAGAATTGGCTTAAAATGTGAGGAAAAAACAAGCGGTTATATTAGCTCACATATAAAAGTAACATATTTTATTTTTGGGGCATATGAAATCAAGACAGAGAGATATAACAAAACAATGAGAAAAAAAATAACTTGCAATGATAAAAAGTCGTGAAGCATTAGATAGCAATTTTTATTTTTTAACTTGTATGTTATCGATTTTATCTAGTTGGTTTGATCATAATATTTTTGCTCATCAAAATAGTACATAATACATATTGCTGCACTCAATTAAAAAGAGTGTTACTATTGTCATAATTTTTTTTTTGCAAGTTGGAATTTTACAATTACAACTTATCCATTTTCTCCGTCGTCTACAGATGAATTTTCATGACTTATTTTTTCAATTTTTGTATTTCTTTGTCTTTTTATTTTTTATTATTAATTTTGTGAATTTCATACTAAAATCACCACGTGATTGTGGATACTGAAATTAGTTTGTTTCAATATTTTTAACTATAATTTTGATATTTTTTCTTTGTAATTTGAATTAAGTTATATATATATAGATGTATGTATGTATTCCGCCCCCCTCAACTTAAAATCCTGGCTTCAACCCTGATACCTAGGGACTACCAACTTAGGCTATACTTAATTTTCGTCTAGTATCCTTTTTTACTTTATATCATACTTGGGGTTGTAACAGGGATCAATGTCCTAATATTAGGTTGGAAATTTTCATCGAGGATGGTGCTTGGAGGAAATCTTCTGGGTTTGGATGTCGTGGCCTGGATATGCTTATGCATCAATGCACCCCTAAAATTGCAACGTTACATTATTATCCTACACTGTGAATCTACTTTGAAGCAGAACTCTACACAATTCAAGTATAATTATATCTCTTGAGCATTGTAGAATTATTCGGTAGCTATCCACATTGACTGCTTTGAGGCAATTCAAATGGTGGGTGGCTCTCGGAGCTTATGCCCGAACCTTTCTTGCTTTACCTGCCATGTCAAAAACTTGTTGGACTCTTTGTTGTGGTGCTCTATGATTGTGGTTCTTAGGCGCAATATTATATTAGCTCATCAGTTAGCTATATCCTTACTCTCTTAACTGTTTATGTATTTTCTGATTACCAAAAACAGAAAACTACTGGATGGCGCTGAGCAATGTGGGATGGTTACAATACAAGGAAGGCGACGGGTCGCCAAAGGGGACCGATAAAGATAAATGCCATATACACAAATAAAATACAAACAGACATGATGTACAAATAAATAAATAATACTAATAATAATAATTGCTCGCACCAACACGAAAGAAAACATGCAAATTTATATGTTTGCGTCTGTAACTCTCTTTTCCTGAAATTTCTTTGTTTCTTAATTTCTTGCTTTTGGTTTGGATAATGGCCGTGTAGTTTAGGACTCTGTCTGGCGTGCTTCCCTTTTGAAACTTGCGTCCCTGTTAGGAGAGCTTCAACTGTGTCTATCTAGCTATCACCATATCTGATATTAGTGTTATTTAAAAAAAAAAGTAATTTAATTGTACCTTTTAGTTTTAAAAGTTTTAAAATTTTAATTTTTATAATTAATAAATTATTAAAAATTCTAATGTTGATCGTTAAAGTACTAGACGTTTAGTGAATATGGTCACTACCTTAGCAAGAAAGAACCTTCGTTCATTAGGTAGAGTATCTTGGGATACTCCTTATCTGGACTGTTTATCTATTACTTTGAGCACTCATTAATTAATCTTTAGCTTTCTTTAAAAAAAGCACATAAAATTGTAGTTGGAGATTTGATATTTATCTTTTACTTTATCTTTATGTTTTATTTTTACTCAAGAAAATGAAAAACAACACATGATTTTAAGGAAGGAAGCATCTCATAATAAAATGAAGGACCCTGATAAGCTAACAGTCCATTATTTTGATTGGCCATCCAAACTATTGATAATTCGATTGTAGTGGGCCGTAGTACCATTTAAGGAATCTTGCAATATATTAACAACATAAATTGAGCATGTGATGACAAATCATCGGTCTATCATTTTCCTAAAATAATTTTACAATTGCAGGCTCTAGATACTCATGCTCCATAACTTTTATATTTACATTTCAATATTTTTTTATAGCATAAAATAAGTATTTATATATCAAATTTCATGTCCTAAAAATTGAAAATATGTATAAATTAGATATTGATATATATAAATTTGATGTACAATAGAAATGAGTAAGATGCACAAATAATGTGTAATGTATGTACAAATGAAGCAAGATTCACTTTGGAGAGGTTGATATGTTAATGAAGCAAGAAATCTAGGCAAATTAAATTTCTAGGAAGGAAGTATTCCTTTTAGATATTTGGGTGTCGTTATTAGTTCTTCTTGATTGAAAGTTAAGGAGTCTGACGTCTTGATTGAGAAGATCACAAGAAGAATAAATGCTTGGGGAGCTAAACATCTCTCATATGTAGGCAGATGGCATTTTGCCCAGTTAGTTCTACAGAGTCTGACCATCTTTTATATTTGACCATCTTTTATATGTTTGTGTTTGTCCTACCTAAGATTATCATTGAAAAAATTAAAGGGAAATGTAGGAATCTTTCTTGGAAAGGATCTATTGTTGCAAAATTTAGGCCCCGTGTTGGCTAGAGGAAAGCTACTGTACCTTAGAGGGAAGGAGGCTTAGGTGCCAAGTGATAAATGTTAATTTTATGGGCAAACATGTTGACTTTTTGTCAACTTTGACCACAATTTTTACCTTATCACTCAATATTTTTAGCCAATTCTTGCTTTGATCATTCATTTTGTAGGTTGAAGAAGCGGACCATAGCATTGGAATAGCACCAGGACAAGCAGAATGAAAAACGGGAATGCAAAAGTCAACGGAAATTATAACTGTGAGGCCTAAGCCCCAGGTGCGAGGCCTAGGCGCCACAGTACAAAAGTTCCTGCCAAAAAAACGCCACCTGGAGGCCTAGGCGCCCAAGCACCCCCTCCTGGGGCCTAGGTGCCAGAGAGTCCTCGAGCCTGGAGGCCTAGGCGCCCAGGCACCCCCTCCTGAGGCCTAGGCGCCAGTCACCCGGGAAAGTGGTCCCCTACCTCAAATTTGAACTCAAGCTTGCTATTGGCCAAGGATTTCTATCCAATTGGTTTGGTGAGTGAAAGGGACACCTCCAAAGGGTAGAAGGATCTGGAACTAAGGAAGAGAAAAGAGCTTCATCTTCATCTTGTCTTCTTAGAACTAGTTCTTCCATATCCACCATAGTTAGTATTTTTAGCTTTTCTTAGTTTTTCTTGGTCACCATTGGAGCTAGTTTGGAGATTGCTTGGAGTGCTCAAGGAGACAAGCTTGGAGACTTTGGATTCAAGAGCTTTTAGCCATCTTGGGTTTACTCTTTCATCTTCCTTGTAGTTTCTCATGGATGTTATTATGTTTACTTTCATGATTATGTTTTATTTAGTTATGGAGTAGTCTTCTTTTGCACTTTCTATGGATGTAGCTACTTGGATTGATTATGTTCGATGAATTCATGGTTATGTGATGTTAGTTTTCTACTAAATGTATGTTTATTCTTCTCTTGAGCTTAATGTTGTGTTAGCTAGTTGATGGCCACAATTGGTTGCACTATAAATTGCCTCTAAACTCTTGTAAAAGATTAAAAGTAATTGGACCTAAGAGAAGAATTTAATAGCTATGGACTTGTTGGAAAATTAGTTTAAGTCATTAGGTAAAGGTAAATTGAGCTCTAATGCCTCTTTCTAAGCTTGTAATCGGATGAAAATCCTTATTAGGTTTAAATTAGAGAGATTAATTCTTTCACTTGGAAAAGTAAGAATTTAGTTGAATAACTTTATCAACATACATTGAAAATTGACTCACTCACCTAAGTTCACTAACAAATCAAGACAAGTAGTGAACCCATAGGAAGTGCCCTTTCATAATTTGATAAAATCACAAATTTACATTGCATACTTGCATTCTAGGTTAATAGTATTCCATTTAGCTAAGTTTAGTCATTTGTTTAAGTTGCCTACATTTCCATCCAACTTTGATTGTTTAGCTAAAGTTTACTTTAAGTAGTGGTACTTGGCAATTAATTTAATCAATCCTCGTGGAAACGATACTCACTCACCCTATCTACACGTCTACCATGCACTTGCGGAATAGTGGTTTCAAAATTTCACAACAAGTTTTTGGTGCCGTTGCCGGGGATTGATTGTATTGATTTGTTCAATATCATTGCTAGAAGATTGACTCTAGACTAAACCTTTATTTCTTTACTTATTTGTTGCCTTTGTGCTTGGATATTTCTTTGATAGGTACCATTGGTGTATGACCCGTTCCCAACACTCTACTTTGTTGCCATTCATTCCGGAGATTGAAAGACATCTTAGAGAGCTTAGAGCAACATCACACTTGGGAGAATCAAGTTCCACCTCTACATCCATGGAGGGTGGAGGTGATAATCTTAATGGTAATGGATATAATGGTGGCAATGGAGGAAATGGAGGGATGGATCATCAAGATGGAGTCTATCCAAGAAATCCACAAAGGCCTATTAGGGAGTACATCCGACCCTTGGTGACGGAGAATTATTCGGGTATTGTGAGGCCACCGGTTCAAGCCAACAACTTTGAGTTGAAGCCATCCTTGATTTCTCTCATCCAACAAAACCAATTTGGAGGCTTGGCTTCAGAGGATCCCAACACTCATATAGCGGATTTCTTGGAAGCTTGTGACACATTCAAGGCTAATGGAGTCTCCACCGATGCTATTAGACTCTGATTGTTTCCTTTCTCACTCCGGGACAAGGCTAAAGGGTGGTATCAATCACTTCAACCGGGGAGCATTGCTACATGGAATGAAATGGCTAAAAAATTCTTGAGCAAGTTTTTTCCTCCATCCAAGGCCGCCCACTTGAGAGCTTCAATTGTGACATTCAAGCAACATGAGATGGAGTCCATTTCGGAGGCTTGGGAAAGATTCAAGGAGTTGCTTAGGAAGTTCCCACAACATGGATTCTTGGATTGGCAACAAATCCAACTTTTCTATGAAGGCTTAGTACCCACTTCAAGATTTATGATTGATGCTTCGGCCGGTGGATCCTTGATGTCAAAGATAGCCGGTGATGCTTTCCAAATTCTAGAACAATTGGCACTAAATGGAGAGTAATGGCCGGGAGAAAGAGCTCAACCAAGAAGAGGGGTACTTGAGGTTGACCAATTGACCGCCTTGTCGGCACAAATGGCTTCTCTCATGAATCAAGTGTCTAAGTTGACAAACAAAAAGGAGCTAACTATTGAGCAAGCAGCCGCCTCTACCTCCAACACATATGGTGGACATATGGATATGAAGCTTGAAGAAGCAAATTTCATGGGCAACCAGAATTTTGGGTTTAGAGGCAACCAAATGGAAAATCAATATAACCCAAGTTGGAGAAACCATGAAAATTTCTCTTATGGTAACACAAGGAATATGCAACAAGCACCACCACCTCCCGGCTTTAACCAAGTTTCAATGGAGAAGAAGCCCTCTATGGAAGAAATTATGTTACAATTTATGAAGGAGACAAGAGATAGAATGGAGAAAAATGAAGCTAAGACGGCTATCTTGAGTGCTAACTTTGCTAGTATGGAGGCAAATGTGAGTGCAAGCATCAAGAACATGGAAAATCAAATTGGACAATTGGCTTTGGCGGTGAAGACATCTAAAAAAGGCAAATTCCCTAGTGACACCAAGTTGAACCCAAGGGAGCAATGTCATGTAATTACACTTAGGGGAGGAAAAAAGCTTGAAGATCTTTACATAAGGACACCCACTCAAGGAAAACCAATCTTGGAAGATGAAGTGCAAGTTCAAGAAGAAGAGGAAATGGTGGAGTTTCTAAAAAAACAACCCCAAAGAGTGCAAAAACTCCTACCAAACCCACCATTACCTTTTCCACAAAGGTTCCAAAAGAAGAAGCTTGATGATCAATATGGCAAGTTCTTGGACATTTTTAAGAAGCTTTACATCAACATTCTGTTCTTGAAGGCCTTAACTCAAATGCCAAATTGGGGTAAATTCTTGAAGGAAGTCATTGCAAAGAAAAGAAAATTTGAAGAGTTTGAGACCATATATCTTACGGAAGAATGTAGTGCAATTGTTCAACAAAAGCTTCCACCAAAATTGAAGGATCCCGGAAGCTTCACTATTCCTTGCACAATTGGAGAAGTTGAGTTCAAAAAGGTATTATGTGACCTTGGTGCAAGTGTCAACTTGATGCCCTTGCCTATTGCCAATAAATTGGGGCTAGAAGTAAAGCCCTCCACAATACAATTACAAATGGCGGATAGGTCTATCAAGTATCCATGGGGAGTAATAGAAGATGTTTTGGTGAAAGTTGACAAATTTGTCTTCCCCATGAATTTTGTGATTCTTGACATGGAAGAAGATAACCAAGTCCCCCTTATCTTTGGAAGACCATTCTTGGCCACCGCCGGAGCAACTATAGATGTGAAGGAAGGCAAGCTCATATTCAATGTTGAGGATGAAAAAGTTGAGTTCAACATGTTTGATTCTAGCACTCCGCCTCCTAAGATGGGAGTATACATGGTTGATGTAGTCATAGAATCCAACCAAGGGAATTCTCCTACTTTTGTTATGGGTGGCGACCAAAAGGAAGTCAATGAATTTGAGCCCCCAAATCTCAAGGAAAAAGTAAAAGATGAGGCAACACACTCTTTGATGGAAGAAAAGAAGAAGAAAACAATGAAGAAGAAATGGGTAGCAACAAGGAATGGAAATGTGAAGAATCCCAAAATGATTAAAGAGGAAAGAAATGAGAACTCAAGCATGGAAAAGAGCACATCTTGTTGGATGCATATTGGACTTTTCAAGCATTGGAAGCATTCTTACAAAGGAGAGGGTGTGGAGCCACATCACCCACCCTAGTGCCTAAAACAAAGGAGTTGGTGTCTAGCTAGAGACAATAAATCAAGCGCTTGTTGGGAGGCACCCCAACATTTCTTCTCACCTTTGTGTTTTTAATTGTCTTTTCAATAAGTTGAGTTTTAGGGAAAATGTCTCTTAATTATTCTTTGCGCTTATTGTAGGTGCATGGTAGAAAGATCAAGAGTAAACATGAAAAGATGAAGTGTCACCATCACTAAGAGTTTGAGTGGGAGTAATTGGAGGCGGGAACATCCGCCTCCCGGGTATGATTCTTGAATCACAATCTCCTTTCTAGCTTTTTTTGTCAACATTGTGGACAATGTTGGTTTTAAGTTTGGGGGATAAATGTGTTTGTGGATGATACTTGTTTGAGAGTTTTCCTAAGACTTGACATCTAATTGTTGTTCTTTCTTTTAGATTAGTTTTTGGTGATTTTTTTTTCTTTTCTTATGACATTACATGCATATCATATCTCTTTTCCTTATTATGACATATAGTGGATAAATGTAGAAACATGTAGTTGCATTTAGGTTGTGTGCATTTAGGGAACCAATGCATACTCTTTATTATGATTAGAGGAATTCATTTACAAGTTCAACTTGATTGTAAATTTTGTTAAGTAAAGAAAGATTTTCACTTGTCATTAATGGTAGAAACCATACCCGGTGAGTCTTTGGACCTTGTGTGGCACACTTGCATTATAAATTATTTCATTCATTTGAGTGGTGCTTGTTTTGCTTGTTTTGCTTATGGATTCCTTGATTTGCTTTTGGACTCCTTCATATCCGAATTGATGCATGCAAATAAAGGATGAAAATGACAACTTAGGGCTAACTACATACCTAAATGGCTAACCCTTCATTATAATCCTTAGTTGACCCCTTTGAGCCTTTAAGCCATTTTTGTTGTTTAACCCACATAATTGAGCCATATCCATTGTTATTTATCCTCTCTTGTCCTTAAAGTAAGTTGAGCATTGCATATATGGGCTTGGGTAGGGTAAAAATTTGTGAGTTGTGTGAGTGAGCAATAAATAAGTTTGGGGGAAAAATGTTGGGTTATGAACTTATTGTTGAGTTTATGTAGCTATGGTTTGAATATACTTTGGATAAATCATGCACATTTGTTTGAACTTTAAAGATTGGGTGAATTTCTAGTTGCTAAAAAAAAAACTATCTTTCCCTTAATAAAAAAGGCAAAACGAGTCAACATGAAAAAGCCCTCGTAAAAAAAAAACAAAAAACAAAAAAAAACAAAAAAAAACAAAAAGAATAAATAAAGAAAGGGAAAGGTAGAAGTACTTCATTAATTTGAAAGGAGTTCACTCATGTGTTTTGTCAAAATTGTGCATATGGGGGTTACTTGATTTGTTGCTTGGAAGTCAAGAAAAGCATTTTTAAATCAAAATACCTTGGGTGGGACTTTAGATTTGATTATTAGGATTGCCCATGGTGTTTATACTTAACTTACTTCTTTAGCCCCACCTCAAAAGGCCTTCATCCGATTCCCGTCTATACTAAACCCGGCCACGGTACAACCTTATATATATGTCATTGGGCTTAAATTTGCATGCATACTCCTTAGGGACAATTCATGGGTAGTTTGGGTCCTTTTGCAAATTTGTGGATGAAGTGGCATTATAAGCCTTAGATACACTAGGCAACCATAGATTAGGGAGTGAAACACTTAGCGAGCAATTACCTACCGTTAATGACAAAGTTCTTCTTTCATTACTTACCTTAATTTCTCTTGAGTTGAGCTTGTACTTTGAATGACTTTATGATATGATATTGAGTATATGTTGTTAGCTTCTATGTTTTGATTGCTTTATGTTTTTAGGTTAATAAATGCTAGGGACTAGCATTTTTCTAAGTTTGGGGGAGTTTGATAAATGTTAATTTTGTGGTCAAACATGTTGACTTTTTGTCAACTTTGACCACAATTTTCTACCTTATCACTCAATATTTTTGGCCGATTCTTGCTTTGATCCTTCATTTTGTAGGTTGGAGAAGCGGACCATAGCATTGGAATGGCACCGGGACAAGCGGAACGAAAAATGGGAACGCAAAAGTCAACGGAAATTATAACTGTGAGGCCTAGGCCCCAGGAGCGAGGCCTAGGCGCCACAGTACAAAAGTTCTCTGCCAAAAAAATGCACCCTGGAGGCCTAGGCGCCACCTGAGGCCTAGGCCCCAGGCACCTGCAAGCCTGGAGGCCTAGGCGCCCAGGCACCCCCTCCTGGGGCATAGGCGCTAGAACACCTGCGAGCCTGAAGGCCTAGGCGCCAGAGCACCCCCTCCTGGGGCATAGGCACCAAAAGAGCCTGGAGGCCTAGGCGCCCAGGCACCCCCTCCTGGGGCCTAGGCGCCAGAGCACCCTCGAGCCTGAAGCCTAAGGGAAAGTGGTCCCCTACCTCAAATTTGAACTCAAGCTTGCTATTGGCCAAGGATTTCTATCCAATTGGTTTGGTGAGTGAAAGGGACACCTCCAAAGGGTAAAAGGATCTGGAACTAAGCAAAAGAAAGGAGCTTTATCTTCATCTTATCTTCTTGGAACTAGTTCTTCCATATCCACCATAGTTAGTATTTTTAGCTTTTCTTAGTTTTTCTTGGTCACCATTGGAGCTAGCTTGGAGATTGCTTGGAGTGCTCAAGGAGACAAGCTTGGAGACTTTGGATTCAAGAGCTTCTAGCCATCTTGGGTTTATTCTTTCATCTTCCTTGTAGTTTCTCATGGATGTTATTATGTTTACTTTCATGATTATGTTTTATTTAGTTATGGAGTAGTCTTCTTTTGCACTTTCTATGGATGTAGCTACTTGGATTGATTATGTTGGATGAATTCATGGTTATGTGATGTTAGTTTTCTACTAAATGTATGTTTATTCTTCTCTTGAGCTTAATGTTGTGTTAGCTAGTTGATGGCCACAATTGGTTGCACTATAAATTGCCTCTAAACTCTTGGAAAAGATTAGAAGTAATTGGACCTAGGAGAAGAATTTAATGGCTATGGACTTGTTGGAAAATTAGTCTATGTCATTAGGTAAAGGTAAATTGAGCTCTAATGCCTCTTTCTAAGCTTGTAATCGGATGGAAATCCATATTAAGTTTAGAATAGAGAGATTAATTCTTTCACTTGGAAAAGTAAGAATTTAGTTGAGTAACTTTATCAACATACATTGGAAATTAACCCACTCACCTAAGTTCACCAACAAATCAAGACAAGTAGTGAACCCATAGGAAGTGTTTTTTCATGATTTGACAAAAACCACAATTTTTATATTGCATACTTGCATTCTAGGTTAATAGTATTCCATTTAGCTAAGGTTAGTCACTTGTTTAAGTTGCCTACATTTTCATCCAACTTTGATTGTTTAGCTAAAGTTTACTTTGAGTAGTGGTACTTGGCAATCAATTTAATCAATCTTCGTGGGAACGATACTCACTCACCCCATTTACACGTCTACCGTGCACTTGCGGAATAGTGGTTTCAAAATTTAACTACACCAAGTAATTCTATGTCTGGAATCAGCCCCTAATCCTGCAATTGCTTTGGGC
The DNA here is from genome assembly GCA_005392925.1 of Aquilaria sinensis. NCBI lineage: Eukaryota > Viridiplantae > Streptophyta > Magnoliopsida > Malvales > Thymelaeaceae > Aquilaria > Aquilaria sinensis. The sequence continues at coordinate 427,633 of SMDT01001507.1, read as the reverse complement.
TATTCACAAGAAAAAAAGGTGTTCTTTAGGTGCAGTAGGTTCATAGCTACTATTTAAAGGGTAAGAAGATTTGGGATGTGACAAAAATTTCAACTGACTCTGCAGTGTGGCAAGATTTGTTGAAAGTTAGACAAACTTTTTGTTTAAAAATTAGTTTTATTGAATATGCCAAAGCGTTTATAGATGCAGCTATTTCTTTGTTTGTTTTTTAGAGGCAAGCCTATGAGCTTTTGAGAATGAAGCAGTCCTATAAGGGTTGGGCTACAATCTGTTAGGATTCAAAAGCAGCTCCTAAATTTAATCTTCTTTTTGGGCAAATCATGCATGAAGGGTGATGATGCACTTTCCTTAGTAAACGATTTGAAGGTCTAGAAGCTTAGTTCATCGCATAAGTACACCTTAGCAAGAAGAGCGTGCAGACCTTCAAAAGATACTCCAATGTTCAAGTCAATAATAATTCTAGTGTGGTGCAAATACCAAGGAAAGTGATCTTATACCTGAAATATGATAATAAAAGCCTTTATATAGGTTTTTGTGGCAGTGTGCCCTAAGGTTTAGGGCCATTGGATGAAGCATTTATTTCTTGAACCGTTGGATGAAGGACACCTATCTCTTTATGATCAGACTGGGCTTCAAATCCTTAATGGGCCTAGTTTCTTTAAGATGACAATTAAGCCCAATGAGGGCACAATTTTCTAAGGTGGGTATCACCATTTGTCCCCCAACCTCAATAAGTCGCAATCGAGCTCTAGTAGAGGCTTATAATACTTTATATTTTTAAGAAAAAAAGAGATAAGTAATATTCTTAAAGGTATTCCTTTTTATGGAAATATTTTTGGAGTGTTCCTTATGAAGAAATATTTCCTAAAAGGATATTTTTCTAAAAATATTTCAAAAAAAGATACTTTTCTAAAAATATTTCTAAAAAGATACTTTTCTAGAAATATTTTTTTAAAAAATCATAAATTTTAGTTGGCGGACATACCGCCGCCTTTAGCCTTCCAAATTTTCTCTCTTACACTCAGATCTAATGCCACTTTTTTTTCTTTGTTTTTTTTTAATATACCGTTGCCTCTCCATTTTTCTTTCATGTTCGTAACTACCGCCGCCAGTGATCTTTACTTCATTTCTTATGGCTAATTTACCATCATCTCCTTTATTTCTTGAATCATAGGCAAACTACAACTACCTCATTCCTCCCCCCCCCCTTTTGCTGACTACCGTCACCTTTATTCTTAAGGCATAGGCTGACCACCACCACCTCATTTCTCCCCCCCATGGGCTAACTACCATTACCTTTATTCTTGAGGCATGGGCCGACCACTGCTGCCTCATTTTTTCTCCTCACTAGCTGACTACTGTCGCCTCTATTCTTGAGGCACAGGCTGACCACTACCACCTCATTTCTTCCCCCCATGGGCTGACTACCGTCACCTCTATTCTTGAGACATAGGCAAACCACCACCACCTTATTTCTTCTCCCTACTAGTTGACTACCGTCACCTATTTTCTTAAGGCTTAGGCTGTCCACCACCGTCTCCAAACCTTTGGAGGCTGACTACCACCACCTCCATACCAATCTGAAGCTGACTACCGCCACTCTAAACCTTCGGAGGCTAACTACCGCCGCTTCCATACCTATTTTGAGCTGATTATCGGTGCCTTCATACCTATTTTGAGCTAACTACCGGCATCTTTATGCCTATTTCGAGCTGACTATCACCGTCTCCAAACCTTCAGAGGCTAACTACCACCGCCTCCATACCTATTTGGAGCTGACTTCCGCCGACTCCTCATCCCACACTTATTTTTACTCACAAACATTGATTTCACAAAATTTTTGACTAAATAAGTCACTTAATCATTTTTTAAGACATTTAATGAGTGAATTCTTGGAAATCATTTTCTAAGGAACTGTTCCTTTCCCTCTTTCTCTATAAAATGTGGAGGAGATTGTCCTCATTGTTCACTTTGCTCTCTAGCAACTTTGTGTTTTCTCTCTGAATTCCCTATTTTTGGTTGTGCCTTCTTTCATACTTGGTGGCTTGTGTTCTTAGTTTGTAGGTATGTCTTCTTCATTTGAAAAGTTATGTTCATTAGATGGTGGAAATGAGAGTTCTCCAAGTACCCCTACCTAGGTCACAGGGGACATTCTTATGGACCCTGTTACTGGTGTTAGGGCGAATCTTTCCGAGCTCCCAGATACACCATATGACACTGTCATTCCTTTACATTTAGTAACTATAGCTGATCCAAGAAATTTCATTCCACTCTCGGATGAAACGAGAGAAGTATTGGACAGCATGGCTAGTTTGGGTAAGTTGAAGGTTAGGAAAAGGTTTGGGAAACTAATGCAAGACTGAGAGAAAAAATTTTCCAACCCTGAACCTAATTAGGAGGGCATGTTAGACCACTGGGATGTTGCGTTTCCCTTAGAATACTAGCAGGTTAACTTCCTATGTCACTTTTGTGATGTACATTTTTCTAATGAAATTCGTTTACTTTCTCCAAGCGAAGGTACCTTTTGTGATGTACCTTTGCGGAAGGATTTCTTATTTTCTATTAGGATCAGTTCGAAGTTGGTTTCACCATACCACTCTCCCCTTTCATTTTGGATATCCTAAACTATATTTGGATTCTTCGTTTTCAGTATTCCCCAAATAGTTAGCGTTACATAGTATCTTTCGTCATTGCTGCTAAGAACCTTGGTATAGAGCCCACCGTACCCTTGTTTCGGTCATTCTTCCATCTTCAATCTGTCCCAAGTGGTTGCTATGGATTTTACCCAAACAGCCTATTATTTCTTGTATGATTAGTAACATTAAGGGTTAAAAGGGTAAATTCTTTTTGCTGAAGTCGGAGGATTCAACTTAGTCATTCCCTAACAAAACAAGGGTTTTCAATGACTACAAGAAGAAGGATCTTTATAAAACTGTTCCTTCTTAACGCTTTGAAGGGGAGGAAGCATATTTTATATTAGTTAGGGATGTGGTGGGCGAGAATGGCTGTGCCCAAACTGATGGATGTCTAACCCCTGAGTTTTTGTCAACTCATGGTGTGTAGTATTTTTTTTTCGTCATTCACTTTTTCCTAACTGTTACCTTATTTTCTTCTTTTTTTTCTTTGCAGTTTTTGGTGTTCCTTACTCAGAAGAGGACTTTTCATTGTTATCTTAGGTGAACAGGAAGAAGAAGAAAATGGAAGCCAATGATTTTATCAAGAAGGTTTTTGCGTGCACTAAATCTGTTGAGAAGCCACAAACCTTTTCTGAAGCTCTTACCCCTCCTTCTGTTGTTTTGGTGACTGCTGTTCCCTTTACCCCTATTGCTTTTCCGGCCAAGGGTAAAAGTGAGGTAACGAAGTCAAGCTCCTCTGGTAGTTCTACTAATGTTATTGTGATATCAGAGATAGTTGGAGCATTCCACGTAGATGAAGCTAATCAGTCTTTTCCTTCCACGTAGATGCAGCTAATCAGTTTTTTCCTTCCTGTGCTAACCTAGTGGCTAACGTTGTTCAGCATGACTTTGAGGTTCCTTTAGCTGTTTGTTTCTTTTTCCCATTAGTTCTAAACTTGCTTGTACGAAGATATTGACTTTTTTGCTGCATACAATTTCTTATTGACTTACTTGCTCTTTATGAGCATGCCAAGGCTCTGGAGGATCGAAATGTTGAAGTCCATTGAAAGAGAAAAAGTTGGCTGCGGCGTCCAAAGAACTTCAACGACTCTATACTTGGGAAACAAAAATGAATAATCGTGAGGGTGAGCTTAAAAAGAAGTTGAGCGATGCCCAAGATTTTTTAGCATTTAAAGAAGAAAACCCTATATCCTAGGCAAAGGAATTGAAAGGTGCCCGTGCTTCATTGACTTTTAAGGAACAAGAGCTTTATGAGGCCTTTTCCCATGTTAAAAGGGCCTATCTTGGAGACGTCAGTGATTTCAGGAAAGTGTTGTCTCATGTTTACCAGGGAATCGATTTGTCTTACCTATCACAACTCCCTGATGTACTAGATAATGATGGTCACCTAGCATTGGACTCAATGAACATTTATGACCAACTTCCAGAGGGACTGCACAGACCCTTTCCAATTGGTTGTGTTCCTACCGCTGGTGAGAGCCATTTGAAAAAAAAAGAAAAATAGGCCAAGTCTAGACTATTGGGAAGTCATTGAAGGTTCTCTAGTTGGTTCATTCTAGCTCTCTTACTACTCCGGTTGTGTTTTTGGTGCAAGGTACCAATGCCGATCAATGAGAATTGACTTGTCGATTCTTACCCTTTTCTAACAATGTAGTTGGTTTTTATCTTCAAATTTTTTTTAGTTACATCATGTTTATAATTTTCTTTGGAGACTTCTGACTTTCCTTTAGTTTTCTTAACTTCTTTCATCAATTGTTGTTATTTTTTTTCCTTAATACTTCATACTTTCTTAAGGTGTGTTTACTTTGTTTGCTCCCTTCGGGTTTCATGTTGTGCGTTTACCTTTTCTTAAGGTATACGATTTTGCTTGTGGTGGTATGTCTCATGCATACTCATTTTATTGATAATACTTTTTCTGTACATCCATATTCCATGTTCTTGGTGCGTCCGTATCATCCAAATGCTTAAGACTATAAGCCCCATTTCCCACAATTTTTTCCATGGTATAAGGCCCTTCCCATCATGGGTTAAACATTCCCCTATTCAAGTTTTGTCAAGAAACTTTTACTTGTCGCAGCACCAACTCTCCCTCCTTGAAATGTCTAGGCTTAATTCTGGAATCATAACGCTTGGTAACTCTTCCTTTGTAAACTAAAGTTCTTACTTCAGCTGTTTCTCTTAGCTCATCCAATATGTTGAGATTGATTCTTAACTCCTCATTGTTTGCTTCTTTGCTAAAGTGAAGTATCCTGTAGGTAGGAAGGCCAATTTCAACTAGTATTACAGCTTCTGTGTTGTATGTTAAACGAAAGGGGGTTTAACATGTGGAAGTCTTGTAAGTTTTGTATGTGGTCCTATGAGTCCACAGCACTTCGGGAGTTTACCCATGCTCCAAGTGCTCGACCGAGCTTCTTGCTCAATGCCTCAAGAATTGACTGGTTTGCAAGCTTAACAAGGCCATTGGACAGTGGCCTTACTACAAAATTCCTGCAATGTGTGATGCCCAACTCGTATAGGAATTCAAAAAATTTCCTTTCCATCAATTAAGTACTGTTTTCTATGACAATTTCCCGCGGAATGCCAAATATACATATTATCTGTTGCCATACGAAATCCTTCATCTTTTTTTCTTTGATCTTCATTTAGGGTTTGGCTTCAGCCTATTTAGTGCTATGGAAACTATCAAATATTTCCTCCCTCCTTAGTGCGAACCCTTTTAGTATAATGACTAAGAAACGTGCCCAAGATGTTTTTCAAGTTCCACAAGACATCAAAGATATTGGATTTAAACCCCCACCCCTAATCAACTTGTGATTAGAAATAAAAAGTATAAGAAAACCAAGAACACAAGCAACTTGTGCACCAAGGTAGTCTTCAAAGAATAAAAGAGATTTTCTCTTCAAAGTAGCAATATTATTTCGTATGAAGGTTGTGTTTTAAAACCAAAATATGTGCATATTTATAAGTCAAAACTAGGGTAAAAGACTCAGCAAAATTCGCAGCCCAAGTCACATAGGAAACCAAGGTACAAAAGACTTAAAAAAAACCTAGTCAAACTAGGATTCCTATAACCTTTTAACACATGTTTAAGCTGTGCAGTGTATGCCATTTATCGTATGTGACCTGTACCAATTCCATAGCTTAAATAACATCCTAAATAATTTAAATAATTAGGAAAATAAAGAAAATAAAGTGCAAATATAAGTTTGGCCCTAAAAACCTCAAAATGGTCTTCTTGGGTGCACTTATGGGCTCTTTAGGGTTTTTGCTTGTATCTTCAACTTCAAGCTTGAATATTTGAGTTCTATTGACTTGATACTTCCTCTTAAATAATAAAAAGAGGTCTTGAAGTATTAGAGCTCAAAGATCCAACTTGTAGAAGAAAAATGGCCGTGAAACACTTTAAGGTGGCTCCAAGGGTGCACTTAAGGGGTGCCCTTGGGGTTCCTTGTCTTGGGACTTATCTAGACACTTTAGAATTGAGTACCAAGCTTGGCCACCATCCTCATATGATGTCTTGATAGTTCCAGCAGTTCCATGTGAATTTCTAAGTCCAGTTCCCATGAAGAAGCTTGAGATAAAAGCTTAAAGTGTACTAGTGAGCTCCTTAGCCTTCTTTCTTGTATTGGTCTAGTAGTTATCTTCAATGGGTTCCTTCTATCCTTGGTTGTGCCATCCATGATCATATCACTCCTGAGATAGGCGCAAAAGGTCCAAGGATGTCAATTCCTCATGTTGCAAAAGGCCAAGGTGTAATGACTGGGGTCATTTGCTCTTTGTGTTTCTTTGATACCAAACCAAACCTTTGACATTTGTCACATTTTCTAAAAAATTCTATAACGCCGTCAGCTAACATGGGCCGATAATATCCCTAAAGAATGAGTTTTCTAGTCAGTGCTTTAACGTTGATGTGATTTCCACAAATGTCTTCATGGTCTTTTCTTAGTGTATAGTTTGCCTCTTCTGCTGAGAGACATCTTCTATATGGAGCTATAAATGATTGAAAGTACAATATGTCATCTTTAGAAAAATAGTACTTGGTGGCCTTTTTCTCCAGCTTAATTGCCTCCTTAAGGTCATTTGAGAATTGGTTGGGGGACAAGTAACTCTTTATTAAGTGTATCCATCCCGTATTTTAGCTTTGAGAGATGGCCATGACTACACTTTCACAAATACTTGGCTTTTCAATAGCATTAATGTGGATATTTGTGGGTACTCCAAATGCTAAAGCCATTCTAGCTAGAGCATTTGCTTTACTATTCTTAACCTACGGGATATTTTCAATGGTCACATTTCTGAATGTTGCCATCATATTTTTTAGTGCCTCTTGGTACTTAATCATGGTAGGTACCTTGGCTTCATGATCCCCTTAAGCTTGTCTGGTGACTATTTGAGAGTCACTTCGCAGTTGTACCTCCCTTATACCCAAGTCCCTGCATATTTGCATTGCTACGATAGTCGCTTCATACTCTGTTTCATTGTTCATGACCTTAAAATTAAGCTTAAAAGCATGGTCTGTCTTTACCCCATCTGGGCTTACCAGAACTATTTTGATGCCACAACCTTTAAAATTGGATGAGCCGTCTATGTGTACTATCAATTCTCCTAGCACTTTCATGATCAGGTGAGGAGTACACTTAGAGACAAAATCTGCCAATGCCTGCGATTTAATGCTCAGTCGATGGACATAGTTGATGTCAAACTCGGTGAGTTGCATGCTTCATTTTGTAAGTCTCCCTGATATTTGCCGCAATGGATATGAAGTAAACGCAACTATGGGATGAGAACGAAAGTATGGTCGAAACCTTCTTGCTGCAGTGATGAGCATCAATATTACTTTCTCCATTTTAGGATATCCCGGCTCTGCTCTCGGAAAAACTAGATTAACAAAGTTATTAGGTTTTGGGTTCCCTGTTTTTCCTACATTGAAACAGATAAATAACATATAAGTGGTTCGCCTATCCTTAGGCTCTTAAGGATATGCAGGCTACCTAATTCGCCTTTAATTTAGTCAAAGGCCTTTTGGCATTCTTCATCCTACAATTGATGTGAGTTCCCTTTCTTCATTAGTGCTCGGAGGAATGGGAGGCACTTCCTGGCTGATCCTGCCAGGAACCTTCTAAGGGTTGTGATTCTTCCTGCTAGTGTTTGTCTACCCTTAATGTCCCTAGGCGAAGCCATGTCAAGTACTGCTTTTACCTTTTTTTGGATTGGCTTTTGCCGAGCTTACCCCAAAAGCATACTTGGCTGGATTAAGTTTCTTTTTGTATTTCCGTAGTAAGCCGAATGTCTCATTTAGGTCTACAATATGATCTTGCTTTTGCTTGCTCTTAACTAGCATTTTATCCACATAAACTTCAACATTTCTACCAATTTACTCTTTGAAAATTTTGTTCATGAGCCTTTGGTAAATAGCTCCAGCATTTTTAAGGCCAAAAACATTCTAGTTAAACAAAATAAGCCTTGGTCAGTTATGAAGGTAGTATGAATCTCATCGTCCAAATGCATGCGAATTTGGTTATAGCCACTGAAAGCATCCATGAAGCTACGCATTTCATGAAATGCGGAGGTGTTAACCATGGCATCAATTTGAGGCAGGAGATAACAATCATTATGACATGCTTTATTAAGATCTGTAAAGTCATTACACATTCATTACCCCCCGGTAGACTTTGGGACCATTACAACATTACGGGCCCAATCTGGATATTTGACTTCCTTTATGAAGCCGGTAGCTAAGAGTTTATCTACCTCTACCTTAGCAACTGCTTTCTTTTCTGGTTTAAGGTTTTTTTTCTTCTGCTGGACTGGGTGTCTTCCTGACATGATGCTGAGTTTGTGAGTAATGACTTTTGGGTTAATTCCTGGAATGTCTTTTGCCGACCAAGCAAAGACATTAAAGTTGTCTTTGAGGAAGGCAATCAACTTTTCTTCCTCTTCTTTTTTAAGGGTAGTTCCTACTTTGGTCTTTTTACTAGGGTCTACATCATTGATGATGATTTCTTTCATTGCCTCTACGGGTATTCCTCTTTTCTCTTTCTCTTGGTTTCATGCATCTAAGTTATTAGGATGGAGCAACAGGGTAATTGCCGAGATTGTCTCTGCTATGCTGGGGGAGAAAATTGCCATTCCATCTTCGATTAGGAGGGTGATCTCCATTGTTTTGGGTCTAGTACAGATGTCAAACTCTTGCATAGCATAGAATCCAATCAAACCATTGTAGGTTACAGGCGCATCAATGATCTTGAACTTGACCATTTTTGTAACTTCCTTCTCTGGTCTATCCTCAAACATTACTGGAAGCACAAATTTCCCCACTACTAGTAGAGGCTCATTTTCCTGGTCCTTTGATTTAATGATGGTGAGGCTTGATCCTTGCTTTGTCGAACGTCATCCTTTCGACAGTGAACTGGCAGAGAATGCTAAGGGGTGCTCCCGTATCTAGTAGAAGCTTTTGAACTCTATGCTTGGCTATTATCGCATCGATAATAAGTCCTGAGGTTCTATGAACAATTGAGGATCCTGGGGCAACGTGTTTTTTTTCCCTTTCAGAGGTAGCCCTATTAGTAATATGATAGATTGTTGCTTTTTTTGGCTTGTTGTTATAGTGGTCATTCTTTCCTCTTCCTTGATTATCTCTATCCCCATGGTCATCATTCTTCTTAAATTTGGCATCTTTCTTGTAAGCATCGTTGCTTCGATCACCATAACGCCTAATGTACTTGTTAAGCTTCCGTTCTTTAATCAATTTTTTAATTTGCTCTTTGAGCAATTTGTAATTGTCAGTCTCATGTCCAGAAGTCTTGTAAAATTCACAATAATGGTCTACTATGGGCCTATATGTTCGTCTTTCTTAAATTTTGGCCATTTAAGATATTTTGTTTTTGTCCTGGATGGTATAAAGAATGATAGATCTTGGGGTTGTAAGTGGTGTGAAGTTCACTTTTCCCCGGCTTTCACTTGTATATTCCCTCCGATGAGGGCCAATATGTGGCAATGATCTTATATCATGCATTTGCCTTTTAAAAGGCCTTTGGTAATCTACCTGCCTAGACTCCCTTTTGTGTTATTCCACGCTAAGAGCCACAATATCCTCAGCATTCATGAACTCTTAGGCTCTTTACAAGAACTCTTGCCTTTTTTTTTTGTAGGTTTTTTTGCCAACTCTTTGGTAAATTCTGAATCCGGCTAAAGACCCCTAGCCATTAATAGTACAAACTCATTTTTGGCCAAACTAAGCATCTTCAGTGCTCCCTTACTGAAGCGGTCTATGTAACTTTTCAAGGATTCCCTCTTGTTTTGTCTTATAGCAAAAAGGTGTGTTGGCACTCGCGTGCAAACTTTCCTCCCAAGGAAGTAGTCCATGAATACCTTGTTAAGATCCTCCCACAAACTTATAGATTCTGCTTCAAGACCGGAATACCATATTTGGGCATTTCCCATGAATGTTGTTGGGAAGGCTCGACACATAGCCGTAACTGAGAAGCCTGCCAAAGTCATAATATTTTCATAATGGCTCAGATGATCTGTGGGGTCTCCAGTCTCGTCATATGGTTCAAAATGAAGGATTTTCATTTTCTCTGGTATTGGCTCATTCATGAGTTCAGCAGTGAATTAGTGTCTTCCTTGCTTCCTTGGGCTTGTCTGAGTTAGACTTTGTATTTGCTGCTGCATGTGAGTAATGGTATTTTGAGCGGCTTGAAGAGCTACTATTGTGGCCGGGTCTGAGGTGGTGGCCATGGGCTACTGGAGAGATGCAAGGTAAGCTTATTATGCCAGTAGGGGCATACTGCCTATTGGTATAATGGCCGGGTATGCAAAGCCCATCTGATATAAAACACAAGGCCATTAATAATGTGCATAAGTCGAATGACTATTGTCTCCAGGCTTAGAGGGAAAAGAAGTCTTCAAAGGCACCCATGTTATTGACGGGATAGTCCCTGGTAGGAATTCTTGAAATGATGGGATGACGGTATGCTTGAATGAAGGTATGGGCTGTTGGGATGGTGTAGCTACAGAAGCAAGTGGGATTTGGATTGAAGGTGGAGCATGCCCCTTGGGGGTCGAGGTACCGATGCTAGGAAAGGGAAAGTTAAGGACATCCCTTATCTGGTTTGGGATCTGGGTTCCAATGCTAGTACCATCACTGTGGGTCTAGACTCCTTATGTGTAAGGATAATGAAAGTTACTCCAAGGCATGGGCAATGCCTGTGCTTGTTGAGGGGGCTGCGCAAGGTACTTAGCCATGACAACCGTGACTAAATCTAGCTCACTTGTCAACTGGGTATTCATATTTTCAAACTCTGCTCTTGTGAGGAAAGGGGTATTTTGTATCGATTGCCTTTGGTAGAAAGTTGTGTCTACCCTACCATCTTCATTTTTGAGTGCCTGGCTTGGTGATGTAGATGCTGAGGTATTGCCTTCTACTCCTTCTGCTTCTTCAATAAGGAGGGCTTTTCTCATCATCTTGTTTAGGGGGTCTAGATGAGTATCTGGATGCTGCGTCTCCTTTTTAGGAGTAATAGGGTCCAAGTGCGTACTCATGGATAAACCATGTATATAGGTTTTTTGGGTAATGTGTCCTAAGATTTAGAACCATTGGATAAAGCAGTTATTTCCTGAACCGTTGGATAAGGGACACATGTACCTTTATGATCAAATTGGACTTCAAACCCCTAATGGGCCAAATTTCTTTAAGATGACAATTAAGCCCAATGGGAGCCCAATTTCCTAAGGTGAGTATCACCGGAACCAATTTCCTAAGGTGGGTATCACCAGAAGGCTTCAAGTACAAGCTAAAATGTAGTCATGGGGCATTTCGTTGGCCAACCATTGTTATCTTTGTGGAAAAACAGAGGAGGTCTTAGAGCACCTATTCTTCCTTTGCCTTTTCCTGGCATGTATGGAACTAAGTAGCAAGGCGGATGAAGTTGGACCTGAGATATAGATACATAACCAACTGGAAAAGGTTCTACAGTGCTTTTTGGGGCAGACATTTTATGAGACGTAGGAAAACAGGCTTCTTGGTTGTCATTTATCATATTTGGAGGGAAAGAAATGGGCGCAAAGAAGACTCGAAGAGTGGAGGACATAGTAAAGGATGTTGAAATTGATCTTTGTCTGCGCATCTCTGACATCCGTTTTCCTCGCGTGCTAGCTTCTAGCTGGTGTAATCAATTACTAATTAATATTATGAGATTTTATTAGATTGTTCCCCGGGATGCCAGGGTGTCGATGTACTGTGGTGCTTTTATTAATGATAATTTTGCCTTGTCTCAACCAAAAAAAAATGACTTTTTCAGAAAAAAAAAATGATTTTTTTTGAAAAAAAAAAAAAGGAACATAAATGTTTTCTGGGTTTAGATCGTCAAATGTGTGTGGATGTCAAACGGAGGAAAAGAGGGAGCTTGCAACGAGAAGCTCCGCTGTTTGGGTTAATGCAAAAGAAATACTGCTGCTCAGATTTCAACAGGTTATTCTTGCCTCCTGTGCCAAAACCCAAAATCATCCTCTAATGTAATTATTTTTAACAATTAACCCCCCAAACTTTTAAAAACCAAAACACACCTAATAACCCAAACTATCAAACTACTATTTCTCATATTTAAACCAACACAAAGGCATGCCCTTGGCGAAGTGCGGGCCACTGACTCTATTACAACGCAAAATTAAAGTAATTTAGTACTAAACAATAATTTTGTCCAACAAGGAGGGCAAATTATAAAAGCCCCTTGTGATTTGATCTAACATACACTTTACCCATTTATTTTAAAAAACTTACACTTTACCCCCTACTTCCTTTATAATATCTAACAACAATTTTTGAAACCCTAAATTAAATTATCTGATAACCATGTTTAAGTAATTTCAAGAATTTTGATATTTTTTTCACAATTAACCGATCTTTAAAAAATATTAATATACATTTACATGAAGAAAAATACATTTACAAAAAGAAAAAAAAGTGATAATTTAAAATATCCATTAACTATAAAAAATATTAGAAAGATTAACATTACTATAAAATTACTATTATACAGTTTAAATTATAGTTTCCAAAATTATTATCGAATAGTATAAAAGAATCAGGAATAGAGTGTATATGTTTTTAAAAATAAAGAAGACAACTGTATGTTAGAATAAACTTCAGAGATAATTATAACTTTCCTTTTCTAGATTTGTCCAACATGCCTTTCTGTAGGTGTAATTAATTGAATTGAGTAGAACTAAGCCAAACATAATATTCCAGCCCTGAGCTCGAGTTCCGGACGGGGCTGTGCTTAAGCTCAACGAGCCTTGTAATTTGGGCTAGAGCTAGGCTCAACAGAAGCTCGAGCAAGAGTGGATTGGGTTAATAATATTCATAGCTAGTAATTATAACTTTTGAAACCTGAGAGGATAAGATGTAATTATAATACTGGTACAACTTTTAGGGGGGATAAATGTGATCAACTGAGGGGCCAAGTTGGGCAGACAACGAAGTCCAAAAGCTAGGCGGGCAGATGTGAAAGTAATAGCCAACGGTGATACAAATTACATAGAGTTGCGTCACAGATTAGCCTACATGTCGCAAGCCACGCATCTCAGCCCTGAACGCTACCTATTTCAAAGAGATCAAAACGTAATATTTTTGTTACTTTCCCTGCATTCCTTCAGCTGACGCCTACCATCCCCGTGTTTCTATATAAAGAGCTTCTTCCCCAAGCCAAAAAGAAAATTAAGAGAATTAAAAATGAAGTCCACATCAATATTTTTGTTCCCATTTTCCACCTTTATTATCTTCTACCCCCTCCTCTCCTGCTTCCAATATTCTGCTGTTGGAAGCTCCAACAATATCATCAACCAGTCTTGCTCTCAGGCTGCGAAAACAGACCCGAATTTCACATATGAATTCTGCGTTGCTGTGCTAGAAGAGAACCCGAAGAGCCTAAATGCAAGCCTAGAAGAACTAGTGACCATTTCTATATTACTAGCCAAGTCAAATTCCACAGGGATTGCCTCTAAGATTTCTCAACTGTTGACCAACCCAAGTCTCGAGAAGTACACCAGGGATTGTTTGGAAGCTTGCTTAGAAGTATATTCAGATGCTAAATCAGATTTAATGACTGCGTTACGCGCTTTCAGTCGGGAAGATTATGGCACGGCTAATATACACATCAGTGCGGCCATGGACGCACCGGAGACTTGTGAAGATGGGTTTAAGGAGAAGGAAGGTGTGGCTTCTCCTTGCAGCGATGAGAACAGCGTTTTCTTCAGGCTGACAGCTCTCGCTCTTGCTCTTCTTAGCTTATGTCATTCTTAAACAAGCTGTGACCATATACACCCACACAAATAAAGATTCAAATTTAATTGAATGATCTGGATATCAAAAAATATAGGTTTGTAAGAACATCTTTAGTACGTATAACTTTGCAGGAGTTATATAATTTGATTCAGCTATTTTCTTAAGGTTAAGTTTGTATATATGTGAATTATTTGTTGTATTTGTCAATTCAACTACAATTATCAAAGCTGTACAACTTATACCATGTGAACTTACTGCATTTTGGTATAATAAAGGCTAAAGTCTCATTTGACCTCTAAGCTTTTGAAAATATACCTACCTGGCCCCCTTAGTTTGCAATCACACATTCAACTTTTAATTATGTCCCCAAACTGGCACTTAAGTGGCTATTATACTCATAGAGATGTTTTGACTGGTTGTCTAACCGCAGCCCTTCTTGACCCTAGGTGTCTTCATTTTTTAGCCCTGAATGTCCTTAATGGTTTTGATTGAATTAGTTTAACATTTTAGCCCCTAGTTAATTGGGTTTTAACTCAATTAGTATACAAACCACCATATTATGTAGTTGGCTAGCATTCGGATTCTAACTTATGTAAGAGATTACTTTTCTTTGCAGTTATTGGGTGGATTTAGAGGTTAAATAGAGTGGGATATAGGATAGACTAAGTTATAGAATATCTCTTATATTTCTTCTATAGTAATATTCAGAGGACAAAAAAAAACATTCTAGCCCATAATATTTTGAGATGCAATTTGATCTTAAGGAGTAGCAATTGAATTCCAACACAATAGGACTTTTGACCAACCAATCATCAGTGTTGAGAGCCATGATAGCCAGTACTCAAAGGCCAATCGGGCACATAATTAAAAGTTTGAGGAGTAACTAGGGACCAGCCTTTGTTTAGGTGAGAGGTGGGCAGATTTGTAAAAATAGGGGACCAAATGGGGACAAGCTAAAACAAAAAAAAGATGGAGACCCGTCAGGAGAAAAAAACAAATGTTATCCTGAATCTTTTTTGGGTTTTATTTCGACCGGTTGGTAATGTCACGTCCCATAATTAATCAGACGTAATAAAACGATTAATTATATCAACTTGAATCAAATTTTAAACTACACGAGCCTTTATTATTATTATTATTATTATTTTGGGAAGAGGAAGAATTATTACAAAAACGACCGAAACAAATACAAGAAAGTTAAGGCACTAAGAAAGGCCCACACAATTGCAAGTAAAGGTGGATCCAGATTTTTTATAAAGTATGAATCAAAAGAATTTTTTTAATAAATTATTGTTTTTAGTAGAAAGTTTGATCAATTTTATAAAATAGTCAGAATGCATTCATTTTTAAATTCTAAAAAAAATTTCAAATATTTTATAATTTTAGGGGCGCTGCTAGCTCCCTTTTAATTCCGCTCTTGATTGCAAGGTACACCTTTATAGCAAAACAACCTATGTAGAGACTTAATCTAAAACAAGTAGGAAACCATAGTGCAAAACAAATGGCCAACCCGATTTCACTATCAATCAACTGTTCCTTGCACAATACAGCTTCAAAAACCTGTAGAATTACGCACACAACACACCACCACTAATTTCAGGAATTATAATTTTCAAATGACCTTTTCACAAAGACGCAACAACAAAGGATTAAAGGCCCCGGAGACAATCCCAAATAGACAAACCCCATCATACAACTTTACATTGGGACCCTTATATAAAGCTTATCATTTTCTAAATAATAGTCCATGTAATATGGGTGGATGTTCCGTGGATTGGTTCTAAACTTGGATCATCACCAATCATTAATTTTATATTACTTTTCATATATAATGTATTAAATAATGTACACTACAAGAGAAAAAGTGGAAAATTGACCAAAGTATCAATTGTCGATCAGTTAACATTCTTCTTTTTAGCAAACAATAAGGGCGACCATTAGCCAGTTGGTAAGGAGGGGTAATTGGAACAAATACCTAGATTGAAGATTTTTGGCTGGATTTTCTTTTTAACATTTCTTTTATGCTTTACTAATTTTTAGTAATTGTAAAGTTTCTTGATATGTCAGATTTTTTAGGAAGGAATAGATGCCTTCATTATAGGAAAAAGACAAAAACACTTTCTTGGAGATGGCATTAAGCCCAATAATGTTAGGCTTATTTTAAGAGTGTCACAGGCCTTTACCTATAATCCTATTTAAGTCATATAGGACCTTAAGAATCTTGCACTAATTTAGTGCTAGACTTGCGCAAGTTGCTCTGTAGTGGGCCTGTTAATTAATTAAATCCTTAATGTATTACTGTTTTATACTACACCTTACTATGGCTGTAGGTCAATGACCATAAAAATAATATATACTTAGTGCAACTGGCCAACATTTCAAAATATGCATTCATATAAGACATACTATTAAACACTGTAAATTCATACAAACTACCAGGGAACATAACCAATAGTTTCATAGCATTTACCAGATGCATAAGTTCCACACACATATATACATCTTACACAAAAATGTTACATATATGCTACATACTGAGAATCTGGGAATCCGATCCCACCTGAGTTACACTACCAAAACGGACCATTATAGTGTTCAGGTATTTCTTGTTCCTTGTCTCTGTACAACAAAGACCAGTAAGTTAATATTCTAGTAATTATGAGCCTTCAAGAAAGAAACTTAAGAACAATGTACAATATTAATTAACTTCTACACACCTGATATTAAAATACTAATAGCCAGTTCTTTTATTGGTTATTAGCCTCAAGTCCACCAATATTTGCACACAAAATATGTAAGGGATGTGAGAACCAAAAGTTTCCAACAAAGGTTGTAAGCCTGCAAGAAAAACATTCATATAGGACCATGCATATTATCTGTAAAGATATTAATATATGTCTCATGTACTTGAGCTCAAATTATAGTGCTAGGAACTCATATTATTGGCCAATAATCATGGAAGTAGCTAATTCCCATAATTCCTTTACCCATTTTTCTTGCAATTGACAAGTGCAACTTGTCCATACAAATACTACTTTGAAAGCTTCTTAGTATTCACTAATATCCCTTATTTTATGTACCGGAATGAACTATTTGCTTATTTAAATGCATCTGTTAGTACTAGCATTCCAAGATTTTGTGTGGTTGAGAACATCTCCCCTTCTTAGATTCACCTAAGCCTTGGCCCATCATGATGATCTTAGGTATCTTAGATTCTTAAACCATCATACTCTCCATAAATTAGACCATACTAAGGTCCATGTTGCCTATACATTGAAGTTTACAAATATGCACTTACATACTTCATATGCACTTACATACTTCATATGCACTTCATAGTTTGGTTTCATACCAAACCCAATCATATAAACTTCTTAAATAGCCATCAATACTCAATTTACATGCTTGTTAAATCCATCAATAATTCAACCACTTGATATACAAGTATCTTAGTTAAATTTATTTAACACATAAGCATACAAATCAAGTAACCCTTACCTTAGATAACTTAGTTTGCAAGCATTGAATAATTAGCCTTTTTGCCTCGGTTTCAAGCCAAACTTAGGACCTCTTTTAGTAACTTATTCCCAGCACCTATATTGATCATTTTAAGTATAATTTATCAATTTTAATACTTGGAAATAGCCCCTGAAACAAACACCAACAGCCCAAAACTTTCTGTCCATGGTTTGCATATATTGTAGTTCTTTACACTTGTAATAGCTCAAAAGAAGTCCAAACCTTACTCTCTTATTTTTTTATACCTTGTATATTAGTGTATAAGCAAGATTATCACCACCAAAAGCCACCAAAATTACTGCAATAATACAATTTATTCTTGGAAGTAACTACAATTTCAGCAGCCCCAAAACTTCACCTTAATGCACATTCATAGGTAATTTACTTCCACATAAATGTTCTCTTGCTTCTTAGCTTTTAAACACTAAATCATAAGTAAAATAACATCATCTAGAACTAATTTAAACCATTAAAACCAGCAGCTTCCAGCTGGAACAAAATTAATACCACAAGCTCTCAACTAATGCACCTTAAATACACAAAATGGTTTCCATATGTAATTTCACTGTCCAGCACCTATTCTCCCACTTCTTAATCTTCAAATACCAGTTCATAAGTAAGAGAAATACCTTGGTGAACTACTAAAACCCCTGGAAATGAAAATATGGCTGGCTGTAAAAGAATCAAACCATACTTAGCTCAACACTCACAGTTTTGGCTACACCAAAATTCCAGCCTTAGTTCTTTTTGGGTTTTAGCTCGTTTGCATCTCAAATTACATCTCAAAGCTAGGAAACATATCAAATAACCATCTCAGCCATGATTTCTGCCTTAAAAAAATCATATGAATAGTACCAGAAATCCAAAGATGATGAAATCTACACCATAGGAACAAAACTAACCATGGATGAGCTCATGAACACCTTTAAACATGTTGAGCACTTTTGATTTCTTTTAACAACCAAGTTTAACATTAATTTCCAGAATTTACAGAGCTAAACCAAAGTTCAAAAACAGGGGAAATGATAGGACCAAACTTACTTGGACAAGAAGCAAGAAATCCTAACTTAGGGTAGCACAAAACTTGATTTTCCTTCAAAATCTTGCTTATTTGTGCTTGAATTTGATGGATTGAGCTTGAAGGGATCTTGACTATGGTGGCTCGAAGGTGATAGAGGTTTTGGTTGGCTGGAGATTCTGAGTAAGGAAGGAAACAAGTTGGGCCGATTAATAAAGCTTATTAAGTAAGCCGGCATGTGCAAGGCGCATACATGGTCTAAGTGCATACTTTTAACACTTGATCCTTAACTGATAAAACACTGAAACTTTAGGACCAAGGTTTGTATTACGCCACAGCTTCAAATATAATTACATGCCAGTCTCCAGCTTTTTTACATACATGTAATTTAATCCCTATTTCTTTAACGACACAATCTAGTTAATCCAAAATTTCATGATGATAGAACGAAAATCATAAAAAACCGTGATACCTTAAATTTAATATTTTCTTATGCTCTATCCAACCGTGAATAAAAATGGGTCACTATATGAAATGACCAAAATACCCCTCTTGGTCCAACTTGCTTAAATAATCAATTTTTATCTCTTTTAAGCTACTAGACCGTTTAATGCCGTGACTTGACTTACAAATAAATTATCCAAAGTGCTAATTTATTAAATTAACTAATTACCTGACTGATTAAACTTATAGTTTCGAGAGCTATCATAAAGAGTCCTTATGAATACCTAGCTTAAGGTTTTTGGAGAATGGATCATAGAACTTGTTGTAATCCTCCTTATTTTCAGTGATCAGCTTATCTTAGTTGTCCATGATAAAGGCATGACAAACATAGAGTTTGAAATAATTGGGCTTCTTCCTTGTGTCAACGAGATGAAACGATGCCTTCTTTGAAACAAAGAGGATAGTATTGAACTCTAGCTTACCATTGATAGAAAAATGCTTCACAGCCAAATGTTCATCCCAATCATTGGTCAGACTCTCATAGAATGTAGCATACTTTCCCTTTGTGATCTTTAGTTCTAACTGAAATTCTAGGTCTTTTGATCCAAACAAAGCATGAAAAAACATAGAGCAGAAGATTAAAAAAAACATAAGAAATAAAATGAAGGATTTGAATTTACATGGTTGAGGCTGTGAAAGTTGATTGGTTAGTCTTGTTTCTTGTGGATTGCCAACATGGACATTTTAGGCCAGGCAAGCGATTATGGTGACCCATTTTATCTCCATCACCAGTCTATCGACAACTCGCCTTCATGAGTGGCACCTAATTTTAGATGACCAACATAGGGATAGATTATTTGGCGTTCATTTTACTAGCAGCCAAAACTTAGTTTTTTGTAGTAGTATTAATTCAATAAAATTTACACATAATTCATTTTAACTTAAGTCAATTAAATTTCAAATAGCTTATTTTTATTTGTATTTATTTTTTACCTAGAACTAATTTTAATTAAAAGCCAACATTATGTAGGTGCAATAATCCATTAAAAATACAATTGTTTTAATTTTACTAAATTTTTATCAAATTTTCTAGTTTTAGTCATTAAAAAAAGAATATTTCATAAAAGTTTAACAACATAATGAAAATTTGCTTTCAAATAGATTATTGCATCTACATAATATTAGCTTTCAAGTAAAATTTATTTCAGACAAAAAAAAAAAAAGTAAAAATAAGTCAGTCAACGTAAATTAAAATAAATTGGTCGTTAACTTTTTTTTTATGTAAAAATAGAAAAAAAAACAAAATTTTTGAAATAATGCTTTTTAAAATGAGATTCTAAGAGGTATTGGAATATTATGTGAGATTCTGTATGTGAAGCTATGTCTGCCTTTCTTAATGGGAGTCATTTACTTAGGCAAATTAATCGCACCTTACTACACTTATCCTAAAGACAAAAGGAGCTCACAAGGTTGGAGATTTTAGACCTATTAGCTTCTGCAACACAATTTATAAAATGATTGCTAAAGTTTTGATGAAAAGAATGAAAACCATCATACTAAATTGATCTCTAACTTTCAAAATGTCTTTGTCATTGGCAGAAGCATATAGGACAATATCATTATTACGCATGAGATTTTCCTTGTAGTTAAACATACAAATAGGGGTAGTGGTCTGCGAGGCTATAAGGCAGTTTTGAAACTAAATATCTACAGGGCCTATGACAAGATTCGATGGTCTTTCTTAAAGAAAGTCCTTTAGCGTATGTAGTTTTCAAATCATTAGATTAACCTCATGATGTAGTGTGTCTCAATTGTTTGATACCTGATCCTAGTTTATGGATATATTATAGATTGGTTTACTCCTCAAGCTAGTCAGTGTCAATGTAACACTCTATTGCCATATCTGTTTATTCTATGTAGAGGCACTATCCAGCTATTTGACAAATTTGCAATCTAATGGCAAAGTTTTGGGATTAAAGGCTTGTTGCAACAAATAATCAATAAAGTACTTTTTTGTAGATGACTGTTTACTATTCTTTCATCCTTTTAAAAATGCAGTCAGGGTAATCTATGACTCTCTTAAGTTGTTTCTGTAGGTGGCTGGACAAGAGATAAATTACATTACAACTAAATGGATGTTCAATCACAATATCCCCAATGTTTGGATTTGGGATTTTTATAATTTGCTCTCCTTTCAATGAATATTGGTATTCTTAATTATCCGGGTGCTCTGCTATGTTAGAATGTGTCCAAATCCTCATATTTTTAATTCTTGGCTAATAAGATCTATGGTCAATTAGCAAGCTGGAAAAAAAAACTGTTGAATAATGCAGGTCAATTGACATTGATTAATGCTATACTAATGTCATTACTAGTATACATTATTTCTTTATTTAAGGTCCTAATGACTATGTCCAATAGGCTATCTAGTAAGTATATTAGGTTCTGGTGGTTAGGTTCTCGAGATAAGTAGGGTCTTCACCTTAAGCACAAGAATCTATTGATGCTTCTTAAAGGGCTGAGAGATATAGAGCTGAAGGATACAAATCTCTTTAGTCAGGCCCTTCTAGCTAGCTAGAACTTTCTAAATGATATTTTCTTATAATCTGGAAAGACTTGTTTATAGGGTGATAGTAGCTAAATATAGATCTTAGGGAGTTTATTTTCTCGATAAAATGTAGTGGTAATACTTATCCAATTCGGCATGCTTTGATCTATGGCCACAGAATTTTGGATTCAACACACACTTGCATCATTAGTGATGATAACTCCACTTAGGTTTGGTATGATGACTAGATTATAGTAATCTTTCCAAATATTCTCAAAACTATATGCCTAGCTTTTTAGAGCACTAAGTTCCTCAAAATTTTTGACCTTGAAAATGGACAAATTCAAAGTTAGAACACGAACATGCTATCTTCTCTTTTTCCCTATTATATTAGTTAGTTCATCTCTTTTATTTCCCATCCATTTCACTCCATAGGGCAAGACTTTATTCATTGAGAAGCTAGTTCATCAAGCTAATATACCTATAGGAAAGGTTATGTTAATCAGATTCTTGCTTCAACTTGCTTGACTAATAAGATGGTTTATGCCAATAATGGACTATCCAGATATTTGTGTTTTTTTAAGGTGATTAAAAGACTTTGGGCTTCAAAACTTCCTCACAAACATAATGTGTTCATTTGGAAATACTTTTTGAATGTTCTTCCACTACATCGAATCTAACCACTCATGTGGTGGTGCTAATCCTTGGTGTCAACATTGTAATCTTCAAGAGGAAAACTTCTCTTTATTTTTCTGGGGATGTTAGAACACTAAGGATTTATGAGGTTGATTCAGTGTTGATCCTATAAGTATTCAAAATGCCACCCTTAAATGCTGACTTTTTGATCTTTAAGGATCCAGCAACAAATGGCACATGGATTGGCTTTTTTTTCTAGTATCTACCTTCTAGATTATATGGTTAGACCAAAATGAGATAGTATTTCAAAATGCTCAATTTAATATCCACTTTCTCACTTCTAAGAAGAATAAGCTCATATATATATATATCTTCTAGATAAGTCTAAGATTTATCTAATACGCTCTTTACTTTTGAATGTTGATACCCCTAATCCTCTTTACCTTGTTTGGGGTAAGAATAAGATGTATTGGTCTATGGTAAGTTCTCAAACCTTTGTTATAGATGAAGCTTGGAATCAGTCTTTTGCAAGAAAGGTAATTGCCTAGCTGTGGATGAAGAATAACATCCTCCCCCCTCCCTCACCCCCTAAACTTTAAGAAGTAATTATTTGGGGAAATTATGATTTAGCACTTTAAGTTGAGCTAATTGCTATTCAAGGAACAATTAAGGTTGCTCTAATTCTCTCATTCTCTAACATTACTATTTTGACTAATTGTATGTAAGTATTAGTTGCTCTGTAACACAATAGAGAATATTTAAGCATTCTGATAATTAGGATAGTGAATGGCCTTTCCTTGATGATGAAGTTTTTTAATCGCTGTTCGGTGGTTATCATACCTTGATAGCTTCTCACTCTTGTTTATGGTGCTACAACATCTCTACTTTTGGCCCTTTCTTAATTTTTCCATTCTGTGTACAAAGAGAGAGAGAACATTGAAGTGTGATATATTCTAGGTCATGTTTTTTTAATATATAATAGATTGGTGAATTATAAATAAACCTAGGTGTACAAACATCTATTGGATGTCATAATTATTCCATTTTTTTATAAGGAAAGAATTTATTCCTTAATTACGATAATTCAAATTTAATTTTAAAAGGAAAAGAATTTTAGGTATGATAATTCAAACATAGGATATGGTTAAAATTGGAAGGATCATTATCCCTAGTTATATTTTCATTTTCTTTCACAAGATCTAGTCATTCCCTCTACTTTCCACAAACCCTAGTGTTCCATTTTTTTTTTTCTTCCAATCATCTCTATGCTTCTTTTGCTTTTGCTTAATTAATTCAAGCCAAATAGTCTTTTAGATTTATGGGCAAAGAAAGAGATGTTACAGTCATCGGTGCTACCATGGAAGAGGCTGTGCTTGGATCAAACGACAGAGATGTAGTTGTTTTGACACAACATAGCAAAGCTTCGTACAGGGTCTTGTTGTTTCAACAAGTAAAGTTAGAATCTCATGATTTTGTGGCCAACAACAAGATAAAGATCGGTCCTGTTATTGATTTTTTTTTCAATAGGTTTTCTTTTGAAAGATTATAGTTAGGTAAATGAATGAACTTGGCGGAGAAAGCAAAGTTTTATTTTTTGAATTTTCTGGAATTGTCTTCTTTGGCAGGCTTTAGCATTTTTTTTGTTAGCTTTCCATAATCCTTTTGTATATATATTTGGGACTTGTAATAAATCCAGCTAGAGGGTAACAAAACCTTCATTAGTTGCTAAAAAATTTGTGTGAAAAGATGAAGAATTAGCTCTAATTTGGGTAAAATAATTCACTAATAAGATGTTCTTGTTTTTTAGCTCCCTTCAACTTGACAAGTTAAACATTTTTATTCCAAATAAGTGGATTTACTTGTTAATCTTTGCTAGGAGCTAAAAAAATATTATAAATCAAAAGTTGTCATTTTTTAAAACTAAAGTAGTAGAGAAAGTTTTCTAAAACCATATATATATTGTATGAAACTGTGTTAATAATGTATTAAACTTGGTTGCTGTATGGAACTGGGATATAGTTGTGTGAGACTTAATTCATATTGAATGGATGTTGTATGAGACAAAGCTCTTAATGTATGAATGTGAAGATTGAGTGTGTGAGTTATTATTGTATGAATAAGTATATAAGTATGCTTCTAAGTTTTATATGTATGTTTTTAAATTTTTCTTGTAAAACACAAGAATATATATGTATGTTTCTGGATTCTTTTATGATATATACTTCTACATTTTTTTGTGAAGATCATGTATATATATGTATACTTCTGGGGTTTATGTCTCAAATTGTCTTATATATGCATGAAATGAGGGTGTTAATGTGTGTGTGTGTGTGTGTGTGTGTGTGAATCTGTATTCCTATTATATGAAATGAGATTTGTATGAAATTGAGATTTATTTATATGAAGATATGTACTATTTGTATGAAATTGAGTACATTTTTTAAAATGTAGTGTGTAAATACAACAATTAAACGCGAGCATACACTCAAGACTTCAATTGGTGAGGAAACGAAGCTTGAAGACAATTCACAAATATAACTAAGATTGTATTGTGTGAAATTGAGTTGCTTTTATATGAAATGAAATTTGTATTTTATGAAATTAGGTTGCAATTGTACAGAATTAGGTTCTTATTGTGTCAAATTGAGTTTTTATTTTATGAAAATGGGTTCATTTTATATGAAATTGAATATTCTTCACAAAGTCTAATGAAAATTCTTCAAGCATGAAACTAAATTTTTCATGTATTAAACCAGCAACCAATTGTACGAAACTGATCCAAATGTATGTCACTCTTTGAGTACGTTTGATTATACGAAAAAAATGAATGAATAAACTCATTTTAAATAATTACCATATTTATGACATTATGTTTATTTATTTCATTAAGATTATCTTTTCAAATGAATTCAAATTTAAAAATTTATCATAATTAAAATAAATTTAAAAATAATATATTTCATAATTATCCCAATCAAATATAATTTATTCTAACAAACAAAAATTACCATTTATATTTAAAACTAACGATTTCCTAACATTGCCAAGTTGGTGCTTGTACACATTCTCAACTAAAGCCTCTAAAAGATTAGACTAAATAAAACCTTTTACTTTTTTCTTTTTTAGCAAAAAAGAAGTTTCATTTTAATAAAAAAAACGAGTTAAGGGATAACTTCAAAGTGTGAACGGTAACAACGTGAACCTAACTCTGATTTGATTTAATCCTGAATTTGATTGGTAGAAAATTTCTTCTTATCGGCAATAATCTGGGTTACGTTGATTCTCTGTTTTTTCTTTGGTCAACTAGTCGATCATTGGCAAGCTGCTGAAAATTTGGTTCCAAAAAGTTGCAGCGACGGGAAAGCAACAAGTCATTTGTTCCTCCCATAACGGGACTTCTTCTCTCTTTTCACTTTTGTCCTCTTTTGGGGGAGTTTACTGATAGAGACATGAGGGGCCTTGAGATATGATACTGTAAAATGTTTCTTCATTTCAATTTCAAGTATCAGTGCTGGCAAGGGCCAGGGGTGGGCTGGTCTAGGGAATCACTCCCTTGCATTAAATATTTAAACCAGCTTTACGTGTACCAAACAAAAAAAACCATCTTACAAAACTTTATTTTGCACTTTATCTCACCTGTCCATTTTCTCCAACTTCTGAACTTGTAATGCATTTTAAGAATCAGATGCAAAAATTCGAAAACAAAAAGCTTGCAATTATTTATGTCGACAGTACCAATATATATATATGTCGAGCGGCACTTTGATTGGGTTAAGCAAGCCGTCACATCATCAACAACTTGAAAGTAATCATAGTACTTTTAAAAATCAGCACGTCAATTGTTTAAAGGAAACACTCTTATCACATGTCAGCATTTTAGCTATACAATATTGAATATTATACTATCACATGTTGTATGGACCGATTTGTTATTTGTTTATTTATTTTTTTTATGTCTTATCAAAGTCGAGATATATGCTGCATTACATCTTAATTTATTATTCTTATATAAATTTTTTTATTGATATATTAAAATATTAAAAATAAAAAATTATAGATTAATTACTAAAAAATGAATGGTGCAATGAATGTGGGACAAAAGAAGTAGCAATTAACTTATAATTAAGGTGACTGAACTAGCTATAACTAAGCGCAGATGATGTATAAACTAAATATGAAGGGTGAATTGCTTCACCGATCTACCCGTTGTGGCTGGACTAGAATTAAAACAGAAATCATATAGTAGCTAGCTAGGAATGAAAATCAAATTTAGACTTGACTTCCACAACATCAATGATAGGGTTCCTAAACTGGTAAGAGAGGCAACTAGACCGAGCAACGAAAAAGGCCCGATGGTGTTGGATACTTTATTCATAATTGCCTCTACATGAGCACTCATTTTTTCACATTCATCAAACTCGAGCTTGTGTCTTTACAAGTGCACCCACATGCACATGCATATGACTATGACCCACATTTCAAAACTTGATGCATATCCATGAAACAAGAAAAAAAAAACAAAATTATGGTGCGCTTGGATCAATTATTCTGGCAATCCAAATTGTTTGTAAAGTTGAAACCACTAAAATATTATGTTTGGTTTTGTTTTCAAAAATAAAAATAACAAAAGATGCAATCATTTTTTGCCAAATTCAATCATTTTTTTCACTTTTTTTTTTTTTCAAATATTGCTCATCGCAGCTATCTATAAAATAGGAATTAGACAAGCATGAGATATCAGGGGTCAAATATGAATTTGCCCTCTAAGAAACGGACCAACGTGATCTATTCCGAAGTTTGAGGGTTGAAAGTACTGAGTTGAAGCTGAATGATCGCTAGCTAATTCCTGTGAAATTTATTATCTATATTTGTTTTTTGAAATATATAATCACGCACACATACATACAATAATATTTTATATTTACTTCTATTCCATTAGAGTTATTAGAATGGCTTGTTGAGAAAGACCTCTCCTAACCATTAAAAGTCTTCCAGATAACACCTAGCTGCCACCAACTTATCTCTTCTCCAATTTTTTCTACATTGTTTTTTTTTATCCATATCTCTGGTCAGGTTTGGATTCTAATTTAAGCCTACTTAGTTGATTTATTATTTTCCTCCACTCAATCAACTACCCATCATCTCTTTCTTTATCATTTATTTTTACTCCTTATCTTTAACAAAACTTTTTTATCACTATTAGTATGAGTATCATTTAGTTCTTTCAATGCTATACGGCAGATAGATCTGGATGATTCATTTTCAATATTCGTGGATTAGGCAAAGGTCGAATACTAAAAAATGGCATATGTTGATGATGAGACATTTTCAAATAATGGATCAGGTGATAGTGTTAGAATTTTTTTTATCTATTCTTTTTATTAGAGTTTATGTTGGTTGATTTACTATTGAGGGTTGGTTCTCCTTTTATTTGGTAATTGTTCGGATCATCCATTGTTTGTTTTGATAGTTTTATTATATTCTATTTGGGTTTTGTTCCAATTATTTGAAAATCTATTCCATATTTATTTTGATTTATATGGAAGGACCGGCTCAATCCAGGTCTCTTCCTTTCATTTAGTGTCGCAAGAATGATTAGTCTTTTTATTGGCCCGTTTTTTATTCATATTGTTCGTTAGATACTTATGCTATTGTTGGATTGTAAGATATCGTTTGACTCACTGTTAGTTGACACAAATAAAGTAATGTTTTATATTTCCTTAGGACATCCAATAAAATTAGAATACTGTTTTCCGTCTCCTATTTAGCAAGAAACAACTGCCTCCGCCTGGAGATAAATTTTATTTACTTCTATTTTTCTCCAAAGTAATCACACAAGTTTAAATAAATTTGGAGATATCAGAGCACCAGCACTATCACCAAACAAGAAAACAGAATATTTGTCGCGACAACTCTGCAAAAGGAATTAGTTAGTTGGCAGGCATCTTTCGTGCACGTCAAAATTATTTGAGATAGCTAAATGAATAAATAAAGTCTGGCAGCAATTTATTTCTCTCTTACATAAATGAATGCCAGCCTGGTTTTTTAGGTTAATTTACCAGATCTTGTTTTGTATTACATGCGCTTGATTGAATATCCATAGACAAAAGGCAAATTTGGTTCGAGTGGAGGGTATCGGACTTTTTTTAGAATAATTTTTATGGTCATAGTATCAGAATTTTAGATAGTTTATTAATGAGAAAAATCAACTCACTAAAACTATAAAAGTTAAAAGTTATCTTTAAATAATTTTTTTAAAATTTTAATACTAAGCGTTAAAGTTAATGTCAAACAAGAATAATATATACTCTAACGATATCAATTTGTTAAGGTGATTAGTCTCTGTCTACAAGACAGAATACCGCTCTAAGCACCTAAAATTGAATATTTAATGATTGGACTATTAAAAAAAAAAGAAGGAATATTTAATGAGTTTGAAACTGGAAATTCGCTTTCTCCATACGCAAAAGTCCCCTTTTTAGTCCCCAAACATTTTCATTTTTCACTATTTGGCCTTTGAAGTTTTTCCATGCCCAACTGGTTCTTGAACTTTTCCCAATATGCCCAGCAAACCCTTTATTGACTAAAATGAAACCACATTTAGACTTGAGTTGCCAAACCTGGAGTCTAACCATTCGATATTATAAAACAATATTATGCCTTATAATTTGGAAGCTCATAGAAGGGCCATCATCAAATAAATATATATCGAATTTTAGTAGCTCGTTCTAGAAAATTGGCCTATGATTTGACGAATTAAATTTATGTTTGTATAGCTTGTAATCCTGGTATAAAAAATTTTAACTGAAAATTCAAAGCAACATATATATATCTTTGATAACTTTTTCAATTTTAGCATTGTTATAATTGAATTTTAATTACTAACTGCATTAATAATTTTATTAAAATTTGTCTAGAGTTCTATGCGGTGTAGGAATTAATTGAATTCAGGAAAAGTTATAAGATTTGATTGACTTGCGAATCAAAATCTTGCGTCATACAGAATTTTGCAAGGTTTTAATGAAAAGGTTGGTAATACATCAGGTACTTATAATCTCAACATGAAACCACTAAATAGAAATTGGTAAAAGGAAGTTTTAGTCGTTAAAGTTAAACTTTCGATTGTGTATACCAGAAGTGATAATTGCACGTCTGGAAAAATTTAGGTGCTAGCTCCTTGGGCACATAAAAAAGTTTAAAGGCCAATATGGCAAGAAATATAAAGTTCAAGAGCTAACGGGGGAATTATGCATACGTACAGGCATACATAGAAAATTAGAAATATAAATGCCTTGCTTCGCCACACGCGAATCATATAAAATTACCAAAAAACCCCCTGAAATATAGGTAAACCTACATTTATGTTCTTTTGTTTCAAATATTATTAACCACAGAAAAGGGATAAAAAAAAATATGACTTTGTCGTTCTAGCCTTCTTCCCCAAAATCTTTAGCCCACTAACTTCTGCATCTAATAAGTTAACAACCTAGCCTAGATCACTATTCTGTGAAATTCAACGCGTAAAACAGAAAAAGAAAAAAAGTGAAGCTACTGCGATTAAGCAAAAATCCCCAAATCATCTAAAGAATTTAAACTCTAATTTAACCGCAGGGCAATGCAAAGAGCGATCCTTGGTCTGAGGCATTCGGGTCCGCCCTTTGCAGCCTTGATGCACGACGATCTTCAATTTCCTCGGCATCTGATTGATCGGCGGATGAACAAGCTGAGGGATCAATCTGGCTGGCGGCAGGTCTTTTGCTGTTGGCAGTGCTGCAAATCTGGGGCTGGATTTGGATGGGCGGTGTTGAATCGGAGGTGGCTCTGGAAGCGATCAATGGTAGTTCTTGCGAGTTGGAAAAGATGAGAGGGAGGGAGAAGAGAACGAGCCTAGCCCTGACGCTTCCCCAATCAGAAGCTGGTGCTTTCGGGTAGGATTCTGGGTGTTCCGAGTTGAATTTGGCTGAAGAATCGAATCCCTTGAACAATTTGGCTAGGACGATGAGGCCTGGCAAGGGAAGTGACTTAACTGAGAGACAGTAGCCATTGTTTTCTATTTGGGTTTTCTGGTGGAGGATTGAACAGAGAAGAAACATAAAGTCGAATTTCCATGGGTAAAACCTAAGGTTTATGTTTTGCTAGATTTGGGTTTGAGTTATTGTTCTTTTAATCTTTTAGATTTCATTTTTCGTTTATGGGTTTTGTTTTTCTTAAAGTGGGGGTTAAAGTTTTTGTGAGTGAATGTTGAGATGGGAAAACTTAGGTATTTTTCCCTTTCTTGTAATACCGATGAATAACAGAGATAGCTTTTGAGAGGAAAAATATAAGTAATTGAAATAAAAAAGACACAAGTATAGGTTTGCCTATATGTTATGGGTATATGTTACGGGTATAGGTAACTTTCCCTTTATTTTATTTGTATCACCATTTTTTCTCCCGTCTTCTACATTTGGCTAGCTTTGAATTTAATCTTAAGCTTAACCAGTTGATTTATCCTTTTTATTTTTTTTACTTTTTTTTTACTTTTTTTTTTATTTTTCATAAAATTGGTTTATCACCATTAGTAGGAGTATCATATGTTTTTTTGATGCTCTATAACAAAAAATCTGATAATCCATTTTCGATGTTAGTGGATTAGGTGCACGTCAAAGGTTAAAAAACAGCAGGAATTACTAATGATGCATTTCCAAATAATGAATAATGTGATGGTGTCGAAATTTTTTTATCTCTTTTCATTATATTATACTTTATGTGAGGTTGATTTACTATTAGAGGTTAATCCACTTTTTATTTAGTTAGATTGTCTATTGTTCGTTTTGATTATTTGGTCTTCTCTAATTGAGCTTTTATTCAAGTTATTTATGAATTATCTATTCCAAATTTATTTTAGTTTATATAGAAGATTCAAGTTGATTTGGTTCTTTTCTTTTTATTCGGTATTATAGGAACGGATAGTCTTTTTAATGCCCAGTTTAATATTTTTGTTGTTACTAATAGTCTTATAATGTTGTTGATTTGCCTCACTTTTAATTTTTTTATTGAAATGAAACATTTTTTATTAAAAAACAAAAAAAAAAATACAGAAGCCACGCATCTCCAAACCTTAATAAAATTCATAAAAGATTCGACCAATATCGTGTATATATGCTTCATTACCTTAAATTGAATATTTTTGTATTTGTTCCTCCAGTTATTTTATACGCCCAACCATCCATTAATTTCTATATAAAGTGCTTCTCAACTTCTAAAAGCATAGACAAACAAAACATACGTAGAAAATAATTAAAATGAAGTCCACTTCCAAAAATTCCCCGTTCTCCACACTTATTCCTATCTTCTACATCTTCTCCCTCTTCTGCTCTCATTTTGCTGTTGCTAGCTCGAACAATATCGTCAACCGATCTTGCTCCCAGGCCGCAGAAACCGACCCGAATTTCACGTATGAATTCTGCGTTGATGCTCTGAGAGAGAGCCCGAAGAGCCAAAATGCAACCCTAGAAGAACTGGTTGTCATTTCTATGCTACTAGCCAGGTCCAATTCCACAAGGATCTCCTCCAAGATTTACAAACTCTTGAACAACACAAGCCTCCAGAAGTACACCAAGGATCGTCTTGAAGTTTGTTCCGAAGTGTATTGGGGCGCTAAATCGGATTTATCAACCGCGGAGAAAGCTTTCGGGCACAGAGATTATTACACGGCTAACATACGGATAAGTGCGGCCATGGATGCGGCGGGGACTTGCGAAGATGGGTTTAAAGAGAAAGAAGGTGAGGTTTCTCCTTTGAGGAAAGAGAACAGCTTTTTCTTCCGGTTGACAGCTGTCTCGCTTGCTCTTCTCAGTTTATATCATTCTTAAAAAAGTGGTGATCATATATATGTTTCTGAGTTATCTGTAAAAGGGAACGATAAAAGTACCTGGAAATTAAGAATACTTAACAATACCTGTAAAAGGTTCTATACACACACACACACACACACTTTGTGTGGTTGTTATTGTACTGCAGGCTATCTTTAATTCATAGGAAATCTGCAGGTTTTGTTTCATAATCAGTTTTCTTTGTGATGGATCATGTGATCCATTTCTTCAAACAAATCCGTCTCTCCAAACAGAAGAAAAACCCCCGTTTCTGTATAGTCAGCTTTACAGAAAGTATTGTAAGAATAAGTTAATTATGCTATTAGAATTGTGTTGGTTAAGATTGTACGGGAATTAATATTGATTGCGGCCCGTCTCCCATGATAGATAAAGTATCGGATTTGCCATGCTTTGCGTAAAGTTGCCAGTTAAGTAAAAGAAGCCAATTCCTGCCCAAACAACATATATGTTTCATTCGGTGTCCACTTCATAGGAAAACGACAGCTGTTCCTATCTAATATACTACCTGAGGTTGTCGGTTTTGGCGGTCGGAGAAGCAGTGAAGAGGCTGGTCGATCAGGGAAGCCGAGTTTTTGGCATGGGTCTAGTGGGAAACGGAGGGATCTCCTGCTTGTAGAATTTATCGGAAGAGCTCTAGGTTGTCGTGGCTGAACTGTGGCTGCGACCTCGTCGACCCTGACAACTTGTACCCAGTACCTACTTGCCGCTGACAACAGTAGAATCTCTTGTTTTCATGGATACCACCCTTTAGGAATTCAGTTCTCTCCTACCCTTGCAAATATGATTGCTTTTTTATTTTTTATACTCAAAATAAACTACAATACAAGCATAAAGTATTTAGGAGTAAGAAAAGGAGAGAAATGTCTTAAACCCAGGTCTGGGTTATGGAAGGGTAAAGTCCCATCTACCTCATCAAGGATCCAGGGATGAAGCTCATACTTAATCTCTACTACAAGAAATTGATGTCATATATCAATGTTTTAAATCTCGTATCGAATAGTATATTATTTTTCTAATGGTATAATACAATACTAATATCATATCGTATCATTATAAATGTACCGATTTTAATTTTATACACACACACACATTAACATCATATATTAGAATAAATTATTAACAGTTGTGATTATGCTTTTTAACCTCTAATGTTAAAAGCCAACGCTAAGTGCTAGCTTTGTTCCCAAGACAAGCTTATTTAACAAGACCTAGTCAACACCCGGCAACGTCAAGTCATACTCGGACAAGTGATCAATTGCCTTCAAAGTCACTTGAAATTTTCAGAGTTCTCTTTTCTCTTTTCTTTTATTTTTGTCGGGTTGGTCAGCAAAAACCAAAAACATTGGGCATTCCTACAGGACTCTCAGCTGTGTCTAAGAATAGATTACCATTCCGGAGTCCCCTTGGCAGCACAAAGCCTTTGATTGCCGTCTCCCCGCATCTAACATACACCTACAGCAATAGCTCCTCTCTTGAGCCAAACTGGAACTTCGTCTCTTCTTGATCTTCTTTAGCGGCCATAACAGCTTAAGTCTAGTTACCAATCCGTATCTGGTCATGCTTCGATTTCCTGTTTGGTCCTTTCACAACCAATTAGTCCTCATCTTCCAAACGACCATCGCAGAAAACAGATTTCTGATGAGAAATCTTGCCGTCTCTGCAATTTACCCGGTGCCTGCAGTACTGCCTTTATGGAGCACAAGCCATAAAATCACTGTATTCAGAAACGGTTATTCTGCTCCATGATCTTAGCATGTCAGTAAATTAAGGGCCACATTCACCGTCACATCTTCCAAGCATCTCCAGTTT
This sequence comes from Aquilaria sinensis, assembly GCA_005392925.1. Classification (NCBI taxonomy): domain Eukaryota; kingdom Viridiplantae; phylum Streptophyta; class Magnoliopsida; order Malvales; family Thymelaeaceae; genus Aquilaria; species Aquilaria sinensis. The sequence continues at coordinate 393,864 of SMDT01001507.1, read as the reverse complement.
CTCCACTAAATAAGACAGAACATGTTCCCACTTAAAGAACAGAATCAAGCTCCCTTCTCTAGGTTGCTATTAAACCATTGCAATTGGGGCATGTCTCCAGGTTTCTAACTTGGTATCTTCCATTGCAGGACACGCTCCTTCATAATAAATCTTTGAGATTTTCTACACGTTGCTGTCACCTGTCAGGTTTGATACTGACCAGAGAGCAGAGTATGGGCATTATGTGGCATGCGTTGTGCCCAAAAAAGAAATAGAGGAATGAGAAAGTAGAACTTCTTCAGGATCTGATGCGCCGAATCGATGAGGTGTTCAAAGGAATTTTGAGGGAGTATTCAACATCAAACAAAGGTAGATAATTTCATACGTATACAATGCAAAAGATAACAGACAACATTCAATGCGTACCCAGAAACACAATCCTTTTCACCTGAGAGGTTCTTGGTGGCAACAAGGCTTCTCCTGCTTAAACAACAAATCCCTAGTAGCCTGCGGCCAAGCACGTTCAGACGGCTAAGCTCAACCATCTATTAATGGCACACAGACGCCTAAAAAGAGATGAAGAGCAACACAGAACAATTATTGAACTACATATAGCAATGGACAGCAGCCATTTTAATCATTGAATGACCTTAAGAAAAGAGCTTGGAGAAATATGCAGTTCATCGAACACTGAATGTGGTGGAATAAGGACATCAAGTCTCGATCTACAAAATTATTCAGATAATTATTTCGCTTGTGACTCTAATTTCTAGCTGCTAGACTAGTGGAGATCCTCACAACTAGGCTTTTGAGAAACCTGACTTTTTATCAAGCTCTTCTAAAGCCTCCCATAGTTTGGGATCTTCATAATCTTTAATAAGAAGGGTAGGTTTTGCTTGCAGCAGTATATTCTCTGGGTTTCTGGTTGTTAAACCCACAACTGGAATTCCTGCTGCAACTCCAGCCGTTATCCCTGATACTGAGTCCTATAAAATAGAACAGAACAAGCTTCAAATGATGATAGAAGAACATTAGCTGAAGCTCAAATACATGATCCGAGAAGTTTAATAATGAAGCACACCTCAAATATGAAAGTATGATCCTTAGACACTCTAAGGATTTCAAGTGCCTTCAAGTAGGGATCTGGGAAAGGCTTGGCACGTTCACAATCATCTCCAATAATAACAGCGTCAAAAAAATTTTCAAGGCCAAGTTTTTTTATCATCATTTCGGCATTTTCTCTGGGAGCATTGGTAACTGCAGCTCGTTTCAGCCCACGATCTTCAATCCACTTGGTCAATTTATACAATCCCTTTACAGCCTCAAGTTGTTCAGCAGCCAATCTGTTGATCAAGCAACATTCAGAATGAAAACCATATGAACAGATCCTCTTGCCAATATAACACATGGATGCACATGCAGTCATAGAGATACCTCCTAAACATTGCTTCCTTATCTTCTGTGAACTTTAGCCCCCTTGGAATATCATCAGGGAATATAGCCTTGGCAATATCAATATTGTGCTTCCCAGCAATAGTTTGAATGAAAAATTCCTCTGAAATTGGAACACCATTGTTGAAACCTATCTGTCAATTTGTTCAGCATTAGTTAAAGTGTACTTATATGCTCTCAAACACAGTTCAAGAGTGGCACCTCAACTAACACAGAAAGAACGTGTCAAGTTCAACTTATTACCAGTATTAGAAATAATATCTATGCTTTTAAGCACTCTGTTATACAAACTACATAAATCAAGAATGATCAGCCCAAGAAAGCTTGCTTGTACCTTGGAAAAGGCATTAGCATTTTGAAGGGAATAAATGAAGTACCTCTTGAAGCATTACTCCAAAGGCATGATGATGGATGGGATCTGAATCACATAGAGTTCCATCTACATCAAACAATACAGCCTCCAAAGGAGCAAGACCCGGAAGAGATTTTTGGCTGCATTCCAGAAAAATAAAACAAAGTTAAAAAAATATATAAATTAAATACAGTGAACAATCAAAAAAATTAGCAAGTGACAAAAGCACTAACCTATATTAAGTACATCTAAATCCTATTACCAAGGCAACTTTGCATGAACAAAGCACAAAGCTAGAGCGCATTGATTTCCACATAAAGTTTATGAATTTATATCATCTTTATCTTCTTTCTACTCGAGGTTTCAACTAGTCCCTTAAAGAATTAAGCATGAAAAAGATTGATGTAAATGCGAATAGCCACCATCCAGATCAATTTATCTTGATGTTTAGTCAACAAATGACACAAAAAACAGCCATCTTCAAGACTATTCAGTGAGGAGATCTGACAGAAGACATGCCAAAAAGAATTCAAGCCTCACATATTCATATTCCTCATCTTTCTACGAGGATCATGATCAGGAACATGAATCAAGCAAATTCCTCTGGATCCTACAGTACATAAAATTTTGCACCTATTGCCCTAGTTATTGATCACAGAGAAAAGATTTTTTTTTTTTTTTGAAAGAACAGAATATTATTGCTGCCTCTAACAAGAAACACTGTGAAGCTGTTGGCCGTAAGAAAGGGCCGCAAGGTAGCGTTCTACATGAACAGAACAAAACATACTGAACTGAAGCTACAAACCAAACAAAGAACCAAAGCACGGAAGCAGAACTGCCCGAAGACTACGCCGCAGCCAAAATTCCCTGGCAAGAGTACTGCCCACGCCATTAGAAGAACGCATAAAGATCCAAACCACACTAACAGCCTCGCTAAACGGAGAAAAGAAAAAAAAAAAACCATCTACAACCGAACTGTATTATAAATCAAAATCTACCTAGTTCAAGACAATCAAGCAGCGCCACTTAAAAGGAAGAAAGCTTTAATCCCATAAACCAGAACGAATTAAGATCTAAGAAACGCGACAAATTCACATGCAGATGGGAATTCCCCGTACTGAGCAAGCAAAATCTCATTACATGTAAAAAAACTAAAAGAAAAATGAGCATTCACTAAGACCCAAAATTCACAGGCAAAGCCGCAGAGGTTGCAAAGAAACACGTTTCTTATAAGAAAATTGAGTACAAAAAAAAAAAGCGTAAGCTTTGAATATTTCCATCGATGGCGACTCAATTGCGCGAAGCATGGAAGAAACAAGAACCAGAAGCACCCACAAAAAAATCATTCAAATATCGCAGCGTACTCAAATCAGAAATCGATCAAAACAAATGAAATGTGGACATCAGAAAGAGAATCGCACACCTGACCACTGAATTCTCGCCTGAAACGGTCATTCTTGGTGGTGAATTGCGAAGTGTTTGAAAGGGTTGCCCTTGGAAAACTCTGCTTTAGAACTGGTGGTTGGCTGAAGAAGGAAGCATGATTATGGCGAATATGAGGTAGAGAAGTGGGAGCAGGAATCTGCCGAACGGATCGTTCGGAAGCGAAATGTGCGATTGCGAGACATGAACAATTGGCACGTGTCTGTTGAAATAGTTTTTCTATTTTTAACTTTTTTAGGCATCCCAGTAGCTTTCCTAAAATTTCTATAAAACGCAGAAGCAAAAAGTAAAATCTCTATAATTTTTTTACTTCAACTCCAACAGCTTTCCTATTTTGTAAAATTTTAAATTTATTACATAACAATTAAATATTATAGATTTAAAATAAATTCAAATTAATGACTAGTTTAATTATTGTATAATTAAATATTGTTGAAAATGTAAAAAATTATTCCTTCCGTTTTACAAAGAATGACTCTTTTACCTTTTTTACTAAAATTTGGCCTAAATATATTGATATTAATTTATATTATAAAAAAATTAAAAATTATATTTATAAAATAGAGTCTTTAAGATACCATTTTCATAAAAAAATTTATATTTCTATAAGAAATTTTGGAATAAAAAAATATGAATTAATTGTTGTATAATTAAATATTGTGTAAAACATAAAAATTTACTACTTCTACTTCACAAAGAATGACTATTTTAACTTTTTTAACTAAAGTTTGACTTAAATATATTCATATTAATTTGTACTATAATTTTTTAAAAAAAATTATATTTATAAAATAGAGTCTTTAAGATACCATTTTTATATAAAAATTTTATATTTCTATAAGAAATTTTGAAAGAAATAAAATTATGAATTAACTATTATAAATAGTAAATAAGACAAGTTTTACGAAATAGAAAGAGTATTATTTTTTATTCCCCAAAAATATTTTGAGTTTCTGCAGAAATAGGCAATAAGAGCATCTCCAACAGCTTCCCCAAAATTTCTATAAAATGGGGAAGTAAAAAGTAAAATCTCTATAATTTTTTTGCTCAAACTCTAACAGCTTCCCTATTTTATAGAATTTTGTATTTATTACATAGCAATTAAATATTATGAATTTAAAGCAAATTCAAATTAATGACTAGATTAATTATTGTATAATTAAATATTATTAAAAATGTAAAAAAATTACTCCTTCCGTTTTACAAAAAATGACTCTTTTATCATTTTTACTAAAATTTGACTTAAATATATTTATATTAATTTATATTATAAAAAAATTTTAAAAATTATGTTTATAAAATAGAGTCTTTAGGTTCAATTTTCACAAAAAAAAATATATAATTCTATAAGAAATTTTGAAAAAAAATATGAAATAATTGTTGATAATTAAATATTGTGCAAAATATAAAAATTTACTACCTTTGTTTCACAAAAAATGACTATTTTAACTTTTTTAACTAAAGTCTGACTTAAAAATATTCATATTAATTTGTACTATTATTTATTTAAAAAAATTAAATTTATAAAATAGAGTCTTTAAGATACCATTTTCATATAAAAAGTTTATATTTCTATAAGAAATTTTGAAGAAAGTAAAATTATGAATTAATTGTTGTGAATAATAAATGAGACAACCTTTACAAGAAAGAGAGAATGTTATTTTTTATTCCCCAAAAATTTTTGGAGTTTCTACAAAAATAGGGAATGAAATCTTCTCTTTCATCTCATTCCCCATTTTAGAAAATAGGATGGGGAAACTATTGGAGTAAAAAATGACTTTATATTCCCCAAAATAGAAAAAAACTGCAAAATGAGGAAGGTGTTGGAGATGCTTAGATCTTCTCTTTCATCTCATTCCCTATTTTAGATAATAAGATGGGGAAGTTGTTGGAGTGAAAAATGGCTTTATATTTCCTAAAATGAAAAAAAAAACTATAAAATAGGGAAGCTGTTATAAGTAGTTTTTTATGTGTTATTTTTTTATATTAAGAAGCATGTAGAATATATATAGAGAAGCCAGTAAAAGCTTCAGGGAAAATTTAACTGCTTCTTGAATAGTTTCCCATGTATTAAAATAGCAAGCTGTGCTTGTCACCTTAAAGTTGGGTCTTCTGCACATTGTTTTTCCACCTTAATTTTGCAACAAATTTTATTTCATATTAAAAATATTATAAAGTTATTTTAGGGCTGTTTAGATCAAAATTTGAAAAACTAATGTTAGATAATTAATTCCTTTCAAATAAAAAAACTAGTTATTATAAGTTAATAGATAATATTTCTTTAATCTATTGCTCATTCTATTGCACGTAAATGGCTCTCTTTTGTTTATTTCGCTCGTTCCTCATTTGGCTAGACTACTCTCTTTCTAAGTAATAAATGATTTCAGCTGTTTCAAAAATTTAAACTGATGAAAGTTTGAGATAAAAGTATGATTGTTCAATTAAAAAGTTAAAGTGTTTTGATTAATCTTAAAATTAAGAATCAAATAGTTAAAACTTGTGACTGGTAATAGTTAATAAGAGGCTCAAAGTTCAATCCTCTACATCTTCCTTTCCTCTCACACATATATGAGAAAAAAGATTGCATTTTTACAATATTGAGTCTCTACAACATATATAAAAAGGATATAAGAGCGCGAAATTCTTATACTTATATAATTGGATTTCTCTTAAATAACTCAAACATAAACATATCGTTAAATTGTAGGGTCAATACACTTTCCCGAATTCCACCTTCACCCCTTAGGCCTCTATCCTATGTATCCGAAAGGACGAAAGAATTGAAAATTGCAGGAGTGAAAGTGTAATTAGAACTAAATAGTGGAATGTAGAAGACTATTCTTTCTTTATATATATATATATATACAGATGTCTTCTGCAAATATCCATAATCATAAGTACAAGAGATGACTTGTTGGTATTTGCTGATCAATAGACTCCTTCGTGGATTTAGAGACATATCTTGTTCTCGGTCATCATTTCTCCATAAGGTATGAAAGAGTTTACAGATTGGTGGTGGCCGCCGTGCGACGAAGTTGTGTCTTTTCTACTTGTTTGTGCTCAGCATCTTCCTGGCAACTACTAGCATCTTGCCCATTTTCTTGGTACAAAGTCCAACACATCAAAGCGGACTCCTCTTTTCTTTTCTTTTACTTTTTTATATTTCTTTTTTCGGTCCACTTTTTCTTGGCATATAGCAACTGGAAAGCAACACCAACATTTTCTTTTTTTTTTTTTTTCGTATTGAGGATTAACTAAAAGTAAGGAATTGTTGCTTGCAGTAATTAGAAAAGAATGAGTCAGTTCCCCAAAATATAAAAGGCGTCAGGCGACTTTTAACTATTAAAATTGATCATTTCAATGTAAGTGGATAAGAGGAGATTTAAAACCTTAATCTGAAAGTTGGAAGGCTATAACCTCAATCACTCAGTTAGCGCTTGATTCTACTAACATTTTCTTGTACAACTAGGAATTTGCTACTGAATGGCAACTAGCCGCCTAGGTTTTCCTACCAACTAAAAATTTCTTATACAACAAGGATTTTGCTACTGAAACGTATATATATGGAGTTCAATTTATTATTGTATGTGCTTATTTCTGGGGCCCTTGCTTACTGTAAAATGAAAAGGACAAATTAGTCTGTAAGTAACTTTATTGGCAACAAATAACAGTGACCTGTTATGGCTCAATTTTTTTATTTTTTTTATTTCCGAATTTGCGTAGTATAATTTTCTTTATTCTCTTACCCTTGTTATAATTTAAAACAAAAAAAAACACACATAATTTAGGAGGGCATATTCTTTGAGAAGAATATTTCCCTGTACTCATAAACTAGCATGTCCTGTCCTTAGGACTCCCTTCTAGACAAAGTTTCCAGAAGTCCAACCTGACTCGGTAGATTAAACACACAACCAATCCTTATTATCGATGCAGTTCTTTGATTGAATTATATCACCACCAGTGCTCTGATTCTTTCTCAATATCATTTCAAAGATAATCTCTAAAGCTTTACCCTGTGCTCGTAAAAAAAAAAAACATTTTTCGTAATTCATGTATAGCTCTACATTTTTCGTAAAGACAATTAGGCTTAATATGAAGGTATAGACAATTTGTAATTCATTTTATAAAAAATAACCGCAACCGGCAACCATATGTAAAAAATTTTCTTCTTCTTTTTTTTTACATATGAGGGAGATCTAGGAGGAAATGGACAACCATATGTAATTCATTTGCTATGCTTCATTTGCTTTGGTAGGCCTAGATTATTTGGAAAAGCAAACAAAATAGCACAAGCCAACAAAAACCCTAAACAGATTTCCTACTACAGTTGCCCATTTGATTCCGACATCTCTCACTTTTGTTAGAAAAGCTTCTCAATCAAGTTTGAATATCATATTTGTTTATGTTATTTATTTTAATCCTCAGCGTGGTTAATGTTACTTGTGTTTATTTTTAAAAATTAATATTACTAATAAAACTGGAATAATAGTGATCACAACTATTATTTGCTCTCACACAAATAATTAGTGGTGGCCAGTGGGCAAACCCCGCCCGGCCGGGCATGGGTTGGCTTTTTTGGACCCTGGCACGGCCCGCATCAAAGCGGGGTGGGCCTGGGCCGGGTTGGACCCGGGCCCGGGGTGGGGGCGGGGAGGGTCCGCTGCTGGGCTGAATTTATGCAATTAATGAAAAATGTGTTTTAATATATTTGCAATATTTATTCGATAGTAATTTTATGAAATATATATTTTTAAAAAAATAAATACTACCGCCGGTGTCATTTTTATTAATGAAAAAGCCAAACAGCACTTACATAATTTGGAATGTGCGTTATATTTGAAAATGGCAAAACGTTCCAGGAAAACAAAAGAGAAGGTAAAACTTAATATTTGTGCTTAACAGTATAATCAAATCGATTACATTTTTTAAATTGTAAATAAACTTACAATCTACTCTTACAGGTCATCATCAGACTCTAAAAAAGCTCTAAAAAACTAGCCGTTAGTAGCTTTTAAGTGAGGATAAAAAAGTTTGGGGACAAAAAAAATAGTCTGGAGCTGTTAAGGGGGCTGGTTGTAATTTTCCCATTTTTTAAAAAATTTTGAAAACTCAACGGATTTCTCAAAATGTTTGACCCGGCCGGGCCGAGCCGGGCCAAGTTGAACGGCAAGTTGAGCCAGGCCGTGCCAGTTTGGGCCTCCCCTTTCTTTCAGACCCATATTCGGCCCATCACTTTCCAAGCCTTATCCGTGCTCGGCCGAGCCCCGGATTTGACCCGAGCCGGGTCCGGGTAGGACCGGGCCAACCCGGCCCATTGGCCGCCACTACAAATAATAATGACTCATGGAATCCCAAAGCCATGAACAGTTTCAGTTATGATATCATGTGTCCAATAACATTTGATACTTTTTTGACCTCTTGACACATTTTTCTTGTATTAATTGTTGCTGAAACGTTTTTGAAAATAAAATTATTTAAAATTGAGTCAATTCATTTTAACTTAAATCAACTAAATTCAAAATGACTTACTTTTATTTTTACATAATTTTTATCTGAAATTAATTTTATTTGAAAACCAATATTGTGTAGATATAATAATCCATTTGAAAATAAACTTTCATGATGTTATTAAATTTTTATAAATCATTCTATTTCTAGGAATTAAAAACAAAAATTCATAAAAATTGAATAAGATTATAAAAATTATATTTTCAATGGATTATTATGCCTATACAATATCAGATTTTAAATAAAATTAGTTTTATGTAAGAAATATATAAAAATAAAAATAAGTCATTTTAGATTAAGTTGACTTAATTTAAAATGAATTGGCTATATTTGCATCCAAAGTATATGCCTATATTTCATTTAAAGAAATATACATATCAAACTCAATTTTAAAAAGACAAAAATTTACATATGAATGTCTTCTTGTGAAAGTTTGATTCTTAGTATTTAGATTTCATCAATGAAGGCTTATGCTGGATAAGGTGTGTATGGTGCCACTTATTGAGCTGCAGAAATCACGCTTTCAATTTTTCCCCCAGTTGAGTAAGGCGGATAATTAGAGGATATGGAACAAAAGACTTGCTCTTAGCCGGCACACATGGATACAAAAAAGACTTGTATTGCTCAGTACCTAGGCTTAGTAAATATTCCATTTGTCCCAAATTTTTTACACTATTTCAATTTTTTTACTTAAGTTTGACTTAAATTTACTTATATTAATATTTGTAAAAATTTCTTTAAAAAATTGTATTTAAAAACTATAAGTATAGTTTTGTTATATTTCCAAGTGTTATTAAGACTTTCGTTTTGATAGGAGACTATTGTTCCTTGTGTTTCATGAAGTGTTGGAAGTATTCTAGAAATGCTTTCTACTGTGTTATTATTTGAGTTGTAAAGAAAGGCTTCGCTTCACCTAATGATGGATTATAATGGTATGATCATGTTATGCCAAGTTTTGGTGTGTGACATTTGTCCATTCCATTCCTCTCTTGCACGGAAAGACGTTCACAAGGTTATGCTAGAGGTTGGGGAATAAGAGATGGTCATCTCCTTGCAATAACAAATAGCAAATATTCTCAAAGTAGAACTATAGATGGACAGTGGCGTGGCGGTCATTTCGCCTGAGAAACCAGCAAGTCCTCAGCAATCACTCCTATACAGCTTCAACTGAAACGCCATCTCTGCCAACATAGAATAAATAATTCTCCTTCTATGAATTGAAGTGTCCTGCACTTCCCCGGACTGGAAGAGTATGGACTGTGTTTTGGCTTGTAATTCCTTCTCCCTTATCCTCTTTCTAACTTGTTCGACATCATCCCACCTTCCTTCCATGGCATACATATAAGCAAGCAAGATGTGCTGCCCCGTATCCATTGATCCCAAGTTCGTCAGTTGATTCGTTACAATCTCTCCTACATCTGAATAGGGGTGAGTCCTACAGATCAAAAGCAGAGCTCGCCACAGCGCAGGCCCTGCTTCCACTGAGAATTTACTCTTGAGCTTCTCCATTCCTGGATGTTCCAGAAGTCCAATCTGACTGAGTAGATTGAACACACAACCACAGTGCGTGGCCTTTGGTTCGATATTGTAAATGCGGTTCATTATTTCAAAGAACCACCAAGCCTCGAGGACCTTCCCTGCGTGCATGCATGCAGATAAAACACCAACAAAAGTGGCACCATTTGGTGTCACACCTCTCTTGTCCATCTCAAAGAACATCTCTAAGGCTTTCTCAGGATCATGCGTAGCATAACCCATGATCAGAGAATTCCACGACACAACAGTTTTGTCTGACATCTTGTCAAAAACATCTCTAGCCATATCTATAGCTCCACATTTGGCATACATTGTCAGGAGAGCAGTTGAAAGTAATGCATCACATTCGATTCGACTATCTTTGATAAACATGTGGATCCTTCGACCTTGGTCAATCCTTCTCAAATTTGCACATGCAGTCAATACACTCACAAGAGAAGCTTTATCTGGTCTGCACTTCCCTCCATCCATCATAGAATCAAACAATCTCAAGCAATCACTATACCTTTTACAGCGCACATACAGAGCCAACATGGTATTCCAAGAAACCACATTCTTCAGAGACATTTGATCAAAAAGTTCATGAGCTGCCTGAACATTCTCAGTTCTTGCATAGCCATCAATCATACAATTCCAAGTAATGATATCTGTTGATGGCATCTTCTTGAACAAAAAACTAGCAGCCTCAATATCCCCAATGCCTGCGTACCCTGTAATCATGGAATTCCAACTGAAAGCATCTCTTGCTGGCATTTCTTCGAACAACTCACGTGCAAGATGAACTTTCCCATTCTTCACATAACCATCTACCATTGAGTTCCAGCTTACCAAATCCAAGACATATCCATTCTCAAACACCTGGCGAGCAGCTTCAACCCTTCCACAAACTGAGTAAAAATGGATCAGGGAATTCTTGATAAACAAATCTGACTCCAACCCAAGTTTGAAAACTCGGTCATGGACCTTTTCTCCCTCTCTCAAAGACCGAATCTTTGCACAAGCTTTCCCCAACAGAGGAAACGTAAACTGATTGAGCTCAACATATCCACGTAACATTTTCTCGCGGTAAAATGACAGAGCACCAGATGGGTCACCAAGGTCCATAAACCCCTTCAATATAGTATTACAGGTAAAGGTATCAGGATCTCCAACAAAATCAAACAGCAAAACGGCGCGATAAACAGAACTTAGAGGATTGCAAAGCTTCTTTATTGCCTGGCTACTCACAAACACGTCGCGAAAGAGGCCGGAGACGACGATTTGAGCGTGAATTTGGTGGAATTCGACTAACCCAGAGCACGATTCTAGTTTACCCAAAATGGGGTTCACTGGCTGGGAAATTGGCTGTGCTTGTGTTCGGTCATAGGAGGATATAGTTTCTGGTGGGAAAGAGCCGGGCCAAAGGTTTGGTGAGGGTTTAGAGAGGTTTCTCTGGGAAGCAAGGAATTTGTTGAGGGAAAGCGAGGACACGCGCGTCGAGAAGGATACTGTTCGCGAGAGTCTGAAGCCAACAACCATTTAGGAGTTGGCAGGAAAAGTGGAAATCCAGAATAAGGTGAAGGTGGTCGTCTCCGTCTCTTTAATGGAGACGAAGAGAGAAAAGAGGGGAAAAGGCCATCTCGTATGTTTCTGGGTATCATTCCCTTTCATCGCTAGCTAGCTCCTCGTTGCACATTGCCTTCTCCGACTCCGTGCAAGCTGGTGTATGCTGCCTGAAATTGCCATGTAAGGAGTAGTTTATTCCTTCCCGGACCCAACTTCTGGACAAGAAAATGCAGACAGAATAGATCACTACTCATAAATCGTCCATGATAGAGATGCATTTCTCGTGTGCCACCCACAGCTATCAATTTCAGATTGCAGTCGTCTCAACTAAAATTTAGACAACTATCTCAATGATAAATGGATTATTCTGACCCATGATCGAATTAAGGCTGGCTGTTATGATCCCGGGATACGGATCGAGTTATGGGGCATTGAAGAACCTAGTCCTGCTGGAACTCGGATGAAAAGCTGTATTTGAAAGTGTTTCTTCCCTTTTTTCTCTATCTTGATGTCGAATGTTAAGGGCTCGTTAGAGAGAACCCTTCGATCTCTTGGAAACCAAATATGTGTGGAATTCAACTTCCTTTTTCCCTCCCCTTTTGCACGTTTAAGTACAACCAACGTTTAGGGATAAAAACAGGACATCGTAACTGACTCCACTACTAGCTATTCTACCATGTTCTACTGACATGAGATTTAATTGAAAATAAGGATAAACTGAAGGATAACTGAAATAGGCATCGTGGCCATTAGTTAGCTGCCACTTTCTTTCCCTCCGATTTGCTCCACCTGGGTCCATGCGTAAACCTTGTATAAACCTCAGTCCTCTTAGCAGCTGCAGGTGCTGTAGCGTCCCGGTCCGTGACATTACCCTCCCCTTGGACAACAAGCTTGTCCTCAAGCGCACAATGTGGGTATCGGGCGATCATGTTGTCAGCCGCCTCCGAAGAAGCATCAGCTGGGGAAAGGCCTTCCCAATGTATCAAAATCTCTCGCTTGCCACTGCGAGTACGAGTATCCAGGACAGCCTGAGGGAGTGGGCAGGCTTCCCCGTGTTGAACATGAGGCAGGGTCGGGGTTATTGCATCAGCTGGGGGTCCATGAAACTTCTTTAAGGCAGACACATGGAAAATGGGGTGGATTTTGACCGATGCTGGTAATGCCCCCTTGTACACGACCTCCCTAATTCGCTCAAGAATAGGGAATGGACCATAGTAACAAGGGGAGAGTTTCCGATTCATTCGCGACGCCACGGAGAGTTGCCGGTATGGCTACAACTTCAAAAGCACCAGATCTCCAACAAGGAACTGTACTTCCCTGTGATGACGATCATACTGTTGTTTGAAGCGGTGTTGAGCTTGTAACAGATGGGCTCGAAGGCACTTCAACACCTCATCTCTAGATCGCAGTTCATGGTCCATTACTTCGACCCGCGATGCACCTGAGCAATAGGCCAGTAATTTCGGAGTGGGCAGGCTCGCAACGATGAATGGAAACTGGTATTATATCAGTATTCAGCCCAAGACAACCACTGTGACCATTGTTTCGGTTTATCTCCAGCAAAACAGCGCAAATACATTTCCATGACCTTGTTCACAATCTCTATTTGTCCGTCAGTTTGCGGATGATATGCGGAGCTGAAGGATAAATAAGTTCCACTAAGGCGAAACAATTCCGTCCAGAATACGCTTGTAAAAGTAACATCACGATCACTGACAATAGTTTCGGGGAGGCCATGAAGCTTGACAATATTGTCAAAGAATAATCGAGCCACACTTACTGCTGAATACGGATGGGACAGGGTGGTGAAATGAACGTACTTGGAAAGACGATCCACTACCACCAGGATCACATTTTTTCCATGGGAGGTTGGGAGTCCATCTACGAAATCCATGCTAATATCAGACCAAATTTGGAGCGGAACCGGGAGGGGCTGCAGGAGTCCTGTTGGCTGTAGTTGCTCCACCTTGTTTCGTTGGCAGACCATGCATGTTCGTACGAAGTTTTTCACCATCTTTTTCATCTCCTTCCAGTAAAAGTCTCTTGCAAGTCTCTTTAAAGTCTTTTGGTAACCTTCATGGCATTGGTTGTGAATAGCTGAAATGGTAGACAAAAGTAAGGGGGAGTTGGGTGGAAGGTATACCCGATGTTTAAAGAAGATCAAACCATCCTTGAATTCCCAATGGCCCAGGGCTTCCCCGTCTTGAATTCGAGAGGCTAGTTGTTGCAGTGCTGCAGAGCTAGCAACCTCGGAACGAACAGCGTCGAACAAATCCAACTGAGGCATGGAGATGGCAGCCAAAACGCCTCCTTCGAATTGTCGAGAAAGGGCGTCGGCGACTACATTATCCCTTCCTGCTCTGTAGTGGACCGAAAAATCATAACCCATCAGCTTACTGACCTATTGTTGGTGAGGAGAAGCTATGCTGCGCTGGTCCAACAGGAATTTAAGACTGTAATGGTCAGTGTGCACCACAAATCGCTGGCCCCAAAGATACGGTCGCCAATGTTGGACAGCTGTAGCCAACCCCATCAGCTCCTTCTCATATGCAGGCAATTGCTGGTGGCGGCCGCCAACGGCACGACTGAAGAAAGCAACTGGGTGGCCGTCCTGCTGTAACACGGCCCCAATTCCTGTTCCCGATGCATCACATTCGACCGCAAATGGTTTGTCAAAGTCTGGAAGTGCGAGGACTGGGGTGCAAGTCATGGCGTCCTTAAGTTCCCGGAAAGCTGCTGTGGCCTCCTCTGTCCAAGTGAAAGAATTCTTTCGCAGTAATGAAGTTAATGGTGCAGCGATAAACCCATAATTTTTGACAAAGCGGCGATAATAGCCCGTGAGGCCGAGGAAACCCCGCAAGGCTCGGACACTCGTAGGTAAGGGCCATTCAAGCATGGCTGAAATTTTGCTCGTATCTGCGGAAACTCCAGCTGATGAAATGGTGTGACCCAAATAGGAGATCTCTCGCTGAGCAAACCTGCACTTCGATTTTTTGAGAACCAAGCTATGTTGTCTGAGTAATGCAAAAACCAATCGAAGGTGTTGGATGTGCTCCACCCAAGTTCGGCTATAAATAAGAATGTCGTCAAAGAAGACAAGCACGAATTTTCTTAGGTAAAAAGAGAAAACTGAGTTCATCAAGGCTTGAAAAGTGGATGGTGCATTTGTTAGGCCAAACGGCATTACCAGAAACTCAAAGTGGCCATGGTGAGTGCGAAATGCCATTTTCTCCACGTTGAAAAGGGCCATCCGGACCTGGAAATAGCCGGAGTGTAAATCTAATTTGGTGAACATTTCTGCCCCGTGCAGCTCCTCCAACAATTCTTCTATTACTGGAATTGGAAATTTGTCTTTGACTGTCTTGGAGTTGAGGCATCGGTAGTCAATGCAAAACCGCCAAGTGCCATCTGATTTCGGCACTAACAGAACTGGAGATGAAAAGGATGATTGGCTGGGTCTGATTATACCCCTTTCTATCATCTCCGCACACTAGTGTTCAATTTCGTCTTTCTGCTTATGTGGATAGCGATAAGGACGAACTACCACAGGATTTGTCCCTTGCTCCAGAACAATCCGATGTTCAAATTGGTGTTTTGGAGGTAAGCCATTGGGTTCGCTGAATAGGTCTTCAAATTCAGCCAGTAAACGGTGAAGTTCCCAGTCCCTATCCACGTCGATAAGCGTAGATGAGAGATAGTAAGTTGGAGAGTAATCCGCTTGTTGGAGTCCACAGAGGGTTATGCTCTTGTCTTGCCACTTAAATCTCATCGTAAGTTGGTGAAAGTCCCAAACAATAGGGCCTAATGTTTTAAGCCAATTAACTCCAAGGACGACCCCAATTTGGTTCAATGGCAGCACAAACAAGTCCACTTTAAATTGCTGGTTGTTCAATTCCAAAAAGACTCCTGGGCACAAACCTGGGCTTCGAACTTGTTCTCCATTGGCTACTTGCACCGTAAGGTCATCTCGTGATACCAGTTGCAGCTTCAGCTTAGACACGGCAGCCGCGTCAATAAAACTATGCGTGCTTCCGGAATCCACCAGCACTGTGAACACGGTCCCCAAAATTGACCCATGGACACGCATGGTCCGGGCAGAAGACATACCGGTGACAGCATGAAAAAAGATCTCAGGAGCTTCAGAGCTCTCAACCAAATTATCCTTCTCTCCACTTTGGTTGGTCTCTTCTGACAATTCCAACCAAAATAGTTTTTTACACTGGTGTCCTGGCGTGAAACGCTCGTCGCAGTTGAAGCAGAGTCCTTTTGCTCACCTTTCTTCGAGTTCTCATCGGTTCAGTTTCTTGACGAATTGTGCTGGTGGAAAGCTCTGCTTGGGAAGTGACACATCGACTCTCTTCAAGTTCCTTCTCCTTTTGTACAGTCTGGCTAGGTTCATGGCTGTAGAGAGATTAATTGGATGATGTAACTCCACCTTTATCGCGATATAATCTTGCAGTCCACTCACAAATATCTCAACCTCTTGCTCTGCAGTAAGCATACTGGCTCGAGCGGATAATTGTTCAAAACGACGCTGATAGTCCTCCACTGATCCCACTTGACGGAGCTTGGAGAGTTCACCTAGCTTGTTGCTTCGGATGGGAGGGCCGAAGCGGAGGTTACAGTGCTGCTTGAAATCCTCCCAGGACAAATCGGGCATGTCCTTCTCCAGTTTGAAGAACCACAGCTGTGCATCACCTTCCAAGTGGAATGAAGCCAGCCCTACCTTTTCTTCCTCCGACGTGCGCTAGTGACGGAAAAAATGCTCACAGCGATTAAGCCACCCCAGGGGGTCAATGGTCCCGTCATAACGTGGGAAGTCCAGCTTTGAATATTTAGGGACCAAGGTTCCTCCCTCAGGGGGCTCTACCCGCTTCTCCCGCATACCCCGATGGGAAAAGCTACTTTCTGTTCCTTGCCCCATGTTCAATCGACTGCCAGAGAGATTGCGAGAGAATGCTTCCAGCCGTGCATCCATCTCCTTGTATCTCAACTCCATTGTGGAACTAGCCTGCTGGCGTTCCACCCTGCCCATTTCTCGATCGTCGTTGTATTTCTTCATAAACATCTCGAGTTGTTGTTGGAGTCCTCGAATATCCCCCATAGTCTCCGGCTCTGATACCAATTTGTTATGATCCCGAGATAGGGATCGAGTTATGGGGCGTTGAAGAACCAAGTCCTGCTGGAACTCGGATGAAGAGCTGTATTTGAAAGTGTTTCTTCCCTTTTTCCCTATCTTGATGTCGAATGTTAAGGGCTCGTTAGAGAGAACCCTTCGATCTCTTGGAAACCAAATATGTGTGGAATTCAACTTCCTTTTGCACTCCCCTTTTGCACGTTTAAGTACAGCAAGCGTTTAGGGATAAAGAAACAGGATATCTTAACTGACTCCACTACTAGCTATTCTACCACGTTCTACTAACATGGGATTTAAACGAAAATAAGGAAAAACTGAAATAGACATCGTGGCAATTAGTTAGCTGCCACTTCCTTTCCCTCCGAGCTGCTCCTCCTGGGCCCATGTGTAAACCTCGTATAAACCTTAGTCCGCTTAGCAGTTGTAGGTGCTGTAGGGTCCGGGTCCGGGTCTGTGACACTGGCCTTAATATAGACTTCCCTTGTGGGTAACGAATATTCCAGCATGAAATTGTTAGCAATCAAAAGCCCTATTCGTATCGTTGTTGCAGGTTCCAAGGAGACTTAAATAGCAAATTTACACCAATGTTCCCATGGACCAAAACTCACCACTCAACGTCCAATTTGGTGCAATTTTTTACAAGAATTATTTTCAGTTTCCTATTCTGCCAGAAAATGGGGCTGTACAAGGCAACTATTACTAAACCCTCCTTCAAGTCCCCAATATAATTAATAACCTTTGTCTCAAGTTTGTAGGGTTCCTTAGGTTAAATCTCTTCCTTTGTCCAAAATTTGACTTCAAATTTTTGAACCAGATCAAGACAAGTATTCAGATAGGCTGCTTATTCAGGAATAATGCTACACATAATCAACCGTTGCCAAAATATTTCACAACTCTTAGGTACAAAGCTACCATCCAGAATTCCCACTAAGGAATCATATTGTAATTCAGAGCCGTTAATCATCAAAACAAACACTCTGGCTAGCCTACAAATCCACAAACTTACAGGAATTTTGTTTGTGATCATTGACTTATGAAGTCACAAAATCAACTTATGGTCAAATAACAATCCGAGCCAAAAGCCTGTAGTTTTCCGAGAATTACTATAAGCAAAAAACCATCATCCTAGCAAGTCCCAACAATACATTATGGCTTGTTTGACGTGTTGGTGTAGCCACTAATTTGCTCGAACCGAAAGCCAAAAACTTGGTCGACATGTGACTGAACCAGTAACCGCTCGAAATTTCTGCAGTTTCAATCCTGGGCTACAGTTGCACCAACCAGAAACTGCAGGACTTTAACAGAATAAGCCATAACACCAACCCAGAATGGCCTTTTAATTAATTAAGAGACATGCAAATTAACATATAATCGAGAAGGTTACTCAACCTTAACTCCTGTTAAATGAATTCATTTAACAGATAAATATTTCTTAAGCATTTAGTAAGGTAGCTTCTATCCAGATTTCCATTTTCATGGAGTTCTCAGTATCTTAACAGAACAGTTGCTCAAGCAAATTTCAATAACTCCACCCGACATATAGGAAACAATTTAGAAGCCTTCTTCTCAGTAGCTTACAAAGTCAAAGCTGAGTTCAAGCATTCCTTCTCAGTTCAACTACAGAACTTGACATGTAAAAGGATTGATCCTGCTGCTTAATCACGGTAGATGCCAACGTAACATGCAGATGATTCTGGGCCAAGCTCTGACACCAATTGTTATGATCCAGGGTCTTAATTACCAAACTAAGACTTAATTAAGCAAGAACAACAGAAACTAGGTCCCCAAGTCACCTCGAAGCTAGCCATAACCAGGAGTGCACTAAAGTTCACCCAAGCGTAATTCTTGCGTTAATGAATCTGTTAAACAACCTTTTTCTTCAATTATAACTAATTTTAATGCAGGAACGTGTGCAATCAACGATGTGGACTAATGGGACATAGGAAGAGTAGCATCAGGAACATACATGCATATGTGTAGTGTTAGCCTAAGAGCTTACACCATTCAATTAACCCAAATCTGTTCAGTTTCCCTTTACTTAGTATGGTGATGTCCAGAACTGGCTCGAGGCTAAAATTTGCACCCGTATCCCAGACTAAGTATTTAACACAGAAAGAAAAACAAATTGAAGCCTATGAACTTTAAATTCTGGAAGTCAATGCACTGGTCAAAGGCCCTACTCAGTGTTGCTGCTTCCAAGGAACTGGTCTATAAGTGCTGCAACAGAATTTGCCAGAGCATCAGCTGCTTCCTGTGTAGATGCTTCAGCATATACCCGTATAACATCCTCTGTACCAGATGGTCGTATGAAGCATCGGCCGTCCGGGTATTTTGCTGTGTTTGGAATCAAATTAGATATACATGTGATCCTAAAACCCAAACTTTTTGTAAAGAGAGAAACAATGTTTGAAACTCAACTTCTGGAAGCAAAAGAAATCCTTACTGCAGTAGGACATAACATTGAGAAACAGTGAGCAAGACTGACAAGATTAGATGTGACTGTACCAGTTTCAGTATCAATGGCTTCTTGAATACCGGCCGGCTTAACAACAGTGGTTTCAGCATTTGTTGTAACAACTGTAGTTCTATCAGGGACTTTCACCTGGTAACCATTCATGAGCAGAGGCATTAGTTCCATGTTTCCCAATAGCAGAATATCAAACAACATCAGAAGCATCACAAAGAAATTTAAGCAAACAGAGACAATCCAGAAGACGTATATTCCATTAACAGGAAAACAAATTAACACCTTGCCTCACATCGTCGCTTTAAATCTCATCAAAGATTAGACAACCCTCCTTGCTGACCTAAAAATATCTGCCACGCAAACTAAATTGAAGATTTAGTTTTAGTTAGAAGAGACCTTACTCTTTTACCCAGTGTTTCAGATTTTTTTTTTTTTTCTTTTTTTAATCTTCAGGACAAGTTTTTACAAAGTCCCATGCTGCCACCTGTTCTAGATAGAAAAACAAATAATTTAAATTATATTGCTAACATATGCAGGGGCTGCTTCAGTTCTAACTTCTTAAACAATTGTAAGAACATACTCATTTGTGACAACAATGTCAGAAGTGCTGTGCAGGAAGTAATCAAGCTACATAAATAATAATTTGAAAAGGCAGTCTTAATGTAACAACTGGTACTTGAAAGCCAGAGCAGTGACCTTAAGTTGCCGACTTGGCAAATCCTGGTAAAGCTCATTCCACTTTTGTAAAGACCATCCTTTGTACTGCAAAATAGCTTCCACCAACAGTAACCCACTCAAAGCATCTCCAACAGCTTGGTTGATTAGCTTGCTGACTGCCAACAGTCTCAAAGTAGCTTTCAGCTGCTCTGATGCTGAAAATAGCAACCAATTCTTCATTGAGTTAATATGTGACAATTGTGAAGAAACAGTGTAGGACAAAGAACTACGTCAGGAAAGAAAACCTGCAGACATGGAAGATAGCTCATTGCTCCAGGCCTCTAACCGAGATAAAAATGTTTCTGAGAACAAAATGGTGCCATGACCATTAGCCTCAAAATAGATACCAATGTCATACTGAGCAGCTTTCTCATGCAAGTATTTCACCCCCGTCGGAGTAAAAACAACTTGCAAGCCAAGCTTTTGGAGATAATCTGTGGATGCTCCATTCGCATAAGCAGTCTGGACAACACCAAGATGAGTTTGATGTTTGCTTTTCAGCTCCTCACTTCCCTCCTTGGACAGAATGTTAAGCTGCTCTTTGATAAAAACAGCAAATAATGACAGAATTTTGTCCCCGTCAACAAGATCAATCTTGCTGCTATTTCCAGATGGCATAGAAAAATATACAGTACGATCAGCATCCCCATCCAAACTTGCACACCTGAAAAGCTAAAAGTTTTGGAGAAATTACTTCCACACTTAACAGAATATGCATCTATATCAATCAATTGAGCCAGCCTTATCCTAACAATTTGAGGTCAGATATAGGAATCCAGTGTCTCCATTCTGCTCAGTTGGAGGCAAGTTCTTCTCAAAGCTCTATAACTGCCAGATGTTTTTCTCTTATTTCCGCACAAATTTATGAAATGTGTGCTTAGAAAGGAAAGAATTCCCGTAATTCATATGGTGCATAGACAAACTATTAGCATACAGATATAGACCACCCAGAGAAGGTAACAAGAACTGGGGAAACAACAATCTTTGATTGACCAGCCACAAGATCTGCAAAAATGTCAACCATCTTATGCAACTAGAAGACAATAATACGATTGTCTAATAATAGCTTTTCCTACAAATCACAGTGGACATTTATTATCTTGTCTGTGTATGCCTAAAGATTGGTTAAATTAGTGGATGATTTACTTCTAGTGAAGACTTTGGAAAACCATCTCAATCTACTATCCAGTGAACTCACACTGAAAGCACAAAGTAGCCATAAACATAACTATTAAAGCATTAGAAAGAGGGTTCACCTCAATCCAACATCCTCGCGACCAAATCCCTGAGGGGCAACCTTCTCTTTCTGAACATAATCAGCTCCAACACCATCATTGAGCACACCACCATTTTTTCCATGGTTACGAACCTCAATAAGTAATCCATTCAACATGTTATTTAAGTGATCCAGTTTCTCACCACCAACACCGTTGGCACCATCAACCACCACTTTTTCAACTACCTTGTCATTTTTGGACTCAAAGGGAATCAAGTCCACCAAGCATCTGCCAAGTCAAGGAGCAGTGAACAATTGTGCCAATAACAATAACTTCACATAATATTGATCAGTAGAAACGCCTTAAAGTCTTAGATAACCTGTAAGAGCTTGCAAGTTGTTCAAAGTAGTCAGATTCAAGGGCTTTCATGCCCTTGTTTGTAGCACGAACCAACCAATGCAATTGCGGTGTTGTTAGAATTCCCCAGTCAACTGCAGTAGCTCCCAAAACTGAAATGATTCCCTTCATACATGAGATATGAGAGATGTTTACATATTTCCAATCTTGATTTATAAAAGATCATAGGAATTTATCTGCTATTAAACAAGTTCATACTTCTTTTACAGCTTCAAGTAGAAATTCTCCGCTAGGTCGTGTATCTCTGCCCACGAATACCCTTGCAGAGTGAACTCCATCTAAAGGGATGCTTTCCTTCTCTACAAACTCTGTTATAAGCTGCCATTAGCAACAAAGTATTTAATGACCACATTATTGAAGAATTTTGAAATAATAGAATTTCAAAAAGGAAAAATAAAGCATATTATACATGATACACAAATAAAACTTGAATCTGGCTACTCTCATTGATGACCTCTGCATAAAATCTTTGAATTCTTTTCAACAGAAACTGGATATAGGCACAAAAAAACCACGTTCCAAAAGAAAAATCTATAAAATCTCTCGCCGGGAATAAATTTGAGAGTGCCTTTACTCGGATCAAACCAGAGCAAGTACAAAACAAAAATACCGACCGAAACAAGAGCTTCGGGAGTTGGGGCATCGGCGAACTGATCGGCGACTGGCTCCCAGTCCTGAGCAAGCATTCCCCCATTTGCGTCAGCCACTTTGACGCCATTATCGCTCACTTTGTTGTGCGACGCCGTGATCATCAACCCCACAACGGCTTTCGTCTTCAGTGACCTCAGAGCTGCCAAGATCCCCACTCTGTACACCGTCGATTGGAGGACCGATGCGTCTGCCCTGAACCCAGCCGTTCCATACGATAGCTTCACTCCTGAAACCAATTCGAAAGTCGTTATTTACTTGACTTGAAGGAAAAAGACCGGTCATTTGGATTGCGAAAGTAAATACCTGGTGGAAGAGGGAAGCGAGAGGAGGATTTGAGGAGAACGGCTCGCTGTTCTTCTTTCATTGCGCTGAAGACAAAGGAGAGATCAGAGAGATCGGAACTTCAGCTATTCAACTGACTGTTAGAGCGTAACGCGTTATTCATGATTCGAATCGGGTCAAACGCGACTGATCTTCTTTACTGACCTCCGCTCACCGGTCTTCCCATGGACGCAGCTCCTCCGCCTGACGGTGTGGATGGGAGCGGTGGACTGGAGTAGCACCTTAAGGGGACGGATCTGCAACGAAGGTGCGGCGATGGGGGGCCGGGTGCTTCTAGTGCAAAGCGTTGGTTGGAACAGCCTCAGCAAGGGGTAATTCAATTCAACCTATGGTCTGACCCTAAAAAACGACGAATTTCGGGGCTAACTGGGGAGTCGGCGGGCTTGCACGACCCGCGAAGCTGCCCAACTCGACCCGTTTTTAACACTTTAGTTTAATCCGTTTCACTTCAACCCGCGAAGCTGCCCAACCCGACCCGTTTCACTGACATCCCTATTGTTGCAGTACTATTGCATTTTATTCGAGTTCTAGTCTTCTAGAGTCGACGCAATGTCTTTCATTTGTGGATAACTGACTTATTGTTATCAGTTTCCGATGATAAATAGACTCATTAGTCCCAAACTTCTAGCCATTATTGCAAATCAGTTCTTAACCTCTATTTTATTGCATATTAGTCTCATTTTTTATAGTTCGTTGCATACTAGACCTAGTTACAAGTAAAATTGAGTTGATATAAAAAAACTAATTTTCAGATTGGGGAACTAATAATTTAAATAGTTTATTAACTGTCAAAAAAATTATAACATATTTTGAATTTATAAGAAGAAAGTTACTGAGTAATTTAAACTAAAATTTTAAAATTGATATCAGAAATTTATGTAAAAGTTAACAATTTCAAATTATTTGAAAACTAATGAATTTGAATTGTTTGGAAACTTTCTTTCTATGAATTCAATGTGCGCTATAATTTATTGACAATTAATTAACTATTGAAACTTTAATTTTTTTTTTCTCTATAAATTAGATTTCTAACCAACTAAATCTTTGCCCAAGATTAGGGATCAATATGCATCAAATTGTAAAAGCTTGTAACCAATATATATTGCAAAAAGCTGATTTGCAATTAAAATTAAAAATTTTCTAAATTAAGTTGAAATATGAGTTACTGGAAACCTTTATCTTTTGGTTTTAAGTGCAAATAAGAGAGAGGTTAAGGAGGAAGTATCGATTCAACCTTTAACCTTTTAGTAATAACCACAAATCTTAATCTTAATCACTAAGCTATGGCTTTCGTTGTTAGAAACCATTCTTTTTCTATCTCCGTTCTCATATTTGTTACATGCAGGGACTAAAGGGTAAAAAGAGGCGAAAGCACCGACGGATGATAAAAGCTCTCGCTGTCTCATGGCTTCTCAGCAGGACTAGAGAGAGTTCAATCATCAGACATCAAGACCAAGCATGGGCATTTTCTCTTGGTTCCGTGGCAGCTCCAAAGCAAAACCCCAACTCGAATCCAAGCCCGCTGAAGCAGCAAAACCTGTCCCGGGCATGAACGGCGCTGTGGAGGTGCCCCGACCGGGGAACGTTACGGTTTTTGAGTTTGGGTCTGTGGCCGGGTCTTCCGATAAAGTGACGCTTGCTGGTTACTGCCCTGTTTCCGACGAGCTCGAGCCTTGCCGCTGGGAGATTGTGCCTGCTGCAGATTCTGATGCTCCCCAGTTTCGTGTGGTCTTCTGAGAAGAAAAAATTTGTTTGTAAGAACTTCCAACTTTTGGCTGTAAAATTGTCGCTTTTATTCAACCGATAGTGAGAGATTATTATCCTGGAATTTTCGTTTGATTCTCTTGTGCTTATTCTTTTCTCTTTCCTTTATGGTCCTGATTACTGGATTTGAATTGTTTGTGTTGTTTGACTGTTAGTTTATTTTGGTTTGGAAGAGACTAGAAAGGGGGGAATGTGGGGAAAAGCATCATTTCTGCTTGTTATTGAGCCATGAATTGCCAGTGGCTGTCAGGTTGTGATTCTATTACTCAGAAGAAGCTTCCGGCACCGGGAGGCTTGCTGCACCCCGAACGTGCCTAAATATTTTTTTGCCTTCGGCCTTTGAACCTTAGACTTCAACCACAGGCACTGGTTCACTGCCTCAAACTAGCAATAGGAGTAGTGAAAAGGTCTCTGTTTGTCTAAGTCAATGCTTGTGCTGAGCAGGAATATAGAATGTAAGATCTTGTTGATGCTAACCGACCAATTTTTTCTGCTGAATTAGTTTAGTCCATTTTTTTCATTTATTAGGTTCCCATTCCTAATTAGAGATTGTCAGTTAAAGGAAATCTGTGGCAATGGAAAATCTTAACCAGAAAGCATTATTTGGGTGGTTCAGCATCAAGATTACTGTTCTTGATGAGCTTCATTGCTCTGTCTTTAGTTGTTTTCGAGTTAGTCATTCTTGTGTATTTGCATCAAAGTTCTATGATATTGAGAGAGGGACACCTTTGTATGGCAGTCATACTAGCTCTCGCTCCTATATCTTCATTAGTATATGTAACAAAAAGCTCATGAACTAGGGTGACTATAATTAATCTATTGACAGTTTTTCATCAAGAAATGTTTGTGGAATATTATGCTCTAATGTACAGTAGTATTGTAACCCCATAATAGAAATCAATTACTTCTACTGTTACATCCAGCAGCTCCTCAACTTTGTACTTTTTTCATCACTTGTTTCTCCATCTCCCAGTGTTTCCCAAAGGATCTTTTCTTGCTCACGTTGCTGCTTCCACTCTATGACCTGCTGTTCCATTTTTCCATTAGCATTCTCCACCTCTGTAGCTGATGCTCTCTCAACTGCTTAAATGCATCTTACGCCTCTTCTTCATACATTTTGCTGTAGTTCTTCAGGTTTTTCCTTATTTCTTCCTCCTCCTCTGCACTCAGCAATGATGGTGGCCTAGGACGCCATAAGAACTATATTGAAGGAAAAAAATATTTTCATTGTTGGCCACATAATTACTGTAGGTGAGGAGAATTTTCAAGTTATGAAAATATTGATGAACTAAATAATTGATCAACCTGATCATCCATATTTTGAAATGACACACTGAATGAAGCTTGTACTTTTACCTGAGAGAGATGACCTACTGGTATACTGGAGAGTATTTGCCATAGATGGGGCATAATTTAAAGCCAGAATCCATATTATGTGTGTGTTTTAGCATATGTAACAACATACCTGTAGAATCATAGGCAGCAGAGTATAAAGCCTTATGCTGCTCAGATATTGAAACTTAAGTGTGGCTGTTTGACTTAGTAGAGAAATACCTGCCAGTGGGATCCGGTTCAATATTTGACAGCATATTGTGCTCAACAGTTGCAGTTATTTGTAGTTTGGCAGCATCATAAAATGTCAGTTGCCCATTTAACCCTACAGGGACAATAAAACATCCAGCAGGTGGCCAGTGAACTGAAGTCGCTGTTCCTCCTCCCAAAATTGTGAGCCCGTGAAGAGCTTTGCCCATTCAATAAAGGGCAATCTCATGCTTCATGTCATCTTCACAAGTGATTGCAAGTCTCCGTCCCTTGGGCTCCCAGGGAAAGGACTTGGTTGATTGTTCTTGTTATGCTGCTCCTGCATCTCAATAGGGATATCTTTCTCCCTCATGCAAAAAATCTCAAAGCAAATGGAACTGCTTTTCTTCAGTTCTGTGCATCTTTCAACCTGAACAGCTAGATCGTCATTATTGCTTTGCCAATGCGTTTGGCAATCCTAACATTGTAGAACTTCTTATGCTTAATTTCCTGTCTTCCATGGATGTTTATGATGCTTATCTGTGCATTGGGAAAAGTTGAGCATACTACAGACCAAAGTGCTTGTTAAGTAGTTTTGTTTTTGTCAAATTTAGGAGACTCAACTAACTGTAGCAGGTTGACTGGAACTTTACGATGCTGGAATATAGACAGACATGATAGGATCATTTGGAGACCAATAATAATATTGGCCACCTTTGATTTTGTCAATGAGAGAAGGTTTCTGCCTTATAGATGTAAATCCCAATAGCTAGATAGCTGTCAGTCCCAGAGCTGCTCTATCTGTCAAGAGTAGTCTTGCATGACCAGATAGTAGATATATTAACAGAGATCAGAACATCTTTCTAGTCAGAGACGAGTGAAACTGGACCTTAGAAGAGGCACATGGCACCATAGAATTGCCTCCGCTTTGAGTCTCTCGAATTCACTTGTCTTCCCTATAAAGCATTTTTCACTTTCCTGGTCCTCATATCGATGATACCCAGCTCGGCATTCTGCATGAGGGAATTAAACCATCATGCTCTACATCAGAAGAGTAGGAATTCAGACCAGGATCTCAGTCTTTTGCAACGCATTCGGGATCATCCAAACTGTAAGTGACCCAATATTTTTCCGCTGGGGGAAATCGTAATTGCTTCACCTGTATCCTTCATTTAACAGGTTTAAATCGTCAGTCACTAGGTTGGGAAACATGTTTGGTTTGAAAACTGAAGAGTATTAACTCATAAGCTGTGGTGTAGGTAGCACACTTGATTAGAGGTTTGAAGGAAGTTGCCCCTCCACAAAGAGTGACACCCTCGCTGCTCACTGTGGTTAAATATGTCCCAAGTGAAGACCACTTCACTAAACCCACAATCTCACACTGCAGAAAAGTATCAATTTATGAAACTGAGAATGTCGTGAACTCCTGTTTCGACCATGAATTGCTTCCTTTTGGAGAACTTGAAAATGAGTATGGATCATTGGTGGGATATGAAATAGTATTGCTGGTTACTATTTGTGTTCACTTACATCAACAGGTTGATAAAGTTGGGGTTTCCAATGCATAACTTCTTTCCAGTAGACCTCCAGATTGGGACCAGCATGAACATGGAACTGGTCCCTTGGTTTCTCATCAGTAAGCCGCTCTTGCAAATTTTCCTTCAACACGGCCAACCAATTTAGGGAGTAATGATCAGAAAAGGAGTTCATAATACCATAGAAGGGGAAAACCAAAAGCTAAAATTGGCTTGGGTTCAGGGGGACTCCAATCATCTGGAACTGCCAGCATCCTGTCAAATTCATCAGCAAGTTCACTTAGATCATATTCCTCCCCGAAATTGAACCTGTCTCTGTTTTCCTTCGGAAGCACAGTCGCCTAAAATTACAGAGCACAAGCATCAGCAAATCTCGTTGAAAAAGATAACGATGATGTTGAACTACAAACACTTTTTTTTTTGTTTGGTTGTCAGAATAATACTCGAAGATCTAAGTAATAAGAGATGAATCAAGAACAAGAGCCTCTGTGAAGGCCATTCTCAGAACAATCACAATAGCAACTTTGCCGATTGACTAGATGAGAGAGATAATGGGCCTGATCAAGAACTGATCCTCCAGCGTGGCATTTCTGGAATCTCAAATGCTTCTGAAAGCTTGAACACAATCGGTGAGAATATTAACAACTGGAAAAGAATTCATATTGACATACTGTAAAGCAGTTAAAATAGCATATAACTGCAGCTAAGAAAGAATGTAGTCTCATCAGATGACAAGCTTGACTTGTTGATGGCAAACCTTGGTCCAATAACATTACCCATGCACCCATTGTGGGAGCTGAATTCGATCACCAAGAGCCATCTACCTTAAAATACAGGGACGAATTGTAGCGTCTAACTCCCTGGAGGAAGACCAAATAGATGCTAACAAAGGAGGAGATAAAATTTCATTGTGACATAAATGATGCTCGAAACACCTAGCTGCTTGAATACTTTCAAATAAAGTTATTAAAGTCGGGGTTTTACCTAGGATCATTTTTATTTTTCTAAAGTCATAAAAAGTTATAAAGTCATAAGATTCAACTAAAAAAAATCTTAGAAAAATATGAAAAAAAAATATACTCATTTAATTTATTTTGGAGAATTCATATTTCACAACATTGTAATGTACTAATATCTTTGTTGATATTTTAGATGGTTTGTTTGTAAAATTTAAAACAATGGGCATTAAATGGAAAAATGAAATGAGTCAGTTGGCTATTTTGAGGTTTAGCCCATAATAATATGAAATACCAGCCCATGACTAGTGACAGTGGACTTTGGATCTTTCCCAACATGGATGCTAGAGGTGGGACGTGGGCTGGGTTGACCCGGCCCAAACCGAGACTGGACCGGGAGTCAACCCCGACCCGACCCGGTCAAACCTGCCCTGGCCAAAGCCCATAAATATGTGTGCCGAGTATGGGCCCTAGAAGAAGAGGAGGTGCAAAAAAACCTGCCCCGGACTAGGAAAAACCTGACAACTAGTGCCCGACCCGGATCAGACCGGATTAGCCCCTGGCGCCCAACGGCTCTTTCGGCAGCAATGTAAACCTGCAAAAAAAAATTTTTAAAAAGGGTTAATTACACAGCAGACCCTTCAACGGTTTTCTGCTCTATTTTAGCCCCCAAAATTTCATTTTCACCCCTCCCGACAATTAAATTTCAATGACTTTTTGGTCAAACTAATTTTTTGCCTTCCCTTATAAATACCAATGTCATTTTCACTCAATCCTGACACAATCACTCAATCTCTCTTCTTCCTCTACTATATTCTCTCAAGTATTCTCCTTATTTTCTTAATCTCTTCTAAATTTCTTACTAATCTCCCGCACCACCAACCTCCGAGGCTTGTTCCGTCGTCGTTCTCAGCCCACCAATAAAGGTATCTCAATTCAAGAGTTGCACGACGATGATGCCGGAATCGATATGACGAATTACAATTTGGGTCTCAACGATCAATTATCCGATGATGAAGTTGAAGAGTTGGATGCGATGGCGTCCGGGAATCCGTCAATAAAACCGATGCCTACAAGTCATGAACCCGTCGTGGAGGAAACCTAAGCACAAGGTAAATCCATGAGACTAACTGCTTGGATTTTGGAGCATTATGAGCTCATATACAACGGAGAGTCGAGGTACAGGAAATGCAAACATTGCGGGAAAAATTGGTGTATAAAAAGAATTATGGCACTAGAACGCTGAAGCGGCATATTGAAAATCAACATTCTAATGTTTGCCCCAGTGCCAGGACTAGTTCTAGAAGACAAACACAACTTGGGTCTACAACCGGCGCTGGCGGGCCAGGTATATTTTGTTTTAACCAACAATCTTGTAGAGAAAGTATGGTAAATTCGATGATGCTTACCAAAAAACCCTTTTTCACAAGCTGAAGATGTCCACAGAGAATCTTGGATTTAAATCACAATTAAATCCTGCATTTAGAAAAGTATTTAGGAAAACCATTAGGAAAGAAAGATTTAGATAATTTGAAGCCGGAAAATCAGATTTGCAAGCCTATTTTTCTGCTCTTGATCATTGTGTGGTATTTACTTCTGATATGTGGACATGGTCAATCATTCTATTGTGTTACTTCTCATTGGATTGATTCTGATTGGATAATGTAAAAACGAATTTTGTCATTTAAGGTTATTGAAACAGATCATACTGGTTATCAAATATTCAATTGCATCTTAGAAACTTTATGTGATTATTTTTATACTGATAAAATCCTGTGCATTTCATTTCATAATACTTCAAATAATGATGTTGTTGCTTGTCTTTTAAGTCAAAACTTAAAACCACCTCTCAACGGTGCATTCTTTCACGTTAGATACATGCGTCATATTTTGAACATTTGTGTATAAAAGGGTTTAGAAGTTCTCCAAAATAAGATTCTACCTATTCGAAACTTATTGAAATATTAGATGCCCAAACCTACTGTTTTTCGTGAATTTAAAAGTTTTTGTATTGAAAATCAAAAACCATTTTCTTGGAAACGGTTTAAATTGGATTACCCAATCCGCTGGAACTCCACATATTTTATGTTGAAAGATGCATCCCCGTATGCAAATTTGTTGTCACATTTCATGAATTTAAAAATGGGTTGTGAATTTCTTACGACTGAAGTTTGGGACAAATGTTCCAAAACCGGTGAATTGCTTAAGTTTTTTATAAAGATGATGAGTTGTTAAAACCGACTGTCGAAGTCATGCGGGTTAAGTGGCTTCAGTATTTTGAAAACATTCCACCCATCTTTTTAGTCACTTCTTTACTTGACCCATATGTCAAATTAACGGGCACAACAATATTGCTTAAAGAAATTTTTCATATAAATATTTTGGTTATGTCTGCTACTGCTTCCGAGTACTTACATTCTTTATACAAGTTATATTGTAAGCGGCATTTGGATAAGGTAAGATCCGAAGCTCCTCAAACCGAGCCTCCAAGAAGATCAATCTCCTCAAGATTCAACCCAGCCTTCCAAATGCTCAAACGACCCCGACCAACGGCATCGGGATTAGCTGAGATCGATGACTATCTCAACACATCGTTCGAGGCAAACGACCTCGACATCTTGGAGTTGTGGAAACAAAAGAGATCAAGGTTTCTGATCTTGTCGATAATCACACAGGAGATTTTTGCCGTTCCAGTATCGACCGTCTCATCCGAGGCAGTGTTTAATGCCGGAAAACGGGTGATATCAGAAAAACGATCAAGATTGACACCCGATGCGGTAGTATACGTGTGCAACTAAGATTGGGGCCTCACAGCACTCCAACAGCAAGACCAAAAGAGTTCTGATAAGGAAGTAATATCCGATACCAAGACTTAAATTTTTTTTTCAATCATACATATAATTTGTATTTGATCTGATTATGCTGTTCAGCATAGATCATAGGTTTCTATTATTTATCATTTCCGGAACATTTTAGCCATTTCAAAATATAAGGCCCGTTCCGATTATTTGTAAGTGCCGTTTGGTTTTTTAACTTAATAAAACTTACACCGGAGGTGGTGTTTTTTCTTAAAAATATTTATAACATATATAATTAATTATGGTTCTAATTTAAAAAAAAAAAAACTTCCCCGCCCTAGACCTGGCTCGGAACCACCCCGCCTACGCCCGGGCCAGGCTGAACCGGTTCCCATCTTTAATGGATGCTCTTTTGAGCCCCCATAAAATTAAAGCCGCATAACCTCCAATTAAACCAAATGAGTATTGGGAATTGGTCCGACAAAGATTTATGTGAAGGATGAATAGTTGCCTAAAAGAGCTTCTATTGAATCAAGCATGCGTTTTATGTTTCGCTTAGTGGCTCCAATTGCGCTGGAGGTAGAAAAAGACCTTTTTGGTTCATCTAATATTCTTGCGTGGTTGAGTGATCGTAGTATATGTATTTTTGGGATATACACAGGTCGGATTATTGCTAGTTTGCATGGAGTAATAAGAAAATGTTGGCTGGATGGACTAGGTTGAAGGCCATGTAGATGGTGATGAAAAAAAGCTGGTTAAGGAGAGAGAAGCTGTTGAGTTACTTTGAGTCCCACATGGGGAGTATGGAAGGGAAAACATTAAGTGGAAGCTTATAAAATGAGTAGGCTTTTACTTTGCATCATGAGCTATCAGTTTGGGCTATGTATTATCTATTTGGGCCTGAAAGTCAGATTTAAAAGGTCTTAGATTTAGCCCATAATAAGAATTTTAGTTGTTGGCTCAATGAGGGTATAGTACGGTGGAGTCGTGGGATCTCCATTTTCCACGACTTTACGAGTAAAATTATGTTTTTATGTGTTTTTACCATTGTTTGCGTTTTTAGTTCGACTCAAGTCATTTTTCATTTATAGAGTCTTGAAGTCGTACGTTTCTATGACTTGGAACACATTTTTATAACTATACTTTCAATAACATTATCTCATTGTGTTTGGTTAGTCATTGTATTTGGACCCTATCCATAGAAAAGGGAATTTGGTTGAATTTGGTTGAAAACAACCTCATTCCAAACCTTCCAAGAGCTAACTCATTTTAACTTAAATCAACTAACTTATTTTTATTTTTATATCTGTTTTACCTGAAACCAATTTCATTTAAAAGTCAATATTTACAATAATCCATTTGAAAGTAAATTTTTATTATGTTGTTAAATTTTTATGAATTTTTCTTTGTTAATGCCTTAAACTAAAAAAATTCAAAAAAACTTAGTAAGATTACAAAAATTGTATTTTCAATGGATTATTGCAACTACATAATATTGGTTTTTAATTAAAATTAGTTTCAGGTAAAAAAGACATAAAAATGAAAATAAGTCATTTTAGAGTTAATTGACTTAAGTTAACACAAATTGGATGCAACATTTTTTAGTAGCAATTTGAGATAATGTTGCAGGTTAGAAACATAAATACCTAGTAAAGAACCCGTTGTAGAATCCCATATCATACGAGAGGATGCACACGTAATAAACAGATGAGGAAGAGTTTCTTGCTCTACCCCATAACGAGGACATATGGGATACACATTAGGCAAACAGTCGCCTAGATTAGCCTTAGTTGCAAGGACATTTTGTAAATATTTCCAAATAAAAACCTAAAATTTGTATGGAATGCTTGCAGCCCAAGGTTGATTACTATGCAGGATAGGAGCAATGTCTTTTCCCACATTAATCTTATCTGGAATATTTGAAAGCGTAGCCTCAATATAACTCTTTTTGCAATTATATTTATAAGACAAAGACTTGATCCAAACCATATAGTCTTTGATATTTTATGTAGGGAGTGGGCAATTAGCGATAACAAGATATATTCCCTTATCCTTGAAAATACTATAAATAAAAGGCCAATTCCATCCTAAATTATTTGATAGAGTAAAATCCTTGACAAATGTGGCCGAGGCCATTACGTTAAAATAAACATAAGTTGTGAGTGCAGGAGAGAGAAACTGAAGAAGCCAATAATCATTCCAAACATTAATGGAAAAACCATCCCTAACTTGGCTTATAATATGATGAGAAAGAAACCTCCGACCATATAGAAAATCATACCAAATTGGAGAAGTGTTACCTTGTTTGGGCATAATCTAAAGACTAGCTCACTTACCATACTTAGCTTGCAAAACTAGGTAGATTAGGGAACAGTGTTTAGAATTCATGATTTTCCAAAAAGTTTTTGCAAGAAGAGCTTGGTTAAAAAGAGACATATCTCTAATGCCTAAACCTCTTATCCCTTTAGGCAACCTAAAAGAAAATTTTATTTCGAAAATGCACACCCTTAGTTTTCGTAACTCCATGCCATCAAAATCTGATAAAGGTCTTTGATAACTACGTGCAAGTACGTATAGGGACCTTGAACAGGGGCATGATTTAAACAGGGAGTGACGATAACAAAGATTGAATTAGAGTGAGTTTACCTACAAAATTTAAGAGTTTCCATTTTTAAAAAGCAAGCTTGACATTGACCTTGTTTACTAGAAATTTATGAGGACCATTCTTGGACAAATCTTGGTCAAATGGAATGCCAAAATACTTTGTCAGCCCATTGTTAATCAGAAAATCAGAAAAGGCAAAGCTCCACAAGACAAGTGAATAAAGCAAAGAGGAATGTTCTTAGAGAAAATCAACTCTAACTTTGAAAAACTGATTTCTTGTCTAGCTACACTATGAAAAAAATAAAGCTTGACAAAGGGTATGAATGGAGCTCATTATTAGTTTGAATAATAATCATCAGTTATCAGTAAACATTAAATGATTAATAAAAGGACCTGATCTACTAGTTCTCAAACCTGAGAGCTTATTTTCCCTTGTCAATTTCATGACATAGCTACTAAAAGCTTCTATGCACAAAATGAAAATATAAGAAGATAAAGGGCCCTCTTGCCGCATCCCTTTGTTAGGGGCAAACCACTCCATAATGCATCCATTCACAAGAAGAAAAATAAAATACTATCATGATAAACTGCATGATAAGTTGGATCCAATGAGGGGAGAAACCAAAGCTTTGTAAAATAGTATTAATAAATGATCAACTTAAATTGTCATAAGCTTTACAAAATATCTAATTTCAAAGCCACTTTATTAGCACGCGGACCAAAACATAGATTTAATGGCCTAGAACAACTCATGAACAATAATCACATTATCTTGAATTGATCACCCCGAGATGAAAGCATTATGATAGGGACCCACTAGGGATGAAATAAAAGGTTTCAACCTATTAACCAAAACTTTATAAATGAATTAAGAGGAAAAAGTGATGCTTTAAATAAAAAGACCTGAATGCAGCAACAACCTAGTATTCAATGCATAAGTGGATTGAGAGGACATGAAAAATCCATCTTCTTCAATGCAACCAACTCCACTGAAAACCTTCAAGACAACATTTTCAGTTTCTCAAACTTGTCTTCCCCAACAATTAGTAGGTTGTCCACTACTATAATGGTTCGAAGGGCATTCTCTACCGTGCCACCATAATCTTCTTTGCCTTCTCTTTCTTCCAAGAACAGTTTTTTATTTTCATCAACTAAATCAACAGAAAAGAATTCAGCCAAGGTTCCATTGTGATATCTTCCTCTTCGTGTTTTCCAGAGGAAAACGAGGACATTAAATTTATAATACTAATACTTGTGGATTGTTAGCTTGCTGCCCAAAATTCCTACAATGGAAATGTTGTATAAACTACATAAAAGGCCCTAAAACTATGTGACATGTTTCATTTCTACCCACTTGGTTTGGTTGAATTGATGCTTGGGATATGTAAAGTATCAAATTAATTTGTAGCCAAAATTGTTCACCAAATTAAAGAGAGCCCCGGGGGCCGAGGGGTTGCAACAGCAAGCTTATCAAAATCAGATTTCTATCTATAATCATTTTAATTTTTTTAAAGTTGTAAAATCGTAAAAAATCTTAAAGTTGTAAGATTTTATCAAAACATTATTAGAAAAAAAAATATAATCATCCAAATTATCTTAGAAAGTTCATACTATACAACATTTTCACTTACTAATACTCTAATATCATAAAAAAAATGTCTTGCCATAGACATACAATACAAGAAAACAAGTTATTATAATCCGCAATTTATAATAAGAAGTTAAAAATATCTCAATCATCTAATGGAACACATTAAACATTATAACTAATAACAATATCATTATCATCTTCTTCAAAGTTTATATCTTCATCTTCTTTTCTTATCATTTCATCATTTGAGAGGTCAAACTCATTTATGCAAACGCTTGTATAATCATTGATATTTTCTTCAAGATTTCATCTATATTCACACCTATATAAATTTGATTACCAAGATTATCAAAGTAATAGTTAAATAAAGTAATCGAGCAACATAAAGAGTTCGAGATTAAAAAAAAAAAAAAAGAGATGATTTGTATTTTATTTTTTTGGTTATTTTAAATTTACCTTTTGTTTTAACTCTAAATGAGTTGGGTTCAATTATATAAAGATTGAATCGTGCAATAGATTTATATAATTTTAGCTTGCTATCACTTTTTAGGCAATTTCAGTAACTTTGACATAATAATATAGAAATGTAAAGTTTAAAGTTTCTAGGTACCTGTTTTTACTCACATGTAAATTTCTATTAAGATTTGAGATGTTTTTTTATTTTCAAAGTCATAGAAATGTAAGTTTTTAAGACTCATGTCAAGACTTTAATAACCATGGACAGTAATACTGTTTTTTTTCTCAAAAAGATAAAAAAAAAAAACATATTAGCACTTCTCAAATTCATTGTATATCACAATCAATGATACTCAACATATGTGTATAAATAAAGAAATAAATATTCATATTTAAAAAAAAAAAAGAAAAGAAAAGAAAAGCCGTGTAGCATGACATCTTTAAATTTTGTGAAAATGAAACAAATCCCATTCTTATATATAATAGGGAGTAAAAGTGTGACATGTAACGTCAGTTTGCTCTTGAATATGAGTCAGATTGACGGACCACAACCAGTTCCTCAACAATTAACCACGCGGCCAAAGCCCTGAAACAGATCACGGACACATCCTAGTTAACCAATACTGTTTATATACGCAACTTCAAAAATCAATTCACCTTCACATGCTTCAATTTTCTTCCCACATGTCTGTACAACTGTAAAAGCATAATCGGAAACACAACCATGATCGCCTTCAATATGGACAAAAAATATCAGCTAATCAATCAACACCGGAAAAACTTGAGATGATCAAACAGCCAAGTGATATCTGCCTGAACCAAGGAGGTATTTGACGCAGGATTGTCTGTCTTCAGTTAGCCATCTTCAAAGGAAATTGTACTCATCATCACCATTCATGCGGATGTAAAACATTATGGCTAGCACAAATATAAAATACGAGGAGAGTTCCATGGCCAGCGCCCCCCAACCAATAACTCCAGCATGCTTCAGGATGGCCGGTATAGCAATGCTTCCGATTGCAGAAGCGCCGGTCAAGAATTTGGTTGCATTTACCCAGCTGTCAATTATCCATTTGGGAACCACTATATAAATTTCAATCGTCCATATCCTGGATCTAATAATGGCTGTATCTCATTTTTTATGGGAGTTCAATGGAAACGGTTGAAAGAGAAATAAGCACTACTGACCGGCTATCAGATTCAGAAAACAGAGCTGAGCCATCAGATCCCGCAAAGAACAGTAAAGGCATTGGAAGAAGCACAAACGTAATTACTGCAACAACAATGATGCGCCAACATCACAAGACGGTTGTGTCAGGAAGAGTATCCAATGTTAAATATTGCAACTTCACTTTTGCATGATTGTAGACTTGTAGCATCAACGTGGCATTTAAAAATTCATTGATATTCTGAAAAAAAGCTGGCAACCATATGGTAATTGAGATTAAGGTATAATATGATGGTTATGATGGTTGTAAGCTCAAAAGCTTCTCAACCATTTAAGTCAGAAAATTTAGAGCAGTCTAGAAATGTAAAATAAGCAGAACCTTATAGAATGTGCGTAAGTATCCTTGCAAATGGTCCTTCAGAATCACAGGACACATTCATTGGGAGTAACAACCATTCATGAAAATGACTGGTAGGGGATGCTGAGTAAGGGGAAATATAACTAGTAGGAAATGCTTTTTAGTGATGGAATAGTAAGCATTTTCTTGTTTGAAACCTGCTGCCTTCATTACTAAGGACAACAATTCACTGATACCGAGAGCACAAAAGGGAAATCATTCTTGGATCTGAAACATTAGATATATAAAAGAAAGCAGCAAAAATCATTAAAATTCCTGGATGAACTAGGACCTATCATGATATTAATTCATGTAAACTTCTTATCATTGTCAAGATGAAGTTCTCAGTTAAAAGGGCAACCCTTTTCTTACTGCTCTGGAAAGTGAGACCCTGAAATGTTATCCTCAGTTACCAGCAAGTTTATCATATTCCATGAACATGATACAGAAGTGAGAAGAACCGTAGCAGATTCATAACGCTCGAAACAAATGTAATGAGATCAATGTAGATAACAAAATAGGAAGTAGTAACATCATAATCTTCAACCCACTTACAAGTTAGCATTGGCCACCAGTTATTGTACAAAGCACATGCCTGATCATAATAAAGATGAACATAAGAAAATAAACCAGTAACAAGAATCAAATGTTCAACAAACTGATATCAACAGCACGAAGCTCCACTAACCAAGATCTGCAACACAATTCCTAAGGAGACCAAAATTGCCAGCAAAGCAAGTTTTCCAGTGTGGAAACAATAACGCAAGTAACCTGGTATGTCTGCCATCGTCCAACTTGCCTCACCTCATAGAGAGCATACGATGGA
Organism: Aquilaria sinensis; assembly: GCA_005392925.1. NCBI lineage: Eukaryota > Viridiplantae > Streptophyta > Magnoliopsida > Malvales > Thymelaeaceae > Aquilaria > Aquilaria sinensis. Next base: position 355,485 of record SMDT01001507.1, on the reverse strand, counting down.
ATCGAAGCTGATCTCAAGGGCAGACCTTTAATTTGAAACAAGAATGATCAGCATGACTACTTATACCTGAAACCGATTTGATCTTTCACTTTCAATATGAAGAAGATTCAGATTTCTTCTGCATCACAATAATTCTACTCCATGATTCACAACCCAGACACGTTCCCATGAAAAATTCCCTCCCATGAACACTAGTTTCAAAAGAAAAACTCCGACTCTGAAGTGCCCAAATCCCCGATTTCATTAATCAAAACAATTTCGACGTAATTGATCGGAATTGTTGCACACAAATCCAAAAACACGTGGCCGAGTAAGTTTACCTGAGATATTAGTCGGGCAAAAGATTCCAATTTGTAGTTAAGATCGTCGTACAATCCGTTTCATGTCGCCGTGGGTATCTACCAAGGCAAGAAAGGTTGGTGACTTTGGTCTCTCCTCCGGCCAGCTACGAACGGTAGAGTGACAGTTGGGTCGCCAAATATCAACTTGCGCCTCAAACATCATGATTTTGTACAAATGAGACCTTAACCTTTCAGATTCCTTCGAAGGGCACCTAAATCCATTAGCTGATATTGAGTCAAAGGAGAAATAAGTGAGTGACAGTTCTGTGACCGTTACCGATAGGCATGGACTATCCAACCACTTGCTCTGATGTTTAGAAACATGATTGGACAGTTTGTGCCAATTTACGATGATCACAGTCCATAACAGTCAACGAACTCTAGTCAAAGTATCATCTTTCACAGTTCATAACAATTAAGAAAAAATAGTACATTTGGTTAAGGAATTTATCTCATTTCCTTTCATTGAATTGAATGTGATTTAAACACTTGACATATCATAGACTCATTTATGCTTATTTCTTTGATTCCTCAATCTTTTGATTTCAAAATGGATTAGATAATTGCACCAAATAATAATAATAATAACCGTATTAGGTAAAATAAAAAGAAAATTAAACATCCAAAGTCACATATCATTCTACACGTTAGGATTGATGAATAACTAAGGACTAGTTCGTTTCCATTTAATACAATTAATTCAACTGCATTAATCAACCAGGATCGGGTCGATTCACGAGTTAAATGCGACCCGCCTAGGTCAAATGACATTTGGACATTGGATTTTCCAGATTTACATGGGTGCCACTCCCCATACCAGCTGAATCCCATCTTCAATCAATGTCGCCATGTCTCCGACGCAATCCTTGATGAAGCCCAGATTCATGAGAAGATCGATGAAAGCCAAACATAGATCCTCTCACGGTAGTCCTGATATGCCCTCCACCGAGACTAACTCATCGGCAAGATTGGTGAACAAAACAGAGAATCAAAGCAGAAAAAGTCTGAGAGGAAGATGTGGTGGGCGCAGGAAATGGGGAGAATCAAAGCAAGAAAGGCAGACGACGAAGAATCAGAGCAAAAAAAGGGAGAACGGCGGAGATCACTTCGCTGAAGTCCTGATATGCCCGCCACCAAGACTAACTTGTTGGTGAGATCAGTGAACAAAGGGAGAATCAAAGCAGAAAAAGAGAAGCGAGCTTACCTTAGGGGCAGAGAAACTAGGAGGATCGGTGGCTGTGCAATCGCGGGGGCTCTCAAACAACGACAAGGAGAACTACTTATCAACGATGCCAACATCGAAGTGGATTAAGCCAAAGGCAGGATCATCGATGCAAATAACCCTGGTGGGAAACTAGAGGAAGAGCTCCTACTGGGACATGTTGGATAATTGGTCGATCTTGACGAAGGGCAAGACCCCAGAGATGTTGAAATAGTAATGGAGTTTGGACTCAAAGCGAGCATTGTAGGGGGTGGGGGAGATGAATGAGGAAGTGATTCGTGAGGGGGTCGAAGGAGAAGTCAAAGATGCCCTTGGGGACGAGGCCGTTTAGCTGAAGGTGGTCGTAGATGGATGAGGAAAAGCAGCGGGTAGCGACAAGAAAGATGACAAGGATGGCCAAACAGAGCCATGGGAAGGGATGGAAAATTAAAGACATCATCTCCAAGAAACATGAATTTCAATTTCAAGAAACAAGGATAAGAGGATTGGTGAACAAAGCGGAGAATCAAAGCAGAAAAGGCTGAGAAGAAGATGTAGTGGGAGCAGGAAAGGTGGACGACGGAGAATCAAACCACAAAAGGTGAAGAACGGTGGAGAATCATAACAAGAAAGGTGGAGAACCAGGGATCGGGTGACAGAGAACAAATAGGGATGGCATGAGTGTAATTTTTGCAAATCCAATGACCAAATTATGTTCCATCTAAGTGGGCCGCATTTAACCCACAAATTGACCCGAACCGGTTTTATTAATGCAGTTGAATTAATCACATTAATTGGAACCGAACTAGCCCTAAATTCCAGAAACATTTGTTACTAGTTTTGTTGCCACCAAAAAAGTGGTAAATTAAGTTGAAGGTGCTTTTGGCAGAAAATAAAAGTTTAAGGTGTATATCGCTCGGAACTAAAAATATAGGAACAAAAACAGATATTGTTAATCTACAGACAACAAGACAATCCAGAAATTTCTTTCAAGTTAAGAAAGTGTTACGAGCCAAGTAGGATTGATTTGTAGCTAAGTGAGGCAAGTGGTTAGATTTTTTAAGGGTGATCAAGCAAAGCAAGTTAAAAAAGTGTTTTTGTTGTCTTTCTGGAGAGGGCGGCGGTGCGCTGCCGCTAAGTTTGCTGTCTATTGTAGAACTGGAGATGGAGAGAGGAAGGGAGCGTAATCAGTCAGGCAATTCACTCTGTTCCCATCTTCCAATTCCATTTCCTTTCCCATTTTTATCTATTTGTGATTTCTGTTTACCTTGATTTTACTTTTGTCTGGCATCTATCTTTTCTCTCTGACTCAGTAGAGAGTTTTATTGATTGCCTCCTTTCAAGTTCTCGTTTCTCATTTTCTACTTTGGAGTGGAGTATTAGATGATCTACTGGTGAAGCATTTTTTATTCTAGTATAATTTTGCTTTCTCTTATCCCTTGTGAGCTGAAGCTGTAAAAGTCAGTAATAATATTCAGAGATGAAGCTTCTGTTGTCTGCTTTTGAGACTTCGAACTAGGTAGAAAGTTAACAACTTTCTGCGATTTGGTTATATATTGGACTGGGGCATTCTAGATTCTATTGTATCTACATGAAAGTCAATTCTTTAGTACCGGTGTAGCAATAGTTCCTTACCTTGCCCTTTATTCACTGATTGCTGTGAATGCTCAGCCAGCCTTGATAAGGTTGAATTGAATAAATCATCAAACTGATTTTGGGTCTAAGAGTAGGTTGTTGACTTGTTGATTTGACATGTGCTTCTTTTGTTTGACAGACAAAAGTAAGTTCATTTTATTGTTTGATAATGTGCTTCTTGAGTCCACATTGCTCTCAGTTAGTGCTCCTTTTAGCATAAATTGAGCAGCAACCAGAACATGGAGGTCTTTTCTATCCGCTGTACTTGTTCTGCGCTGTTGCTTTTGCCTGCTGGAAGCAATTAGGTAAAGTGGTGTAGGACATGGGAATAGCTAGCATGGCACTGAATAAGTGATTTCAAAATACAAATCTCACTCTGGGATGTGACTATAATAACTCCCTGATTTATGGTCATCTCATCCAATACTTTCTACGCAAGTGGGAAAATCTATGATAATGCATGAACATGTTAGAATTTTATCTCACTATTCCTTCATGGGAGGATTGTGTTAGGAAAGGCATCCATTGTAAAATATTGTTAGTTTGTTGCATGGATGTATAATGTGAATATATAACTTTTATCAGTTGATTTCCGTTATACCCTCCATGGTCCTGCTGTAGTTTGGTTATGTTGTTTAATGATAGCATTGAAAGCAACTCAGCATAAAGATTTCAATATGTTCACCGAATTGAGCCCAGGGACTCACCGTGAAGATATAGGGATTGTTCGATGCTTCGACTTGAGAAAAATGTTGTGGTTTCTAACTGTCTAAGCCTTTTGATCTTAAACCCACTGATTACAATGATCCCTCACAAGAGCAGTATCTAGTGAAGCTGCCTAGGAAATATTGCATGCGTGGAGGTATTGTTGTATCTAAAAGGAATATTTGAGTTGGCTAGTTCCAGCATTTGAAGGGTGCACAACATTTCAATGGCAATGGCCAAAGAGCTTTTATTATGTAAGTGAAGCCTTGCAGCCCAAAAGCGGGTATGCGTGAGGGAGATGGACTTGGATAGAGCATTCCTGAGGAGTTGATGCACATAAGTTGGGGAACTTCAATTTGCTATCCAAGTTGCAGATGTCTCTGTCAGGAGTTTCATACCAGCCCTCAAGTATGAGACTGAAGTATCTCCTCATTTTTCTGCGAATTGTATCTCAAGTTTACCTGATACTCAATTTTTTTCGTATGTCTTACTGTCACTAGCTCTTTCGCTTTTCCTTTGAGCATTTGACTAATTAGAATGATGCTTTCCATTACTGCAGGTCCTGCACACATGCATGGCCAGTGAACTATGCACCGAAGTCGTCGTCATGCGTACAATACACAAACCTGTGACTTAAGAAACAGGGTGGAAAAAGGTCGTTTGTTCTGCTTTACTTTCTTTGTATCCCATTTCTGTTCTTCAATGCTACCATTTGCCTGTGGTGGGTTAATCTGGGAAAGCTTTCCCCTTCTATGCCTCAATATTAATATCATAACTACATTATTGCTGTTGATAGTATAACAGGTGTACAACATGATGATGAGTCCCTTTGACAATGGTGGGAAACTCCATTAAATCAACGGTGGCATTGAACTGTACATGTTATGAAACGTACTTTGATGTTACGGACCTTATTATTGTGTATCATTTCCTTTTCCAGTTGAGGTGGTGTTAAATGCTCAAGGTGGTGTTGTGTAGAATCCTGACGTACTGTTGTGTACACATTGATTTTATTTTTGGCCCTACAGATAATTGGAAGAGGTTGGAAGCAAATCCGCTAGACGGCCTAAGAAGGAGCTTCAGATAGACCAGAGGATTTAAGTGCTCACCTTTCCTCTTCATTTCTTTGGCTTTTTTTGTTTTTAAATGTCTCAGAATCCACCCGTCTCAAGGGATGCTAGCAGCCGGGTTTCACACTGTAGGCCCCTTATCATTTGGTCAGTGTTAAAATAGGGAATAGTCGCCGGCCCCAAGGCCTGCTTTTCCAAGTGAATATGAGGGTCCGGCCGATGTGCTCAAACATTAGCAGGCTAATGTTGCTGGGTAGCCATCCCAGTCCCACAAGTTTGAAGCCTAAAGCGAGCGAGTGTGGAGTCACCTACGGGGGGGAAAGCTTACCCTTCCTTTGCTTGGTATCGGTCACAATATATGCATATAGCCACTCTTGTCTGTCCTCTTACATGATGAATGGTACAAAGTGTTCTTTTTTCCTTAAGTTGAACGGGAAGTAAATGTTTGAAGAGCTGGTTGAAAGGTATGCTCCCAAAAAATATTTGTTTTGGCAGAAAAAAGGTACTAATCGTGATTAAGGCCGAGTCCTAGTCCAGGCTGTCCAGCATCCGGAAACGGCCGACAGCGGGACAACACACCCTAGTGATGACTGATGACCAAGAGAAGACAACACAAATGCCGAACAATGACTTGTCTTGGATTTTTAATTTTGGGGGTCACTTTCATTTTTCCATCACTATTTTCTTGCAGAGTTAGAGGCCCTACAGAATCAATGACCAGCTAACATTGTTTGTTTGACAACAAATGGATCAAAACAGTGAATCCCAAACAATATACGTTGGCCATATTTATCTATCACTTCCGGTATGTATATGATCTGTGGGCTGGTGAACCTTTTTCCGTCTAAACCAGGAATTTACACAAACACGCACTGGCCGGCCCTGAAGGCCCCTAACCTCAAAATAATGTTTTATTTTGACCCTCTTATTGATAGAAAACATTAAATTTGACCAACAATGTTACATCAGCATAGAATTATAGGGCAACCGACACCTCTTGTTCTTAGCCATATATCTTTTTTTTTCTTAAATGAGATGTTACCTTCAGTTTTTAAGAAAAAAAAATATCTTAAATTGTAATTTTGGCTTGAAATGTTTTGAGTCGATTTAAACCCAAGATTAATTTTGGTGATTGGGAGGATAATTGTTGTGTCGTGGGTGATTGGGATTTGTATGGTGAAGGTCAATCTACAATTGCCCCATGGTTTTGGTCTTTATAAGATTAATTTCAAATTTAAACCATAAACCTGGGGTTCTTGAGGATTATATACAAAATTGAGATTACAAAGGTTAAATTGGAGGAATAAGATCCATGGGTGAGGGTTACCACATGAAGGGCAGCCAAACCCCTCAAAAGCTTAAGTTTAATGGTGGTGGAGAAGGCCATTTCCCGCCTCAGCTAGTCATAGGTCAGGAACAGTGATATACGCAATTTGCTGCCTGATTTGGGGCTGCTTCGGTTGCAACTGTTTGTGATGGCTGTGGCTGTTGAGTCATTAGACTTTGGACTCTGGTAGCTCTCAGGAGTCAGGTCCAAAGGCCGTTGGCTGCCTCAGTGGTAGCTAAAGAAGGACGAGAGTACGGCGGGGATGAAGATGATGCTTTGATTGGTAGATAGAAAAGTTTCAATGTTTATAAGGGAAGACAAAAATTTTCAAGGGTTAAAAATAATTTTTCCATCCAATCTAATATCTGTCATCAACAAAAAGGTCGAAATGACACTTTTTTTCTAGATCGGGGACTTTCTGCACAAATGATCGAAGTCAACATAAAAATGGAAGAATAATAAAAGATGAGGGACCATGGATGCAATTTTTCCCAATTAATTGTGACAAAAGTAGTTTCTAGGTGTATGTGTGATTGAACCAAGTCTTGTAATGGCACCTGTTGTATTTGTACGTACCTCCTTCGGCTGTCTCTCTCTCTTTCTCTCTCATTTGTACTTTGGAGACAAAGACCCACCATAATGTGCCATTTATGTGTGGCGGATAGGACTGTGATGGCAACTCAAGATCTCTGGATGATCAAATTGACAGCCACCTCGAGTTAAGCCACGCCTCTCCATTGCCAGGTTTGATTGATGGGAGGGGAGGAGAGAAAGTAAAATTTGATTATTTGTTTGGTTAGAAGAAAATAGAGTTTTTATCCTCTACTTTTCTGTTTTGTATATTATTTTTTTCATTCCAAATTGGAGGAAAATAATTCATCCTTCCCCATTCCCTTATTAGATATCAAAACAAATCGCTAATCCATATCTTTATGTTAAACAAAATTCATCAAGTAATACAGTCAATATATGCATGCATGTATGAACTGATGAATGTACACCTTGACACTTGCAACTGGCCGTGGTTGAGTTTTCTGCTTTAAAATCAACACCTTGAAAATCGATAATTAACACTCCTAGCTCACTGATTAAAAGGATTTAAGGGTCTATTTTTCATCTATTACTTTTAATCGACTGGGCAAAGCTAAGTGGTAATAAAACCAACATTTTCTTTGGTATAATAATGGAAAAACAGTTTACCCCCTAGTATTGATATTTAACTATTGAAATAAAAAAAAAATTCTTTTTTATGAAAAACAGTTTTTTTATTAAATATTATAGTTTTCAAGATCGTGGTTTCACATATAGGATGTGAAAAATAAATACTATAGATAAACCATCATTTTCTTTTAATATTTTATATTTTTTTTTCTTTTTTGAATAGCTGAAGACTGAATTATAAAGTATATATTATGCAGCAAGCTTAACAATACAAAGAGTATAACAGAACCTCAAGCACAGCAAGATGCTTAAGCGCTTATAGTATGAGAAAATCGCCCAACAATAGAAAATGTAATAATCTATTGAAATATTGAAATTTTTAATGTTTAATTTGATGCTTCTGCATCTTACTTTCTCAACAAATTATATTTGCCTTCATCCATAATTGGTCCCTGAACTATCATGAATCGATCTTTGGTCCCTAGACTAGAGCCTGTCTGCAAACAGTCTCTAAACTGCACAAGATCCACTGATCCACCCATTAGTAGCAATGATTGTGGCTATGCGAGCGTCCAAGGGCTATTCGAACATCAAATTAAAATTCAGTCATGATTGTTCAAAAACCGCCTAATTTTGTGGCCAAAAGGTGGGATCTATGATAGTTTAGTGGCAATTGTGGGCGTGGCCCTCTCATAAATGAATTTAGTTAATTTCAAACATACTGTTGAAAGGAAAAAAAGAACAAGAATAATTGGAGGAATAGATGTAAGTGCGTGTAAGATGGTCCAAAAAAGAAAAGACAAAACAGAGGAAAGCATAGACGTGTAACAATAACAAAGTGTGTGGTTCTCAGGAAATGTTAGAAAAGGGATTAATTACGAGCCATGAAATCAAGGTTGGTGGAGATGCATTATTCAATCATAATGGCAGAAATTTTGGATACATATGCAAAGGTGAAATAATTTGGATAAAGATTGCCATAAAAGTTTTTTTTTTAGTGTCAGAAACGATGGCTTTGAGGGACAATATCTGAATGGTACCATTCTTTGTATGTGGAGCTCTTATACTATTCTTTGTATGTGGAGCTCTTAAACTTAAACCATATAACGGGGAAAGGTCAAAAAAAAGTCATATAATTTTTTCAATTTTTTTTAAATAATTATATTTTTAAGATTTCTATTTAAGTCATATGTCTTTGAAAATGTAATCTCTGTTAGTCTTATAGTAAAAAAACTTAGCCGAAATCCTATCTGGTGGATAACACATATTAAAAACAATGAAAAAAAATATCAAAATTAATCATCTAACTTTGTAACTTTTTAATTAAATCACTAGATCTCTATTTTTTCACAATTCACCCATCAATTCAAAAGAAATTTAGAATTGTGTAACTCTAACTGAAATGTGCAGGTTGGGTTACTGCTTTTGTGCATGAAATTTTAAAAAAATGCTTAAAATAAACCATTTAGTCTTTTTCCTCTTCTTTTTTCTTTTGTTTCCCCAAAAAAATTATTATATTTTGTATGTTATGAGGCTATTGATCGTCATTACGTCAATGAAATATACTATGGGACTAGCACTTTATCTACTTAACAATCACTTGAAAAAATTATTTTAGAATTAATTAATTATTTATGAGTTATCCAACTCAAAAATAAAATTTTTAAAAAATACTATTTTTAAAAAAATAACATTGTTTGATCTTATTAAATTATAGAATTTCAATTGATGTATAAGTCAAATGAAAAATAAAAAATATTAAATAATAATAGTGTATTAAATAGCTCATTACTTAGTATTTCACAGCCAATTTTGTAATATTTCATTATACTTTATGGATTCCATGATAAGGCGATATAATCTTTTTCATATTAATTCTTTATGCTTTTATAGAAGCTTGAAAGAATAAATTACAAGATTTTACAAAATGAGCCATAAGTATGCTGCTGAAAAGATATTTATATCGGCAATAACAATGTAATGAAGATGATTTTGCTGATGATGAAAAAATGGATTTATAAGCTAATGAATATATAGATAAATAGAAAGATTAATTAATTATAAAATTGTGTGGCAATATAATCAAGTCATCAACATCTGGATCAGAATTGAGGTCATTCAACTCCAGTTTTCTTGCCGGAACATGATCCGAGGGTTGCTTGGCATGAGGTTTTTTATTCCCCTTCCTATTGGGAATTCTCAATTTTTTAGAAGCTTTGTATGTTTTTTAGTTTTGGATCATGATTAGTGTTATTACTTAAAATTTTGTATTTTTTTATTGGAAAGCATGAAAATTGTTCCTTGTTCTTCACTCTCAGGGAGAAAAGAGAACAGAAAACGCAGCAGATTTGTGCTTAAAGGACAACGGCACGAGAAGAGAATATATTCTGGTGCTGAGTTATGAAAAAATAAGAATGTAGTGACTTAATTAGAAAATTTATAAAGTTAGATGTCTAATTTTATTTTTTTTCCTTTGTTTTTAACTTTTATTATCTGTCACATAGAATTTCCGTCAAATTTTCTAGTTATAAGACTAACAAAGATCATATTTTTTAATATATAGGATTCAAATAAAAATTCGTGAAGATATAAGACTTCTTTAATAATGTTGTTAAAGTTATATGATTTTTTTTTTACCTTTTCTCATATAAGGGTAAAAAGAACAACCTTAAAAGGATGAGGGAAGTGGCTCATAGGATCAATAAAGTGCCAAAAACTTGTAAGGCCGTTTAAATGCCAACTTTTTTCTCGGTTTAAATTTTTGTCAACCCAAAAAGTGTAGCAAAGTTAACTCTGTCGATGAAGAAAATTATACATATAAAATATCTGCAAAAAGTTACTGAAAGCTTTTAAGATATGCCTTAAATGTATTTTTGTGGTTATATAAATATATGCGCACATAGTTGTACATGCAAAATGTAGAAACGTGTGTCTCAGTGTCTGTGCCCTTTTCCGTCCTTTTCGTTTCAATGTTTTGTATACTTTCTTGTACATGCTCGTTTGCTTTTTCTTCTTCGATCCTAACCCTACTCGGCCCGTTCTCCCTGTTCGCTCCCTGTTCATTTAACAAAATTCAAGAACACCATGTCTGGTCATTGTTTTAATGGAAACTTACAATTATCCTTTTAAAGTATGTTATAACTTACAGTTTGTCTTCTTTATTTTTAAAAATTTATACTTTACCCTCTATATTTTTTATATTATCCGATAACAACTTCTGAAACTAATATTTAAACTATACGATAATCATCTTCCAATAATTTCAATGTCTCTAATTTTTTTATATAGTTAATAGATATTTTAAATTATTATTTTTTTCTGTATATATATATATATATATATTTCTTGTTATAAATATATATCAGTATTTTTTAAATGTCGGTTTGCTGTAAAAAAAATAAAAAACCTTGAAGTTACTGGAATATTATTATCAAGTAGTTTAAATTATGATTTTAGAAGTTGTTGACAAATACTTTAAAGTAAATAGGGTAAAGTGTAAGTTTTTAAAAATAGGTGGGATAAATGTAAGTTAGACCAAAAAATAGTGAATTTTTTGTAATTTTTCCTTGTTTCAATTGCATCTAGTCTGCTCCTAGTCACCTTGGTCATGTCATGTCTCACTCCGTAGGGATCACCACTCATAGACCATGTGGAAACAAAAAGAAAACTAAATTACTACTACTTAAATTGAGATGATTGGCGTTATCATTTCAACACAGCGGTAGAATATGAATCCAAATTTAATTCTGTATCTCATTTTTCCACCTACGGAAAGGGCATTCAGGTCCCACTTCGTTGTGATAGTGACATAAGATATGACCTGTAATTTAAAAAATAAATTAATAGCCTTTTTGTAGTGCATCATAATTAACTCGCACTATTATCGCAAATGCATGCATCATGTGATTATACACAAGACCGTGATAAGCTAACCTGTGACAGATTGTCACCGTGGCCACCCGTAGGCCATAACTGTTTTAAGTTTCTTTACCTATTTTTTTGTCATTTCAAAATTTTTGTATCATTTCTTCTTTTGGTAAATTTTAACAAGTGAAATGACAACCATATCCCTATTTCCAAATCTTGCCACAAAGGACGAACCACGCTGAGTTAGTAACCAGAAAGGGTGAGTCCATCAATCTCATTACTTGATCAACCCGGTTTGTAGTGATGTCCTTTTGGATCATTTTTAGTTGCACTCGAAGACAATTCATCAACCAAAAAAAAAAAAGAAGTAAAACTTTAAATGAAATCAATTGCTCATAATTTACAAATTGTTTATTAGTAGTTATTTTATTATATACCTATATCTAATCAGATACACTAACCCAATTCTTAATCCTTCATATATGAGACATAAACCATAAAAACATTGACAAAAATGCCCTAGTCAAAATCTTTCTCTCTACAAAAACCTTACCTTACCTTACCTTGCACTTGTTACCTCCGCCGCTGCCATAGAACCATTATACCTCAGGATCTCGCCATTGTCATGCTTCCTTTAGATCGCATCACCACCTCCGGATCTCACATCCACATCTCACTGCCACTTATATGATCTGCATTACGTTGAATGTCACATGCCTCTGCAATCTCATCGTCACTTCTGATCGCTACTACTACTGTCACTACCTCTGCCATCGCTGATCATCTCCGAAATATGCATTGTTGTAAAAGTGTCTGAAGTAATGAGCAAATGTGTCTGAAATTATATATAAAAATATCTAATGCAATATTTGAAGGTGTATGAAGTAATTTACAATCAATTTCTTATTATCTTAAAATAAGAAGTGTCCGAGCAATAAGAAAGTATCTAATTGGATATCAAAACGTGTCTAAATAAATATCTAAAAATGTTTGAGCCAATATATAAACAATTTATTCTCTTAAAAAATAACTATCTGAAACAATAAAAAAAATGTCTAAATAAATGTGTAAAATTATCTAAAGAAAAATTAAAAAAATGTCTGAAGTAATATAAAAAAAATTTTGTTTCCTTCATAAATAAATGTATGCAAAAATAATCAAAAGTGTCTACATAAAAATTTAAAAGTGTCCAAAGTAAAATATAAAAATTTCTAAGCATTGTTTGTTCCATAAATCGGCTGTTTTAAGTCTTATTTATCCGTCGTACAGCTTTCTTTCTCTTCTAGTCACCAATCTTAGCTTCGCCTCTACCATTGCTGCTTCGTCTTTTTCCTTCTTTGGTCGCCACTTCTGTCTCTGACTTGCCATAGCCGCTTATCTTTTTCCTCATCTGGTCATCGTTCCTAGATTTGCCTTTGTTACAGTCACTTACTTAACCGCTTTACTACTGCTCATCATTATCAGTCGTCTTCCACAGCCTTCTTATTTCGTCTCGTGTCATCGTCTTTTGTCACTCATCATCGCTGATCATCACTTATCCTGGGATCCCCTCAAATCTCTAACGATTGTCAGCTCAAATAGCAGCTAATTGTCACCAACCTCGAATTACCTCTAATTGTTGCCTCTCATCGTGCCGTCGCCGTCGCTTCCATGCTAAACCATTGCCATCACTACTGGCACCCTTTATTGTGATAACCTGATAAGGATTGCTATTGATTAAATCTAGCGGATTGCACATATCTGAAGTGTTTTGTTCATTGCATAGGAAATTTGTTTGAATAATAAGGGGAAAATTGTAAAATCATCACTATGTAAAATTGTAAAATTGTAAAATTGTACATATGTGCATTATATGCATGCTACTTTCTTGGGTTTGTAGAACTTCAGTTGAGATCCCAATTAACAAGATCCATCACCGCTACAATAATTGTCATTACCAAGATATACCTTTGACGATAAAATGTTGCCAATCTCCACAACACCTGCAAAACATCCAATCCACTAATAGTTATCCACCACCCCGCCTTCATTCATCAGCACACCCAGACTCACTATCTGCTACATCACCATTATGCGTTGCTTTAATTTCATCATAAAAAACTTATGTGAAGTAGTGAATAATAAACCCTCCATGCCCCTTTTAAATTTTATCACGACGAGTATGAGATTAGGTGAATTGGAAACTCGACAAGTTCAAGATTGTGTAAGATCAAAGAGAAAGGTCATGGTGGAGAGACAAGTAGAAGAAAAAGTTGACAAATCAAAGGGATGACTGATGAGGACAGGGAAGCATAAAGTTTGAGATTCGGCAAGATCAAATGAAGAGGTTGATGTGGAAGGACGAGGTGCAAAAAAGACAGACGAAAAGGACAATGTCAAATAAGGAAGTGATGAGGCGATGAAACATGTAAATGACGTGCGATATGGGCAGTGGTGGTAGATCTGAGTTAATGGTGGCTGCTAGAGGAATTGGTTTGGTAGTGTGGCAGATGCAGAAAAGAAATAGCAAACCAGATGCAAATTTGAAAAAATGTACATACTTTCATCATTTTTTAATCTCTCTGTCAATTATAAATAGAGCAGAAAATCTAGGACAAAGGGAGTAATTGATTTGGATTAAATATAATTGATATATATATATATATATATATATATATATATATAATTCAAATCTATAATATTTTTGGTATTACAATTTTCTAAAATTAGTTTTGATTAAGTGGATTCTTTCTATACTATATTTTCACTTTTCAACATATGTATTTTTATTCTTTTCATGTAGCTTTTTATGCTTCTCAATATTATCATAGTATTAGTATGGCCACCAAGGATGATATAATGTTGAGGATGTGTATAAGTAATTTTGTTCACATAGGTGGAAATTGTCCAAAGTGAAATAAATATATATGGTAATAGTTTTTTGTCTCATTGCCTTAAGCTTTTGAAAACATGTAATATAAGGCCAAGACCATATATGGTATCACACTATTTGAATTTTCCTCATTCAAACATTCTCAACAAAGCAGTATCAGAGCTGATTCTTTGGCCGGAAATAACGTATATTTACTAAAGAAACAATAGTGTGGTTGCATGGTTGGTAACAAAAACAGTCAATACTCATGGTTAGACAACATTAATTGTATGTTGGATATCTTCAGAAGCCACATGATTAGCAAGTGCAAGAACAAGGTGACATGGATGTGAAGTTCATGTATAGTAGAATCGTTTATAAGAAGGAGATTGTTGAGGATGTGAACAAGTGACTTGTTTTACAGGGTTGAAAATTGTCAAGAGTGAGATACATGTATATAGTGGTGATCTCATATGTCATTAGCTAAAGCTTTTGGGAATATGTGTGAGACTATAACCATATATAGTATCTCGTTGTGTGGATCTCCGAAATTCAAACTTTTCGAACATATAAATATGTATATGAGGTGACAGAATACAAAAAATACATATAGGAGACTGTTTCAACTTCATGGATGAAAAAAAATATATTATCACAAAGTCCTTACAATCACCAATAATCTACAAGCCTCGATTTGGATCATTTTCTTTAATCACTACTTAGCCTAGGCATGGTTGGTGTTGCTACTTGCAACTCTTTCTCAATAAACTCTCTTCATTTTTTTTTTCATTTTTCAGTTTAGGTTATTTGATCAAATGTGTATATTGAATCTTAACCATCCAATATTTATGTATTATTAGCCATTAGATCAATAATCCTATTTTGTGTTATTTTATCTGACCCATTCATTTTAAAGTCATAAATATATCAGTCACACCTTATAACTTTTTCTCCATTAACACTTAATGGTTTTTTTTTGTTTTTTCTTTCATTCTCTTAACACACAAGTAGATGTAGTTAACTTTACAAGGAATAAAGTATATAAAACAGTAGGGGCTAAGTGTGATGAATATCATATGAACTTAAGTGGCAAATGTGATTTGCTTGGTTAAATGTGTCATTACTCCCTGTGGTTCTTCTACAATTATCCCATGAGGTTCACCTTAACCTAGAGTTTGCCCACTTTATTTTTGAAAACTTACACCTTGTCCTTTGATTTTTTTTATATTGTCCAATAATAACTTTTGAAACTATAATTTAAATTGTATGATAGTCATTTTTTAGTAATGTCGGTCTCTCCAATATTTTTTTATAGTTAATAAACATTTTAAATTATTATTTTTTCCTTTCTATAAATGTATTTTTTTTTTGTAAATACATATCAATATTTTTTAAATGTTGGTTAGTTATGAAAAAAATATCAAAAATTTTAAAATTACTTGAATATGGTTATTAGATAGTTTAATTTAGGGTTTTAAAAATTATTGTCAAACATTATAAATGAGGTAGGGGTAAAATAGATTTTTTAAAACAGAGGGGGCAAAGTGTACGTTAGATCAAACCATAAGAGAAATTTTGTAATTTACCTATTAAAAAAACCACTGTTGTTTGCTACTAGGTTCAAATCAGCCACTATTGATTTTTTTTGCTCAAATAAACCACCAATGTTTCAAAAGCTGGCTAATCTCCCACTTTTCATCAAATTAATCACCTAATAGTACCCAATAGGTTTCCCTTTTACTATAAAAGACAAAAAAAATTTAAAGATTGTATATGCCTTTGGCACATAAAGAATACACCTGTTTTGGGTCACTTATTCTTTTTTACTTCATATTAGATAAAATGGAATTTAGGACAATTTTTGCTTGAGTATGAAATAATAAAAAAAAAGAGTTGGGAAGTTGATGCTAAAGTGGCATGAAAGCCAATGAGTAAATAACTTTAAGGAGTTCATGGAGCTAAACAAAAAAAATAAGTTGATCTTGACAGTGTGCTAGCAAATGTGTGGAACGTCTTCTAAGTGTATGAGATAGACAACAGTGAGTTGATTTGCAAAAGAGCTTCAAAAGGGCTGAGAAGTCTCATGACAACAACTTGTTGTCATACAACTAGAAAATGATCAGTGACATCAACAGGGGGAAAATGAATTTGTCAAATTTTAAGGAATTTAAGGTTATGATGATAATATAGGCAAAAACTAGTTTCCATGTCAATTCTTATGAATGATGGTGATAATGAATTGCCAATGATTGTTAGATTAATCAATTATGTGATTGAATTAATGGTTTTTGGTAATCTATAATTAAAATTACTCCAATTGATAATGATAGTTGTTGGTTCATTTATATTTTTATTTTGGATAAAGGGTTGGAAAGAAAAATAGCTTGTTTGCTTTTTTTTTTTTTTAACTACATGCCTTATTTTGAAAAAAATGAAACATATAGTGAGGACTTTTGTTGTTTTTGTTTTAGTTGAGTGGCTAAATTGGCTCAATTTTGAAACATTAGTAGTTTATTTGAGCAAAAAAAGAATAAAAGTGACCGATTTAGGCTCAATCACAAAGAAGAGTATTTTTTTTTTCTATTTTTGCCTTTGTTTTGTTAAAAGCAAGGTTGTCAAATTCTTGATTTAAATATTAAAATCTTACTATTTTATGATTTGTAACAAAAAAAAATGATAAAGGTAAGTCTTCAGTGATCAAGAAATGTGTGGTTAGACTTAGTAAACTATTGGGGACTTCATTTGATAGATGTGAAGAGTTGACTCTTGAATTACACAAATTACTTGAAAGATTAAAAGAGCCTAAAAAGGAATAAAAACTTTCTTATTATTGGATTGGAATGAGATATATATATTATGATAAAGAAATGAGGTTTGAAGCACTAGATCAACCTAGCGGCAAAAGCCAACCAATGTTTCATTTTTGTCCAAGATAGATTGTTTTCATGAGGCCAAGTGCTAAAGTTTAATTTTGGGTGGGCTTGCTTCCTTTGGGTCTAGGGGTTGATTTTTATGTTGTGTGAGTTAAGCTATATTGTGCTCCTTTTGAAGGGCTTAAGGCTGGATTTAGGTTTGTTTGTTTTAAGTTGTTCGTGTCTTCATCTTCTCCTTTTAGATGAAGCTTGTACCTATTTTCTTCAATTTACTTTTTTTTTTTCATTTCCAATAAAATAAAAATAAAAAAATTGGTCTAATGTTCTGATTCAAGTAAATCTTCTTTTTAGTAAAATCTAGTAAAATTTTGATTTGATTCCTAAAATTTTTAAAATATGAAGGACTTTATAATTTGACACTATTGGATGGAAAAATAGGTTTATATATTTGATAATACTTATTTAGAACCAATTCATTTTAACTTATGTCAACTTAATCCAATATGATTTATTTTTATTCTTATGTGTTTTTTGTCTGGAATCAATTTTTTCAAAGTCAATATTATGTAGATACAATAATTCATTTGAAAGTAAATTTTTATGATTTTTAAATTTTTATGATTTTTTTTCCTTTTTAATGCATAAACTAGAAAATTTCATAAAATTTTAGTAAGATTATAAAAATTGTATTTCCAATGGATTATTACACATACATAATATTAAATTTTAAATAAAACTAGTTTCAAGTAAAAAGGATGTAAAAATAAAAAAAAAATATTTTAAATTAAGTTGACTTAAGTTAAAACAAATTCATGCTTAGTTTTAGAATGAATTAGATATATCAATTACTGCAAGATAAATATATAAAAGTAAAAACTTAAATTGTTATGTTAAATGCTTATTACTTACTACTAATAGCCTTATGTTTGGGGTAAATTATAATTTACCTTATGAGATTTAGGTGAAATTACACTTTTCCTCTTCTGTTTGAGAAATATACACTTTGCCCCTTGCCTGTTTAATACAGTATGATAGCAATTTCTGAAATCTTAATTTAGTCATTTCGATAGTCATCTTTCAGTAATTTTAATATATATGGTATTTTTTTTTACAGTAAATAGACATTTTAAATTATTATTTTTTTCTTTCTATATTTATTTCAGTTTTTAAAACAGTATTTCTTAAATGTCAATTAATTATAAAAAATATGATACAAATTAAAATTATTTAAAGATAACTACTGTATAGTCTACATTAAGATTTCAAAAGTTACTATCAGACTGTATCAAAAAGGTAGAGGGCAAAGTGTATATTTCTGAAATAGGAGGGGCAAAGTGTAATTTCACTTAAACCACAGGGTGCAAATTGTAATTTACCCTTATGTTTGTAATATTATACTTCCTATGTCTCAAGTTTTTTGAACTATTCACTGCTCACTATTCACAGTAATGAATCTATAATTTTTTATTTATAATATTTCAGTATATAAATGTAAAAATTTTATATACAAAAATTTTATATACAATTAATAAATGAAGACTTATAGTTTCTAAATATGATTCTTTTAAAATTTTGTTGGCAAATAATAGTCTTATATATATTTTTCCTGTTGTATGCTATGTTTTAATTTAAAAGAGCAACAACTTGTTAGATATTTAATTATGGTTATATATAATTATTGATAAAAAATAACTTAAAAAGGTCGTGTAAAAAAATTTTTTAGAAATGATAAATTTGATATTTTATTTTATCTTTTAATTATGTTTTTTCAAGCTTTTTTTGTTACAAGTTAAGATTAGATTTCAAATTTATTCTTACATATCAATAATGTAACTTATAAGTTTGATCACAGATTTCATATATGTGTGGTTTAATGGTTGTTATTATTTTGATTAAAATCTTGAATTTATTGAGTTTTAAGGTTTAAGACATAGTTATATCTATGTCATATTTTTTCAGAGTAGTAGAATATTATGATTCGATTCAATTCCATAATTTTACAATTTACGGAAAATAAAAAACGTTTCTACATAAAATTCTGTTTCTGATAACCTTGGTTAAATGTACGTGTAATTACGATCACAAAATCAAATATATCGTGCGATATGCAAGTGTGAGCTAGTCTGCATGAAAAATGTTTAAGTAATTTAACCAAAAGGGTTTATATTTGTTCAGATCTTTGGGTATGGAAAAACACTTGGCAAAAGAAAGGAACGAGGATTTCACAAACCTGTGGGGCCATGACTTCTTCAAAAAGAAGCTTAAAAATATATAAATATATCGATATTTTTATAAAAATTGGCCAATATCAAATTAAAATTGAAATAATTATACCACCATAGCACCTAAAAATTTAAAAGAACCTCCACCGACCCGCCGCCTCCAGGTGCGTTAGAATTTATGTCTGATTTTTACTTATCACCAAGGGAAATGGGGATTTCGGTGAGAGAGGAGGGAACAGATGGATTGTCATAATGATGATCCGGTCTTGGTGAGACTCAGGAGCTCCTTTTAATGGGAAGCCGCGGCCCTCATTGTTAGTTGGGAATTATTCGAACAGAATTGGAAAAATTAAAAAAAAAATAATTATATTTAGATAAAATGGTTCGGCCGTTTTTTAGTTGGGTTAATTACAATTTATCCTTTGAGGTTTATGTGAAATTACACTTCGACCTCTCCTATTTTAGAAATATACATTATACCCTTGCTCTTTTTATACAACCCGACAACAACTTCTGAAATATTAATTTAGACTGTACAGTAATAATTTTTAAGTAATTTCAATCTTTATACCAATTTTTTTATAATTAATTGATATTTAAAAAATACAGAAAGAAAAAATTGATAATTTAAAATATTTATCAACTGTAAAAAAAGTACCATACAGATTGAAAATACTAAAAGATGATTACGTAATATCTAAATTAAAATTTCAGAAGTTGCTGTTAGATTGTATTAAAAAGGCAGGGGTAAAGTATATATTTCTAAAATAAAAAGGGGGTCAAGTATAATTTCATTTAAACCTCATGGGCAAATTGTGATTTTTCCCTTTTAGTTTCATTAATTCAAATCAAAATCAAATTTTAAGCTCGGTTATCATATTGATTATTGAATCATACATTTGAAATCAAATAAACAAAATAGACCGAATATTAATAAATATTTTGTCATTATTTATACTGGTCTTACATATATAAAGCCCTTTCATACTAATTTTGGATTATAAGTTGTTTATCCTTTTTTATTTTTGGGTGAGAGAGGTAAAATTCTAAATATTTCTCTTTTTTTTTTTTCATTTCCTATGTGTCTATATTTTAGAAAGATGAGCCGAATAAATCGAATCAAATAAACCAAAATGTAATTTAGATAGTTTAGATTGATTCTAAACTATATAATTTGGATAATTTGGATATACTTTGTAAAATCCAGAAACTAATTGGATCATTACATTCTTACTAATTTCAAAATGAATCAACTGAATACTCACCCTTACTCATCCTTCAATGAAAAAAATAAACAAAACAAAAGGAAAAACACATTCTACAGTAATTGCATAAATTGATATCATTAAGAGATTACAATTTTTTGGATTATAATTCATTGACTCTTTGCATTTATATTCTTTTGAAAAATATTCTTTTTCATTATTATCGCTCAAGAGATTGTCCAATTCAATGAACGACATTGCTCTTTATTGTAGTTCATGTTCTAGTTGCCACAATTATTCTAAGGGCTGGTGTATTTTTTACTTAAAGAAATCAAAAAACATATTGCTAAATGAGAGCTTTTTAAAAAATAATTAATCTAATTATCTTAAAAAATAATATATATATATATATATATATATAATTGCCACCCTTCCTACTTGACATGTGTCCATTTTAATGATTTTTATATTTTTTGCATTAACTGTGTGTTGTAGTATAAAAGCTTAAAATCCAAAATTGCCCTTCATTAAAACTAACGTAATCTCTAACACCATTAAATACACTTTATGGAATGGTAAGTGCTCGGTTTTTACGGACTCATGATTGTAAACGGGCCATTAATTTAACGGTTAAAAATGAATTTTGGATTCATATGGTAATTAAATTGAAGTTAGATTAGACCACTTATCAATTTGTATAAAAAACAATAAAGGAATGAGAGGCATTAAAACCAAAGAATCAGGATACTGATTTGATTGTTAAAAAAAATAGAATTTCAATATAATTTGCCAACCGAGCCAAAGAACATAATATTTAGTGTCCATTCACATGTACAGAAAATTGTCTGCCCAAACATTGTCAATTTATTTTAACTTAAGTCAATTGACTTATTTTTATTTTTATATATTTTTTACCTGAAACTAATTTCATTTGAAAATCAATGTTATATAGATGCAACAATCCATCTGAAAGTAAATTTTCATGATGTTGTTAATTTTTTTTAATATCTTAAATTAGAAAAATTCATAAAAATTTAGTAAGATTACAAAAATTATATTTTTAATGGATTATTGCTACTACATAATATTAAATTTTAATTAAAATTAGTTCCAAATAAAAATGTCTTAAAAATAAAAATAAATCATTTTAAAGTCAATTAACTTAAGTTAAAACGAATTGGGTGTCCATTTACACATACACGAAATTAAAGGAATCAATTAGACCGAATTACCATAAAAAATTAGACAAAAAATTAGATAGAAAATTCTAATTATCGCCTAGTTCTAACAGAAAATTAAAATTATAGCAAAAACCATACCCATTTTTTACCCCTACCAAGAATTAGATGGAAAATTAAAATTATACGTATTTACACAATAGAATGACACAATTAGTGTAAAAACTGTAATAATATTTAGCCTTTTTAGTTTTTAGACTTTTTAGTGAATGATTAATAATGTGGAAACCGTACTAATTTTTTTCCCTGCGAAATTTAATACCAAAATTATAAATATATTGAATATCTATGTGTACAGTGGAAAAATTAGTTGCTTACATTGGACAAAAATTTAGAGTTAGACTTCAATATATTAGCAATAGTGGACTCTAAGAGGATAATGAAATAAATTTAATGGACTAATGGATAAATTAAAATTAGAAAAAAAAATATAATTACAGGATTGCTACCGTTGTTGTAAAATAATTATGATAAATAATAAAATAATTGTGGTAAATAATTATGGTAAACAATAAAATTGCTATGGTGGACAAAAAATTGTTTAGATAATAAAATAATATAATTATGGTGAATATATTAAATAATTAGTTTTTTTTTACCTTTTTAGTAAACGATAGATCAATGTGGAAAAGGAACTAATTTTTTAACCCTACGAAAAATTAAAAAAAATTTATAAATATAGTAAATATAATAAATTTTTTAAATATTTCACAGCACAATTGTCATCTCTAAAAAGTAATATTCTGAATTTATTCATCATTATTAATATGTTAAAAATACTCAATTATAGGAAAAAATTTAGGTCATTAATAGTTTGACTTTGAGTTTTGAAGATAAAACTGGAAAAAATAAATTGAAGATAAAAAATATGGTTTACTATTAATACCACCAAAATTTCAAATCAAAATTCCTGAATCTCTTAATCATTTTGTTTCAATTTTACACCATTCTTATTTGTTGTGATTTATATATAGCTTGTCAACAATTTTTAAAAAGGGAAGCCATTATAAATGCATTGTTTTGAAACCATTTTCATTAAAATGAATCAGAAAATGATGAGATTCAAATTATAACGAAAATTAAGAAAATTTCCCTAATTATAGTTAAGGTGCTGTGTATAGTAAATAATAAAATAATTGTGGTAAATAATTATGGTAAACAATAAAATTGCTATGGTGGACAAACAATTTTTTAGATAATAAAATAATGGAATTATGATAACTATATTAAATAATTTGTTTTTTTCCCCTTTTTTAGTAAACTATAGATCAATGTGGAAACCGAACTAATTTTTTAACCCTATGAAAATTTAAGACAAAATTATAAATATTGTAAATATAGTAAACTTTTTAAATCTTTCACAGCATAATTGTCATCTCTGAAAAGTGATATTCTAAATTTATCCATCATTATTAATATGTTAAGAATGCTTTATTATAGGAGAAAATTTCGGTCATTAATAGTTTGGCTTTGAGTTTTGAAGATAAAATTGGAAAAAAAATAAATTGAAGAAAAAAAATATGGTTCACTATTAATGCCACCAAAATTCCAAATCAGAATTGCTAAATCTCTTAATCATTTTATTTTGGTTTTGCACCATTCTTATTTGTTTTGATTTATATATGGTTGCTCAACAATTTTTAAAAAGGAAAACCAATATAAATGCGTTGTTTTGAAACTATTTTGGTTAAAACGAATTAGAAAATGATGAGATTCAAATTATAACCAAAATTAAGAATTCTCCCTAATTATAGTGCAATTAAGAGAAGAATTACAACCAAAATTATAGATTACTATGTAATTAACAGATATGTATTTACATTTGCATATATATTAATATTACACAAAAGTCAAATGATAGCCAAAATTAAAGAGTAATAGAAATTAAGTTTCCATATATATGGGCACAACAACAATATAAAACTCATACTTTCTTCACTTGTTATGAACACAATTTAAGTGTAACGTAAAATAATTGTTGTCCATTTATTACTATGCAAATTGCACAAAATGTGTGATTTCTTGGGAATGATTGTCCTCTGTTGAAACGGCATCAATTGTGGCCGACGACAAATAGAGGTAAAGATCAAAGAAAGAATACTGATATGAAATAGAATGAGATAATGATCGTGCAATAAAACAATAGAAATGAGACGAAGATAAAAACAAAAAATAAAAGAAATCATGTGAGAAAAATAAAAACAAAAGAATAACAAAGAAAATACAGATCTACAAGAAAATTACCAAATAAACAAGAAACAGGAATGATGGAAAGTTTGAGAGATAGACCATGCAAAGAAAAAAAAAAGAACATACAAATAAATAAAAGTAAAACATAAACAAAGTAAAAATAAAAAAAGAGCTGAAACGAAACAAGAAATCTTAAATAAAAATAACTTAAACAGTGAAAAAAAATATAAAGGAGGACACCAAAGTGGTCCTTAACACATCTTATGCCAAATATCACTGCTATTCTTTTGCTAGAAACGGCTTCGTATGGTGGTCAATGGTGCACTAACTCACCATTGTTCATCTGAGCAAAAAAAAAAAAAAAACACACACACACACACACATAATGAGTAGTAGCTCTAGATGAAAATTGAGACAGAAATACATAAACTAAATATGTTTTTTTTATAAATTCTTATTAGATAATGTTTAGTGACTTAAGTAATTATTATTACGTAGATGGAGTATTAACATCCAAATGTTATTAATTCTACATGGAATGAAAGGGAAATGTTGCGTTTTCAAAGTTTCTCCTTTTTATTTTTCATTTATTTTATTTTATTTTATTATATGCAAAATTTCACCCCCTAATAAGTTTAGGCTTAACTATCACTAAGTGCTTAGAAATTTTGTAAAATTTCAAGCCCTAATAATTTTTGTTTCTCTCATGTGATCTAAGCAACTTACTAATCTTTTAACCCAAAAATAGTCTTAATTCTTAGAAGATTATTGAGAAGCAACATTTTTTAGTCAATGGAAGAGTTGGAATAAAAACTTTTGCGAGTTTTGAGTGCACTTAAGGAAAACATCTAGTAAGGTTTGACACCAGAAAGAGGAAGCTCAAAGTTAAACAAACATGGGGGTTTGTTGAGTGTGTGTGTGTGTGTGTTTTTTTTTTATATATAAGACAATGGTGATTGGGCATAAAGTATGAGAGCGGGATTTATTTTTTCTTTGTCTATTCTCTAATTTTTTGGAGGTTATTGAGTGTTGAAGGAAACCAAAGAGGTGGAATCAAAACTTCTAAAAAAAAAAAAAGACAATAAAAATATTTTATAAATAAAAATTTAAATTCTCAAAAGAATGAAAATAAATTAATTTTATAAATAAAGGGTGTAATGATCAACATAAACGGTCACTAGAAGCGATCAAACTGGACAATTGTTTACCCTTGGTGACAAGGCTTTCGACTACCATTTGGCCACCATATTTTTTGGTCACTCAAAAGTAAATTAGACACCAAATAACCGGTTGCTAAAACCCATTTCTCTTATAGTAATGGTACAAGGATGAAAATTCCCGAATCAGCATAACTCAACAGACTAAAGGTATATCGTAATAGTATATTATAGTATATTCGATAAACGCAAACCTTTTTTTGAATTTCATATAGTATGTTATCGTATATTATATTATTTCTTAATATAGAATATAATTTTTTATGGATTTTTTGTTGTTAATTATGCTAAGTTACATGAATGAAGGAAAAGATTAGTTGGCAAAACTTCTTCAAATAGTTTATGTTAATCTGATTAATATATTATAGATAGGTTAACAGGATAAATATCTTTCCCTACTTGCTACTATGTAGGGATTGTACTAATAGAAATTACCTAATATTATACAAGTGGCAGAAAATATTTGTATGATTACAATAATTTTGTTGGCAAGTCAAGTTCAATCTTGATCTATACGTGATTTCATTATTCTAATAAACTTAAAGTTATCCAAATTTTATCCAAAAAGATTTAGGTCAACTGGATTTCATTAGTTGGACTAAGTTATTTATTATATTTGTATCAACATAAGTTGGATTATTTTCTCATTTTAAGAGAATTTTAAATAGGTTAATCAGGTTCTATTTAAATTTAGGTTCACTTATTAGGTTTATTATGGTAAAAAAAATTTAGTCAATTTGATAGCATAATCTTGCCTAATTTTTTGGATATATAATATAATTTTTTGTTGATTTTTTTTCTGGATTATTGTATATCATTATTAATATACAAAAACAAAAACCCATTGACAATTTTTTTCAAAAGATTTATATCAATGATAATAATCTATATTATTTAGACATGTTGATGGGATAAGAACTTTATCCCACTATTTTAGTACATGTACTTTTTTAATTTTTTTCACACTTTAAAAATGTTGAACTCAAAATATAACATTCTTATGGTGCATGTTATTATTTATAATTTTTTAAAAATTAAACAATTATTATAATTTTTTTAATATTTCTAAATTTTTAGCAAAATGACTAATTATGTATTAATTGAAATGAAAGCGATTTTGAATTTTTCATATTATTGTAAATATAAGCCTTACCATTTCTTCGATTTTAGATTTAATAGTTACTATAATAAGTTTCGAGAAAAAAATGAGGATGCTTGTAAAGGTTTCAAACAGAAATATATATATAATTAAATACAATCAATTTAAATATAAAAATGATATCCTTACAAATATTTTAAAAACTAAAAATATAAAGATAAGAAAATGTACAGATAATGAAACATATACATAAATATAATCATAAAAAAAATAATTGGGAGATAGTAAGTTGAAATGAAACAATATATATATATATATAATATATAAATAATGAAATAGTTTATATGTTAAGGAAAAAACTTAAATAAGAATTAGAGTTTGGGTCACAAACTATAATTAATCCACTGGTTTTAATATTAAAAAAAGACTGTAGAGTGGTAAGATTGGGTTTCTTAAAACCTTAAGGGGTTTTTAAGAGGTTTTTGAAATAGAAAGAGACAAAGTGTAATTTAGAGTAAACCATAGGAGACAAATTATAATTCTCTCTAACTTTTAACTCTATTCTTCTTTGACTTGATGTTTCTGCACATAAACTTACTAACTTGGATTACAGTATTATTTATTGACCTCACGCAACAAGTGAAGGTTAAACAAGTGATCCTATAGTAGGATTGAGTACATTGGAGCCAGTTCTTTGTGTTAATAAATAAGGACTAAAGTCATATTTAGCCATTAAATTTGGATAACTTGAACACTTAATCCCCTCAACATTGACTCAGTCCAACTCACCACATAAACTTGTAAAAATGGTACATTTTAGCCCTTCTGACCTTTTGTGTGCATCACATGACTTCTTTCCTCTGGATGGTGTTTGCTCTCATTTGTTTATTCTATTTAAGTACCTATACTATTTGTGAATCAGGTTAGAGCATAACTCACTTTAGAAATTTTGGCAAAATTCCCATCCATATTCTCCATTTCCAAAAGCTAGTTCAAGGTTTGTGCGAACTAGATGATTACTGATAGATATCTTTACAATGTTCTTTAGCATCCTCGCCAATAACAACTCGAATGTTGCCGTCGGATAAATATGCCCACCTAACGACCACCAAAAATAAAAAAACCCCAATGAGATTGTGAATTTCAAATTCTAGTTTCAAAACCTAACCCTAAAATTTTCCTTGAAAAATGCTTACTTGAAGTATAATCGGTGCAATAAATAAGAGCGAAGATCATGCCATTAAAGACTCGACTTATCCCCTTGAATTCCAATGAAGGCTCACTTGCCCGACAAACTTTTGATGCCCATGACGGTCAAGACGGTGATGTATATGAATATGAAGGTGGCTACGTACTTAGCAGTGCTGGCCTTGTAAAAGGACCAAGAGGTGAGCTCGCTGGGCTCAAAGAGTTGTAGTGGCGGCAGCTCCTTGTAGTCCTTGCCATCGTCCTGGCTCTACATAGACAATCCAATCGACTACCTCTCCGGGAACTTGTTGGCTCCCTCTCTAACGTCCTCTTCTTTGAACCGTATTTGTAAGCATTGTCAAAGTATTCACGAATAGTAAAGGTGCTTAAAAAAGAAGAAAGAAACAAGAGCAAGCCCTGTTTAGAGGAAAGAAGTTACGTGACATACATAAGGATGAAAGGAATAAAGTGTACCTTTTTTACAATTTTATGAGGTGAGTTGGACTGAGTCGATATTGAAAGGGTTAAATGCCCGAGTCATCCAAATTCAATGGCTAAAAAAGACTTTAGTCCTTATTTATTAACACAAAGAACAGGTTTCAATGTGCTTAATCCTCCTTTAGGATCATGTGTTTAACCTTCTTACATGTAAGTGCTTAAAAATAATACATGCCTTCTCAACCTTCTGTGTAACTTGTTTTCAAGGTAAAGATGGCCGCCTGTCATCATTGCTTAATAAGAAGTTTATATACTTCATCAATGGTGACGGAGTCACAACAAAATTGGAGTTGAAAGTTGCAACGGTTAGCATTTGGTGAAAGAGAATAGCAACATATGGGGTCTTTTGATATTTTCCCAATCCAATTGTTTTCCATGCATGTGCTCTTCTCCTTCACAGGTGAATAGGATTTCTAATTTTGTAATTTGAGAAATCTTCAAAGTGGATGGAGCATGGGAGTTCAATACCAGGCCTGTTGTTGTTATTGCTTAGATTTTGTTACTAAGTCTTACAACATTCAAGAGAATTGCCATTGACAAGTCAACAGCAACATCTGAACCACCTGCCATCCCTTTTAGCAGCAGGATTAATGGCAATTCAACAAGCCATTCGGTA
Organism: Aquilaria sinensis; assembly: GCA_005392925.1. Taxonomy (NCBI): domain Eukaryota; kingdom Viridiplantae; phylum Streptophyta; class Magnoliopsida; order Malvales; family Thymelaeaceae; genus Aquilaria; species Aquilaria sinensis. The sequence continues at coordinate 326,981 of SMDT01001507.1, read as the reverse complement.
TGCGAGTTGCAATATTATTCCTTTTGACGCTTATAAAGCCTCTGATCAAAGTCACTTGGTGGTTAATAGGATAATTGTATCTCATGCTCATGTCCTCACCTCATCCCTCTTAAACTGCCTTTGTGTTATTCTGTATCCCAACAAAAAGATATTCCCTCCGATCCCAAAAGTTTTGTCCTATTTATTTTTGACAATTAATTTAAGATTTTTTATTTTCAACATTCTAATATATAAATAAAAAATCTTTGTATATGAATGATAATTCAATATATGTAGTTTCTAAATATTTTTTTTATTTTTTCTAACAAACAATAATACAAATAAAATTGAATTAAAATACAATAAAAAATTAAATGTATCAAAATTTTTAGTACGGATGGGGTATAAAATTGTTAAAGGAAAGTTCAATCGAAAGCAGAATCTGGGAAGGTGAGGGGGAGAAACGAAATGATTATGTTATTAAACAATTATCCCTCAATTATTTATGTACGTAATTACGTTTGAAGGTGCGTTACTTTAATGAAAATCGATCTACTAGAAAGGAACAAAAAATAGAGATTGAACATTCTTATAAAAAAATAAAAATATATTAATTATAAGATATATATAATTATGAATAAAAGGTTTCTTTTATATATATTTTTTCCTCTTGCTAGCTTGCCCATATCTAAAGCCAACTTTGTTCTTTTTTCTGCAATCAGAAGCCTATGTACTAATATAGTGGTAGATGGTACTTTACAGTTAGAGGAATGGGGAAACACTTGTTTTTTTGGGATTTTAAAAAACTATTAAATCAGCATAATTAATATTTTATGAGATATTTGATGGAGACAACGTTTAAACCCTTGACTTTCATTTTGATATCCAAAGCCTCAACAGCTTGGACCAAGGCTTCAAGACATCTGTAGCCAGCTTGGTTTCATGTCCTAAGGCATTCAAATTTCAATGCATAATTTAAAGTCATTATACTCTTTTTCTCCCTCTTTTTTTCTTTTTTGATTCATAATATATTTTTTTTCAAGTAAATAGTTGTTGGAGGAAAGAGACAAGGGATACCTTGAACTTTGTTCGGGTCTATAACTGGTCAAAGATCCAACCAAATGGCCTTGGGTTCGGGTTCGGGAACTTTTTCTCCCTCTTGTATATGTTATGTTTCTAAATATCAAAGAATTAATGTTTTATTTATTGATTTTCTACTTAATTTTTAATTCTTTTAATGAAATTCAATTGTATTTGTTTGAAATTAGAAAAATCGTTTCCTTGTTATGGAAGACGGTTTATTTTTCAATACATCACACATATCTGTAAAGAACCATACACGTACAAGTTATGCTGTTACGGTTACAGCTGAAATTGAGAATGTGTTCAATTTTGAAATGATTACGAAGGAAAAAGGAATAAAAGTTGCAATCGATTGCTAATACGAAAATGTCAAAAGTTGGCCCAATGTCCAGTTTATCTCTATATTAAGCTACACCTCCAAAAAGAGCAGTTTTTGCCGCATTTGTGCAGCTTATTTATATTTATGTATATAAGTTGTAGGTGCATAAGTGGTGTGTGGTGTCGGTGAAGCTTTTGTAAAGAAAGTGATTAAATTTTTTTGTATATTTAATTTTTATAAAACTTGCACATTTATTGAAATATTACAAACTGAAGATTCACAGAAATATTTTTATTAGAAAAAGCATATATTCTTTTATAATTTCTTACTCTGCAAAACGTGAAATATTTGTAAGTAAATAGATATTTAGAAAATATGCTCTACTTGATTTAGTATAAAAATTTAAAAATTTTAGATTTTATGATTTTTTTTATTTATATGTTTGATTTAAAAAATTCAAGTGTAGATGATTTAGAAATATATAGTATAAGACAGAAATGAATGGATACAAACTGTCAATTTGAAATTTTATTTTATAAATTTTCTAAAAAAATTAATGTAAAAAATCTGGGTGAAGCTTAAATAAAACAGATATCTTGATGCTATCTTCATTTGTTTATCGTGGAAAATGGAAATTTTCTTTTTATAAATTATCTTCATTTTGAAAATGAGAATTAAAATGTGAATAAAATGTAAAAATTTAAAATATTCCTTGTAACTAATTTTGGAAAAAAATTTGCAACTTAAAAACAAGTTGTATATAATGAAGTGTCTATTTCAAATTAAGAAAATTAAAGTGATTCTAAATAATTCCATAATTTTTCTAGATTGTTATCCTAAATTGTGTTAAGTGCTACGTGTTTAATTAATTCAATCGTTTTACATAGTAGCTAGTTAGAGATCTCTACATATTATTTGTATTTGAGGTCTTAGTTTTTCACTTTTGGCCGGTCGATTTTTAGCCTTTGCTTTAGCAAGTATAAATTATTGTTGTTGCTTTGTCTCTATGTCCGCCACATATTCGTCCCAATATCCTACATGATTACAAATTCCTTTTCATCAACCTAAACATATGGTAAGTTATTAATAAGCGTTACAATTACTCTGTTTAATTAGTCGCAAGGACTCTTTTTCTTTGCTACATTCTTTTAATTTCTACAAGAAATTTTGAATCATTTAGTGAGGTTTTCCCTTTTTCTATCTATCATCAACTAAGATTAAAGACCAGTTCATTTTGTACTAAGTTGGATTAATTTAAAATATTTTCAGTTTTTATATCTGAAATTAATGTTATTTAAAAAAAATATTATTTAAATAAATTTTAATAAATTTTTTACTTACTCAACCTAAAAAGTTAATTAAGAAAAAGTTACAATTATCTTTGAGGTTTACCCTAACCTACAGTTTGCCCTATTTATTTTTAGAAATTTACACTCTGCACTCTAGTTCTTTTATACTGTCTGCTAGTAACTTCTAAACCTGTAATTTAAAATATACGATTGTCATTTTCTAGTAATTTCAGTTTCTTCAATATTTTTTTATAGTTAATAAAAATTTTAAATTATCAATTTGTTCTTTCTGTAAATACATTTTTCTTCATGTAAATGCATATTAGTATTTGTTAAAAGTTGGTTAGCTATGAAAAAAATATAAAATATATTCAAATTACTAGAACATGGTTATTAGATAATTTAATTTAGGATTTTAGAAGTTGTTGTCATACACTATAAAAAAAGCAAGAGTAAAATGAAGGTTTTTAAAAATAAAGGGGACAAAGTATAGGTTAGATTAAACCACAGAGGAACTTTTGTAATTTACCCAAAATTAATTACATCATAAAAATGTTATTTAATGAATATTTATACTTATATACTACTAGCTTTCAAATGACCGTACATTTAGACAAGAATGTTGTTAATTCATATAATTAAATTAATCAAACTTAATATTAAACTAACTACATCTAAATGTTCCTTCATTATTTTCAAAGCCAATAAGTGTAGCTTAATTGCACGTCTTTCCTTTACCTATCTCCTCTCTCTCTTGGAAAAACCTTAGATAGGCCGGGTCTACATCTACCCATGATTTTTGTGACCGTGATACTTTTTGGCTTTTGGAACAATAAATAGATTTACATAATTATGGTTCATAAAAAAAGGCAATTATCATACATATATTTGGCAAGTGTATTATATTTAATAAATTTGTGTTCATTCGATTTGGAAAGTGAACATTATTACAATTTTATATATTAGAAATGCAAAGTATGCCGCATGTGTATAATTTTCTATTATAATTGTCTATTTTTTATTTTAAAAATAATGAAAGCAAAAATGCTATTTATATATTTTTTAATACACACCAAGAGCATATTAAAATCTACCACGTACACAAACATACATATATAGATGCACTAAAAAATGTCAAAACATATTTGTACATAATGTACATAGAAATTGTAGAATATACATGTATAAATATATGCACAAAAACGTCATACTGTACATGCATGTACAAGAACGTACATAGAAATTGTAAAACATAAATGTACAAATATGTACGTAGAAATATCATATGATATATGTATATATACAAATATATACATGCAGATATAAAAAAATATATGTACAGATAAATTTGCACAAGCCAAACACATAAATATACAGTAGAATATCAAAGGTAGAATTATTAACTTGTGCATAAATGTACATATGTATATTAATATATTTATGTAATAGTCAACACATATAATGTCATAATTATGACTAATTTAAAATTATATATATTTGGAATCTTTGTTGGTTGTTAATTCTTGAATTAATTATTTATTTTATTATATATTCTCATAACTTCCTTATTTCAAATTTCCACATTAATTACACATATAACTCATTCCATGTCATCTCATCTTTAGGTTTGTGATTAATGGGGGGCTTTGGGGGGGGGGGGGTGGTAAATTGGTCACGTTTTTTATGGATTCATGAAGACCTTGGTTTATGGTGGAGAGTCTCTCTCCTCTCCAAGGAAGTTATGATCAAGCTTATTGTGCTATAATGTGAGAAGAGCATAAAATTTACTGACAAAAATGAGTATCTATTAAACAACAATCAAATGATGCACTTAAAAAGAATATCTGTATTCTCATAAATATAGCAATATTCATATAAATGATTGCTTTTTAATGAGTTATCACTCTAAAACAAGATTATGCACAACCTTAAAAAGAATCTGGTTGAAGTTTGATCAAATGATTTTCCAATAAGTGTCATTATGGATTAAGCCACCATTGACATTTTGATTATGGTGTCGGGGGCAAAATCTAGTGGTGTCTCATTTAGGGGTTGGAGGGGTTATTGGCGCAAAATAAAAAAGTTCTTTTGCATCCTATAATTTTTATGGTACAGTACAAATTGACACATCTGGGATGTGTTTAAGTTTAAAAACTAGTTGGTTTTAATTTAAGTCAATTGATTTATTTTTATCTAAAATTAGTTTTAATTAAAAGTCAATATTATGTAGGTATAATAATCCATTGAAAATATAATTTTTGTAATCTCACTAAATTTTTATAAATTTTTCTAGTTTTAGACATTAAAAAATAAAAATTTATAAAATTTTAATAATGTCATGAAAATTTACTTTTAAATGAATTATTGCATTGATGTAATATTGGGTTTTAAATGAAATTGATTTTAAGCAAAAATAAATGTAAAAGTGAAAATAAGTCTGTTGACTTAAGTTAAAATAAATTGACTCTAAATTGCTTAGTATTTGGGTCTAATGTGTTTAAGTTTAAATCAGACTTACTTGGAATGACTTATTTTCATTTTTAAAGATTTTTTATCTAGAATTTATGTCTTTTAAAATCTAATATGATATGTTTATGGTTCATAGTAACCTTTTCTTTATAATGTAATCAAATATTTATTAATTTTTTAGTCTGGGTAAGTAAAAAATTTATAAAAATTTATTTACTTATAAAAATATTATTTAAAGGAAAACTTGACTAGAAAATAGTAATTACGAACTTTCATTTTCCGGTGCTTTGAGGCTGAGTCCGCTCGCGGTACACCCAACGTCACGAAGTCATGATTAGCTTTCCCCCCGAATACTTTTTCCTAAAAAATTATACAAGTAAAATCTCACAAATTGTTTATTAACCTTTTTACGACAGTCCTTTCGCATATTCTGGTGGCCCAAACGTAACGGACAGCAAATGACACAGAGTCACAGCAAGGACACATTAGCAGAAGAGACGCACTTAATAGTGAAAGGCACGCCATTTTCTCTGCTGCCATCAAAACTTTCTGCCATATCCAGCCAAGGGAGAAACTTGTGACTGGATTTTGAGAGGGGAAGCGCTTTGGTAGGAAGCTGATGAGGCAGCTCTCTTTGCCTCTTCTTTTTTCATCCCCCTTAAAAAAGCGAGTTTTTCTTCAATTTTTCATTTTGTTTTTCCCTGAATTTTGGTTCGTTCCCCATACTTTTCTTTCTGTGCACTCATCTTTTTTATTGCATTCAAAATGTGTTGTTTGGGAGTTTTGTTTGGGCAGCTTAAACTTGGGGTTTTTCTGAGGGTTTTGATTTTGTAGGCTTAGTATGAGCATTTTATGTTCTTGGTTATTGGCATTGCTCAGCCGTTTTTTCTGGGTTGTTGGTTTGAACTTTGATTCTTTGTATTTGTTTAATCTGTTCTGTCTTTTATTTTTCCAAGGGGATTATCTAGGGGCTTTTTGATTTTTCTGTGTCTCAGTTTTGTTTTATTTTATTCTCAATGGCTACAAGATCTTCACCTTAGCCAAAGCTATAATTTTGTCTTCTGATTATTCATCTTCCATCAAATTAGTGTGCACTTCTATAGTTGGATTTTTTTTAATTAAATTTGCACCTTACCTTTTTTTTTTTCCTGGGAATGTTCTCTCATTAGTGATTCAGTTTTTGTTGAATTATGTACTTGTTGCTTGCACAAAGGAAATTTAACGTAATTCTAATCTTATACATGATCTGTTTCTGTAGTGAACTAAGGACTGGGCCTGGGATTTTAGTTTCTAAGATCGGTCCATGTTTTGAATCTTTTATGCTCAACATTCATTTGTAGACCCCTTTATGCTGGTTAACTGAATTCTTGAAAAAGAAAAGAACTTTTAATCCAGATGATTTGCTTTCATGACTAATATCCAAATCCTGGTTTTTCTATTGGGGGAAGGTGTCCTCTTCTTTTTTTTTTTTTTTTAAAGGTGTTTTGGTACAGAGTCAAGAGTCTAAATACTGTGGATTCCTTTGATCATGCAGGATTAAAGAACATTAATCTGTCCTAATCTGCAATTCTAGGGCTGTCTGAGAAAGGATGCCAAGCCAGCTATGGTTTGCACTGCTAATGACTTATCAGAATGGAAAGATTTTCCAAGAGGGCTTAGGATCCTCCTGCTTGATGGGGACAATAATTCTGCTGCCGAGATAAGATCAAAGCTCGAAGCTTTGGATTATATTGGTTGGGGATCCTGAATCTACCCTTTTAGCATGTTTACTTGAATTGGAATTCTTTTAGTTATGTTGGTCCCCATCTCATTGAATGAACACATGGTACTGATACTATGTGGTGCTTGTAGGTGAAATGGAGTTGGATTGTGGCCCTAGTATACAATATAGTGGTCTTCTTAGCTAGAGTAAAATGGAAACTCCATTTTCTACTTGATTCTGGTTCCCTTAGATGTTGGTGGGTTTCTGCACCACCAAATTTGGCAATCTTTTCTTGATGTTTTTTTCCCCTTCTTTTATGACAAGCTTGTTTATTTTTAAGGGGAACCATGATTCTGATATTTAGAAATACTTTTCCATGTTCTAGAACTTAGTCCGACACACCAAATGAATTTAGATAACTTTTGTGTTGCTTGAGTGTTGTAGGATTTAGATAGAGCATGTTCTTTGGTTGAGTATGATCTCTTTTACATGCTGTTGGATCTCTCCCACTCTCTCATGTATGATGCCTTTCCTTGCAGTGTCTACCTTCTGCAATGAAAATGATGCTTTGTCTGCAATTTCTAGCAGACCAGAGAATTTCCACATTGCCATTGTAGAGGTAAACAATTCTAAAGTTTAGCAGAAGTTCTTTGGTTTATTCTTAGGAAGATAACGAGAATACTTAGAGGAACTCATAGTTTGTCGAGGACATGCAAAGTTGCTAACTTCCAGAATGAGGAAAGCATTTGTTTAGCCTTTTTTCGAGGATTTTTTTTTGTAAGCATTTAGGTCAAAATTACCTTATTTGTCTCATCTTTTCATGCGGCTTTAAGTGACATTGTGCCACCTTTTCCACTATGGATAACCTTTTGTCTCGTTCATTTCTTACAGCATATGGATCTTACTGTAAATCAATAATTTGGAAATCGTAACTTCCGATTTCAAGTATCATCATGAGATTCTGTTAATGATCCTGGCATTTGGATTCTGGCAAATTGTTATCCGTTAGTTGTAAGAGAAATTGGGTTCCACATTGTGTTAGTAATGCGAGTCTATTTCTACTAATAGCAGTTCTAATAACAGATAACAAATAACACTAATGGTGGTTTCAAGTTTTTGGAGACTGCCAAGAACCTGCCTACAATTAGTAAGTTCCGAAGCCTCTCAAAGCAGTTACCTGTTTCATCTGACATTTTCATGTCAATTTTCTTTGCTTCCATGAATGCCGCGGCATGATCTTGGTGTTTTTAATTTAGAAGAACACTAATGTAAGCTCCAAATAACATTTTCCGATTATTCTTGCTGCAGTGACATCAGATGTTCAGTGCTTGAATACTATGATGAAGTGCATAGCGGTAAGATCTATATTTGTTTTCCTAACCACTTCACTTATAGAATGGGGTTGCATGGTCAGAAAATGCTGGTCCCCTTTTTCAGCCTGCAGTTCACATTTTTTCTTTGTCAGCTTGGTGCTGTTGAATTTCTAAAGAAGCCTCTAACTGAGGACAAACTACGGAACATATGGCAACATGTGGTTCATAAGGTTTGTTTCCAATACGGCAACCCATGCCAGACTTGGAATTAAAAGTCTTTCTGTGAGAAGAAATTTGAAAATCCCTATGCTCCACAGGCATTCAATGCTGGGGGTATTGCTCCATCGATATCACTAAAGCCTATCAAAGAGTCGGTCATTTCCATGCTGCATCTACCATTGGAAAATGGAATGCTGAAGGATGAAAAGTCTGAGAAAGTGGAAGAAGCATCTCCATCACATGAAAGTCACTCTGAACTTTCACCTAGAAGTGACAGGTACCCAGCTCCCTCAACTCCTCAGTTGAAACTTGGCGAACGGTTGCTCGATGATGGAGATTGCCAGGATCATACCAACTGCTCGACTGGAAAAGAGAATGGTGAGCAATGTGGAGAATCTAAATCTGTCGAAACTACATTTGGCAATTCTATGGTTGAAGTAAATGCGCCAGTTGGCCAACTTCATACTTCAATCAACACTGCCATCAAGGAAGAGGATGACTCAGCTGAGGGTTCCAAGAGTGAGAATTCTGCATACTTGGAATTGCAAAACAAAGAAATTTACAGAGATTCCTGCAGTGGTGCTGAAAAGCCAACAACCGTTACTGGTGGTGCAAATAAAGCCAATAGAAAGAAACTGAAGGTACTTAAGTTAAATGAAGACAATCTTATTTGGTTTGACATTTAATAGAATATAAACTCAATTCCTAGAACCTTTTAAGTGTCCATAGATTGTTTAAACATTTATGCCCTGTTCATAGTAGGCAACTCAAAATTTACCTTTTCTGTTCTCTTCTTCCCCTTTTTAGTCACTCTGCCTTCCACTGCCTTCTGTGGCTGCGGTAAAAGTTTCTGTGAATGACATCTTCTTCTTGAATCTCCATTTTCAGTTAATATCTAAAAGTACTAGGTGAGGAGTAAATTGCATAAATGATCCCTAATCTTTAACTATTGTTTCGTTTTAGTCCCTAATTTATTGAATGTTCTGTTTTGGTCCTAAACCTATTAAATAGTTTCGTTTTGGTCCTAAATCTATTAAAAGCATTTCATTTTGGTCCACATTGAATGAAATATGTTAACTTAAAATATATGTCTGATAAAAAAATTTTAAATTATAATTTAAATTATTCAGTAACTGTTTTATAATAAATTTAATTTATATAATAATTTTTTTATAGTTAATAGAAAATTCAAGTCATCTTTTTTTTTTCTGTAAATTGAACTTATTTTATTTATAAATAAAAAACTATTACTTTAAATTGTTTATTTGTTATCAAAAAATATTAAATTGTTTAAATTTATTGGAAAACAGTTACTGAATATTTAAATTAAAATTTCAAAACTTTATGTCAGATAGTTATTTTGAGTTAATAAATTTCATCTGTAGAGGGACCAAAACCAAATAATTTTAATAGGTTTAGGACCAAAACAGAATATTCAATAGGTTAGGGACTAAAATGAAACGACAATTAAAGGTTAGGTACTATTTATGCAATTTACTCACTAGGTGAGTTTAGTTTTTTAGCAAATGATTGTATTAGATTACTTTTGATCTCTAGGTGGACTGGACACCTGAACTGCACAAGAAGTTTGTTAAGGCCGTAGAGCAACTGGGCATAGATCGAGCTATTCCTTCTAAAATACTAGAGCTGATGAAAGCAGATGGATTGACAAGGCATAATGTGGCTAGTCATCTTCAGGTTAGTAGATTTGATATGCATATGTGTGTACGTGTGTCTGTTGGAAGTAAATATGCTAGACTTGTTGCTGCTTAGAACTGTTCCGGATATGTTAAATCCTTGTGATATACTTGCAAAGATAAATCAGTTGATCAAAGATGAACCCAGGAGAACATGTGTCGGCTGAAACCATGTCTAGTTAAGGTTCCTCTTGAATGTTTTATTTTTTTTTAATTTTTTAAATTTCATGGGCTAAGAAATCTGATCAATGTTTTACATGACGTCCAATAAAAAAATAGAAACACTATCTAACGGCACTATTTCGTTTTTCATTTTGTATTTCACTTTCCTTAATTATCCTGATCCAAATGTGGGAAAGCACTCCTTTCCATTCTGTTTCTGAAAAGATAAGCTAGCACTTGATGCAGAAATATCGAATGCAAAAGCGAAACATCTTGCCCAAGGAGGATGATCGGAGATGGGCACAAAGAGACCAAATCCAAAGAAATTTTTATCCGCAGAAACCTATTATGGCCTTTCCTGCATATCATCCTCATCAAGGAATCCCAGCTGCTCCTCACTATGCTATGTGGGCAGCTCCACATCCAGCCAGTATGCACATGTGGGCCTCACCTTACTACCCCTCTTGGCAACAGACTGATGGCTGGAACTGGAAGCACTATCCTGGAGTAGGTTCATTATCTTTGGTTTGACCTCATCCCCAACTTACGTGATGAATGGCAATACTAGAATGGCTAAATGAAGTTTGGCAATTCAGCTGTTTAATTAGTTTATTTTCTTGTTTCAGCTGCAACTTGATGCATGGGGTTGCCCAGTTATGCAATCTCCGCAAGGTTTCTGCTCTCCCTCCCCTTTAGTAAGTAGTTGTATTTGTTTTACAATTATTATTTCACCAATATTTACTTTGTCTTGGTTAATAATTATGTTACTTTAATGTGTAGCTCTGTTCAAGGATTTATATATGCAAAAATGCATGTGCAACGACAGCATCAATTATTTTATGACAAATTGCTTTTTCTACCTTCTTTACCATTGAACAGAATACACCCGGGCCTCACTGTGGAAGCCCTACGGGTAGAAGTCACCCTGTGCCTCTATCTGGAATTGAGCGGGTAATGGAACTTATTCCGAATTTTAGTTTGGTGCACATAAAAGCCAGTTTGTTTCACAGGCACAGCCTGCAAAAATTCTTCTATTGATTGTACTAGCTCTATCACACCTCATCAATTACATGGCAGTGGAAGCTATATCAGCTGAGAGACACTTAAAAGCTACTGCCTTTAAGTACTTGTGCTGATGAAGCTTTGGTTATTTGGCAGGAAGAGGACGTGATCGACAAAGTTGTGAAAGAGGCAATATGCAAACCATGGTTACCCTTGCCTTTAGGCCTGAAACCTCCCTCTGCTGAGAGCGTTCTTGCTGAGCTCTCGAGGCAAGGCATCTCCAACATCCTCCCCCATGTAAACAGCTCTAACTCCTGCTGATGTTCACTTGATCTGAATAATTACAGACATAGGGCCCTGAGGAATCAGTTCAGGTTGTAATGCTAGGACATTCAGAACATTGGTTGGCTCTCGACCAACACAACTAAGTGCTGATCTCGTCGGTCACGACCACATGAAGAGCTGATTTCGGTGGTAGAAGGGGGACCGTTCAGCAATGCCACGTTCATGCATTCGAAAATGCAAGTCCTGTGGTCTATAAATGGATTAACGGAGTGCATGGAGCCATGGACACTGCTGAAAACTAGAAAAGTTTGTGATGGGATATTTTTTATGACTAGTCAGCCAAGCACTGATATTGGTGTGTAGTAATGGAGGCGAGGGGAGCCTAAAAGTGTTGGAGCTTTAGGAACTTTGTGAATAAAATGAACTGAATGATATTAATCCGATAAATTGCATTGCTTGTTACTAAACTGTGGCCATTGTTGCAAATCAGCCCCTAAACTATCGTTTGCTTGCACGAACTGTCCTTTCATTCATCTCCCTCCCTCTCTTTGATATTACTACATAAAATCATTTTTCATACTTAGACCTAATTCATGTAAATTTAAGTTGGATTAGTTCAAAATGGTTCAGTTCCATCTTTATATAGAATAAATATCATTTAAAAGCTTATATTATATAGGAATACAAACAAATTTATTAACATTTTTTTTATAATGTAATTTAAATTTTTATGAATTTTTTACCACTCAAACTAAAAAAGAAAAATTAGTAAAATTTTGCATATTATTAAACCAATATAATATTATCTTTCAAATGATATTGGTTCTAGATCAACAGTTTTAAGAATGAAAATAAGTTATTTTGAATTAATACAACTTAAGTTTAAATGAATTGGACCTTAATTTTATTATTCTTACCATCTAAAAAGAAGCATCATGCCATCTATCAGGGTAGACGTCCACCACTAATGTGAAGCTAAAGCTATTAGAGACTTAGTGTCAAGGAAAAAAAAGTTATCATTTTAAATAAATATCTATAATTATGGAGCAAATAAGATAGTTATTTTTACGGGAAGGAGTTACTATTTTAAACAAATCTTTGTAATCATAAACGAAATAACATTTAAGATTTTTTATTTTTGTAGAGAAAAATCTTCTATTTTCAATTGAAAATGCTAGCAATAGCATTATCATAATTTGGTATAAAATGTATATGAAATTGGTGTCATTTATTGGTTGAGTTGGTGTTTAGAACTATTGCTTTGGTCTAGAATCGTTGTTCTGGTGTCTACTACTTTTTTTTTTTTGTCTAATTTTGTTAGATTGGTGTATAAATTAGTTAGTTTGGTGTCTAATACTATTATTTTGATGTGTAGAACTGTTGTTTTGATATTTAGTAATACTTTTTTTGTGTCTAATTATATTAGCTTGGTGTAAATATTAGTTAGTTTGGTCTTTAGGACTGTTTTTCTATTGTCTACTATTGTTTTGCTATCTATGACTGGTTCTCTAGTATTTAATTATTTTATATTAGTGCATAAATTAATTAGTCTCTGTGTTTATCAATGTTGGATAGAATATTAAAAAGTTTAGTGTCAAAACTAAAATTATAGTTGATTTGGATTCCTTAACAATAGAAACAATAAAAGAGATCTTCTTCTATAAAATCTCCTAAAACATATCATGATTATGCCCTAATTATTGACAGAATCTGAAATTCAAAAGACTATTTTATCCATCTAATTTCCACACCACGTAAATGTTAACACTGTCAGGGTTCCATCTTGTGGTCGACATCCACCAAGGCAGATAGGAGAAGTTCCCTCTTTAGAATAATTGTCCAGTAAATAGAAACTCATGGTTTAAAGAAGTGATAATAGATGCAGTCGTTTATTGATCAAAATGAATACTATAACAATCTTAACCATCACTGAATGTATCTATATTTTTGTCTTCTAACTTTTCCAATTTAAGCATTTAAATATGTAATAGTTAAAATATTAAATTGAATTATCTAATTATATAAGTGAACCATTAAAATGGGACAACTCAAATAGAAATGTGGACAATTATCTTAGGATTGTACATGTGTAATTTTTATTTGCATCCCAAATTTGACACAGTTTTATGCATTTATTTTTCTGTTCCATCCTTATTTTTTCATGGTGGGTTAAAGATTTCAAACTAAAGAACTCTTTTCCTTTGAGAATTGTGTATAATTCTTCAAAGTCATAGGCTTCTTTCATCAAATTTTAATGGCATCATTACATTAATTTTGATACAGTAGATGACATTATCACATTATATTAATAATATGTGGTTACTTTCCAAGGTATAATTGGGAAGGCATTATAAATTTTTTTAAGAAATGGTTCAATCATTTTAATTCATTAGATCATAGAAAATAGGATTGAAGAAGTATTAAACTATGCTGTAAAATGTATATATAGTTCTTTAACATTTTATTTTGTCCTATTAGGGTCCGTCAGCTTCAATTTGTTCTATTAAAGTCCTATAAATAATATTTTTCATTTAATTACCTAAGAATCCTATTAAAAATCACTTCTTCTTTGGTTAGAAACAATCTTTCCAATTTGGTTTGAGTCTATGTCGTCAAAACTGAATCAAACTAAAAAACCTAGCATATCACCCAATTTTAATTAGAATTTTAGTCCTTCAAGTTTTCAAACAACCAACACTTTGAAAATTGAAATATTTCAAAATGACAACTTTAGACCCTTAAATTTTGCCCATTAATTTGTTCATTTTTTTTTCCAGAAAATTGTAAATAAGTCACTAATTTTTTTTATATTAGATAAATATAGGTTTTGCTTTGTGTAGGATTTTGAACCTATCTTTCCCGATAATGCCTAAATTCTCCTGCTTTTGTACTAATGTCCAAGGGGGTGTCCAAAGGGGCAGAGCCACATAGTGCTGACTGGGGGAAATTGACCTCGTTGAATCTTGGCAAAACGACAGTTATAGTATAGCATCTTCCATAAAATTTGCAATTTGGTCCAGTTAGTTTTAGACTTTACAAGTATATGTTATAAAATGATTATCTATTGCCTTGACTGACTATTTTTCTCTAGCTCTGCCCCTAACTTTCTAGGCCAGTATTCCTTTCCCTCCATAAATGGAAATTTCCACAGCCACATCTTTCACTAGACTGTCCAGGATGGGAACACACAAACAATAATCCTATTTGATCAACATTGGATGGCCACAGTACATTAACTATATGCCCCAACCTGGATACTTGACTCTAACACGACCAGTGACTGCTCTGAAGACAACATGGTCATAATAAGCGGATTAAATGCTTAATATAAAAAAAATAAAACTTAAACATGTTTTATAGCACTTGAATCTGCTTATTCACAAAGAGGAAATGACCTCAAATTCGTTGAAGGTGGTAAGAATTTAGCTAAACCTGCCTTAAATCTACCCCATTAACATATCTACACAATGTGACATATTAGGAGACAGTCATATATCTCCTCAAACTCCTTTATGCATAGGCAACAAATCATTAAAGATGAAATAGAACTTGCATCCCTAATTATGAGGTTGAATCTTACAACTTAATTTGTGAGTTTTTGTCTTCTATTAGTTTAAACCTTTTTTTTCTAGATATTATATAGTATTATTCAAAAGATCAAATCTTAGATGTACTTGAAAGTAATAAATTGATTTTTTAATAATATTTTTAATTAAAAATATTAACAATAATTTATAATAAGTTACTTTAAAAAATAAAACACTTTTTAAGTTCTTATTACCGTTTCATAACATTATGTTTAAATAATATAAAATGATTCAAAGAAAAAAGAAAATGATGACTTATCTGACTTTTTACTATAAATTTTGCACTTTAGTTAACATTTTGTCAACTTTTTCTATTAATATTGGTTAAGTGATGTTAGAATAACCCATATTAGATAAATAAGATCAAAATTACCCCTGTTATCAAATTAAGATTTGTAACTATCCTTGTTGTGGAAAAAACTCATGGATCTCCTATCTTTTCAAAACACTACCACCAAGTGTGCCTAGAAAAAAAAAAGACATTATAATAGGTTAGTTGTCCTAAAAAGCAAACATTAGTATTTTTTTTTTTGCCTTTTTTACCTTAAAAAAATTAAGAATAACTAATATTTGGAATATTGCAAGAGATGTTACAAGAGAAATTATCCTACATAGTTTACCTTATACATAATCTTATCTACTTAAGTTTTTCTTTTGGCTATAAAGAGTAGAAACTCTGTTTCTTTAAGTTGTTTAACCAAAAACTTCAATTTTTTTTCTTATATGAACCAAGGTAAATCTTATTATAAGTTGCATTACCTTGATGTGTTTTTCAGTCTTGATCAATGAGGAGCCATGGTGCATATTTACTCCAGCCCAGGGAATTAGAAAAGAGTGCCTTCTATCACCTTATTTGTTTTTGTTTTGTGCTAAAGGCTTATCATGCCTTATCAACTAGGTAAAGAGGCAAGGACTTCTTCATGGCATAGCTATAAGTCAGCTCAATCCTCATGTGTCTTAGTTGTTATTTGTTGATGATGTTTACTTTTCATCTAGTCTTCTGTTTTGTGCTAAAGGCTCATCATGCCTTATCAACTAGGCAAAGGGGCAAAACTTCTTCATGGCATAGCTATAAGTCAGTTCAATCCTCCTGTGCCTTAGTTGTTATTTGTTGACGATAGTTTGCTTTTCATCCAGTTTTTGGAGGATAAGGTATGAGTGCTTCTTTTGGTTCTCAATACCTATTAAGCCATATAGGGACATATAGTGAAGCTTTATAAGTTGTCTAGTTTTTTTAGTCTTAACACTCCGCCCAATGTTCGAACCTTTATTGGTCGGGTTTTAGGCACTAGCCAGCCTTTCACTATAAACAAATACCTAGGGTTTCTTTGGCTTTTAAGGCACCAAAAGGTCAACCAATTTGATTATTTGATTGAGTGAATCTCTAGTAAGTTGTATACTCTGGTCAATTAGTATTGATCAAATCAGTTGTCCAAGTAATGCCTTGCCATCGTATGAGTACTTTGTTGTTACCTACTCAAGTATGTGACAAGCTTCATTAGCTTGCTACTCAGTTTTTCTAGTCCTTTTCTAACACGGGCCATAGCATGGTGTGCATGAGACTTATTATGCACATTGAAGGATGGGGGTGGATCAGGCCTGTTTGACTTTGAAGTTTTCAATCATGCATATCTCACCAAGCAAGGATCGTGGCTTATTTAGGATCAATCTTCACTTTTATACAAAGTGATGCGGGGGAAGTATTTCGTTACCACTTTTTTTCTTTAGGCATAAGAGGAGCCTTGTTCATTTACTTCACCCTTCTGGAAAGGACTTATGGTAGTCAGATGCATACTTCAAGGAAGGGGCATTTGGTGAGTAGGCCATGGGACCTCAATTAATGTTTGGTGTGACAACTAGTCACTATTTGGTAATTCCCCCAAACCAATCATAAAGGTGTTGCTTGGGTTAGAGGAGTAGTGAGTTTCACAACTGATTACAAGGGATGAAGCCTTGTGGCGTGTCTCTATGCTTGAGACGCTATTTCATGTGGGTGACATTGATGGTATCCTTTATATACCACTTTCTGCATCATGCAATGAGGACTTGTTTACTTGGAGAATAAAGTTGTTGGGTTAGTTTTTTGTCAAAATGACGTATCACATCACTTTTGAGTTGTTTAAAGGCCATCACTTGTGGAAAGACAATCAGGAGTGGAAGCTTTTATGGAAACACTAGGCCTCTCTAAAGCCTTAAATCTTTTGGTGGCAGGCTATTGTCGATGCATTACCAATGAAGGATAATTTGCTTACTAGAGGTATGGATGTTTCCTTTGGTTGCCCATTCTGTGGATCTAGTTCAAAATTGGTAAAGCATGTTCTATTTTATTGCTTTTATGCACATAAGAGTCGGTCATATTTAAACATTGAGACTATATTCTCTTCAACTCTGTTAATCTTCGAGTGGTTTTCAGGAAAAGTGTCTAAGAGAGTGTGTTTATTTGTTTTATGGGTTGGTTTTCTTTGATGGAATCAAAACAAAATTGTGCATTTATTTTCGTATTATACTCCAGGCAAATTGGTTGAAGTGATTACAATGTGGAGCACCAATTGGGAAGCCTTGGTACTTCCACCCCACATTGCACATGTGATCTCCTCATCCTCTAGGTGGTATCATCCTATTGGGCACCTAGGGATGACAATTGGGTGGGTCGGGTCAAGTCATTTAGGTTCGGGTCTAGTCGGGTTAACATGAATTCGGGTCCATGTCGGGTTCAGGTCAGGTCATTTGGGTTCGGGTTGATTTCAGGTTGAGTTGATTTCGGGTTCGGGTTGGGTTGGGCAGGGTTTATTTGGGTTCGGGTTCATTTCAGGTTGGATCAATTTTAGTCTCGGGTAACTTCAGGCCAACTTTTGGGTCAAATTCGAGTCAACATTTGTGTTCACGTAGGTTAGTGGGGTGAAGTCAAAACGATTGAATCGATTCAATTTTTTTTAAAAATTTAAATCAAATAATTTGATTTTTTGTGTGATTTAATTTAACTTAACTTTTTATTTTTTAGTATATTTAATTAAAATATTCATAAAAATCTTTTTCATTATAGTTTAGTACATATTTAAGTAATTTAACATTGTTAGTAATATTTGATTATTTTTCTAAACCCATACCCTTTAACTATCATTGTACAGATTATTCAGATCTTCATTCAGCTATCACTCAGACATACACAATGACAATTTTATTTATGCTTATGTTTCAATGAATTTTCTTTGAAATTACAAAGAAATGCAAATCAAGTTCATTATCAATGACTAAATTGTAAAATTTAAAAAATTTTGGGTGAAAGTGCAAAGATTTCAAAAAAATTTAGGATCCATGTTGTAATTGCTATGGGTGACTAAAATAAAATTTTTTAAAATTTAGGTACCTTATTGCACTATACTTAAAAGTATAGGGATAAATGTTGTAATTTTAATAATTACCTATTAAGATCATTAAACTTACTAAATATAAAAATTACTTCTGTTGGAAAAATCCAAACATGAGATTCACTAAATATGGATGTTTTTCCCCAAATAAGATACTTGTAATATATAAAAGTCCTAAAAAAATAGAAGTTACTAAATATGGAAATTCTTTCTCAAAATATGAAAAATATTAAACATGAATATCTTAAAAAAAGAAATGAAACTACTAAATATGAAAGTTTTATCTCTAAATATGAGACTTACTAAATATGGAAGTACCAAAAAATGGAAGTTATTAATAACGGAAGTTACCATTCCTAAATATAAGGCATACTGAATATGAAAATCTAAAAAAATGGAAGTTACTAAACATAGAAACCTTCATTTTTAGGACTGACTTAATATGGAAAACAATGAAAGAGGAAAGTTAAGGTTTAGGATAAGAGTTAAAATCGGGTATTGTCGGGTTTAATTATCAGGTCATCTCGGGTTCAGGTCAGGTCAGTCTCGGGTTTGGGTTATTTCAGTTTCGGGTCAATTCAGGCTCGGGTCATTTGGGTTCTAGTTTTTTCGGGTTTCCCTTTAATCGGGTTCGGGTTCAGGTCGGGTTGGGAATAGTCGGGTTCAGGTCGTTGACATTTTTAGTCAAATCGGGTTAGGTCGGGCTTGGGTTTAGGTGGGTTGGGCCAGGTCATCGGGTCGGGTCTAATTTTGCCATCCCTATGGGCACCTGAACAATGTCGATGCTATACTTCCCTACAACAGAGCTTCGTTGAACTTGTTTTTTTTATGGTTTTGGGGCCTCCCCAATTTATATTTTTTTAGTTTTATTTGCAGAGTGATGCAATCAACCAAATCTAGTGGACGTATTGGCTATCTTATATGCTCTCTTGGAGGCAAAGGCATGGGGTTTCCAAAGAATCATTATTGAATATGATGGTGCCATCATAATAAACCAGTTGTAATCTTTTAATGACCATTCTCTTCATCTTTTTAGTGCATTTATGGATGGCATCAGTTGCCTAGTTCTGTCTTTTATATATGTTTCTTTTGTTTATGTTTCATGCTTGTTAAATTCAGTAGCACATTTTCTTATTTACTTGGGGCTCTCTGTTGTTGGTTGTATTTGTTAGACTCGTCCATATGTTTTATGGTTGGACCCTACTTTTTCTAATTAATTTATGAATACACACTTTACTTAAAAAAAAAACAAGTTAAATTCTGTGAGGCACCTTGAAACAAAAATTTTTGGATAGAATCTCGCAAGATAAATTGCACCAATCATCCCTGAACCATACATATTGTTGCTATTTGATCCTTGGACCAGACAACACTTGTTGAGATAAGATCAATAAAAAAATGCTTATTAGTATTATTCTTGAATTTTGTTTACCACAACAGCTTATATCCATCGTTGCACCAAAAATCCTTAGTCATTGTATGATTGCACCTGCCAGAGAACCTGCTAGAGGCTGGAGATCGTAGATTGACCGTTGGTTGGAGGCTTGACCGACCGTTAAAAAGGCTCCTAATCCTTCTCATGCATGCCTTCCCTTCAGATGCTCTGTCCAGATGTAACAGAGGAGTTTCCCGCCTTCTTTTCATTCCTTTTCCCACCTACGCTCCACAATTCACAAATCACCTTTTTAAAATCATCACTACAGTTGCTTTCATGGTTTCTTATGCTACTAGTTTATAACGAAACATTTCTTAAACTCCTATTTTAAATTATTTGTAACATCTTCTATTTTCGGTCATCTTAATTTTTTGCTATATATTTTTTTATATTCAGTAAATTATTTTACTATATTATTTTTAAATTATTATTTGAATATTTATTTTCTTATTTTTCTTGTCTCACG
Organism: Aquilaria sinensis; assembly: GCA_005392925.1. Taxonomy (NCBI): domain Eukaryota; kingdom Viridiplantae; phylum Streptophyta; class Magnoliopsida; order Malvales; family Thymelaeaceae; genus Aquilaria; species Aquilaria sinensis. Next base: position 306,606 of record SMDT01001507.1, on the reverse strand, counting down.
TATAAAAAGTAAAGGACAAGAAAATGAAAGCAACATATTCCATCCGTCCTATATTATTTGCACAATTTGTTTTGTAGCAATTAATCTTTAATTTTTTATTTTCAATATTTTAGTATATAAATGAATAATTTTTATATAAGAATGATAAATCAAGACATATAATTTCTAAATAAATTTTTTTTATTTTTTTTAAATAAATACTAGTTAAATTAAGTGAAAAAGTCAAATGGTGCAAAGAATATGGGACGGAGGGAATATAATTTTTATAATGTTCATATTAAACTCAAATATTAATTTTCATCAACATACAATACACAAGCCATCGGGACTGGCCCTAATTTGACCCCTCATTTGTAGCCATTCACCTAGAAAAACCTCGCAATTAGTGATCAACCATGTTTATTAATTTTTTGTTGATACGTACAACTTTTATTAAGTTGTTGTGTGCTTTAGTATTGTCATGGTTAGGATCACTAACGTTTTGAAGTGGACGCCGCCAGGTTATAATAAATTCCGCCCCAAATTTTGTTTAATTGAATGATTACGAATGGCCTTTTGAGAAAGGTTCTGGACTCTGCCCAGAAAACGATTGGCTAAGTAGTTGAGGATGCCGTGGTGGTAGGCCTTTGGCCGGCCCCAAACCCGCGACAGCTTCGATCTTTCGTTTTTTCACTAATAAACCTCTTCTGCAGTACGTCTGGCATTTTTTCTAAATGCTTGGACAGTTGGACAAAGGTTTATTCCCAAGGTACCTATAGACTTTAAATTGTTCGACAATATCTTGCTTCCAACAGAAATTTGATATGCTAAGGGTCATTTTGTCTTTTCAATGGTATAGAAATTGACTAGTTGGTAGGTTTAAAGGGTCTTTTAGGGTAACCTCAATAGTGATGCGTAAACCGCAGGCATGGCCCCTAATATTTAATTATCATTTTGTTTTAGCCCATAACCTATTAATTATTTTATTTTGGTCCCAAATTTATTAAAGGTGTTTTTTCTTAGTCCTAAAACTATTAAAATGTTTTGTTTTGATCCCCATTGGAAGAAATTTGTTCACTTGAAGTATTCGTTTGATTCCAAGTTTTTAAATTATAATTTACGTAAGTATCTTCAATAAATTTAATTTGTATAAGGAATTGTATATAATTAATGGATAATTCAACTTACCTTAATTTCCTCTTTCTGTAAATTGGACTTATTTCATTCAAGAAGAAAAAAATATCAATTTAAATTTTTTATTGATTGTAAAAAAATTATTAATAATTTAAATTTATTAGAAGATAATACTTGAATACTTAAGTTGTAATTCAAAATTTTGTGTTAGAAAGTTATTACAAGTTAATATATTTCATCTGGTGATGGACCAAAATAAAACAATTTTAATAAGTTTAGGACTTGGGATATAATTAGAAAATTTTCCTTATGGGGCCCATATGTATCAAATTTTTTATATACAACATATTTATAAAAGAAAAACATGAAAATTTAATTTAATTTCACTTAATTTATTAAATTAATGAAATCATTTAATAAATTTTACTTAATATTTTTCAAAGAAATTAAAAATTTTACTGGGTCCATGGACTCCACTATTTTGCAAGCGGATCCACCCCTGTTTAGGAGCAAAATGAAATATTTAATAAGTTTAGGGACTAAAATAGAATGATAATTAAAGACTAAGGACCATCTACACAATTTTCTTATTTAGCGACTAACCCATTAATCTTTTGACTATTTTTTCCTTCTATTCATAATTTATTTACCCCAAGACAAGTAAAGGATAACTTGCTCGCTTACTCTTTTTACGTCAAGTATGTATGTTGGATTTGGAGACCGTGCAACAAAACTAAGACTACTTGCACGCTACGTAATAAAAAACAAAACAAAATTCATCCTTGATTTTTTTTTCTGCGTTAGGAAGCATAATCATGGGTAAAATCGTGGTTTGATTAACATCTAATCGGTACTTTAGAATTTTTGCTTACTTAATGTTACACTTGAATTGCCCATTCAGTTCTGTTCTCAAAAAACAGAAAGCATATATTATACCTCCAATAGGAATCATACGTCCCAAATTGAGGCATTAACATTTTAAACTTACGTACGTTGGCCAGGTTTGAGCAAACGAGGGTAATTTGGGAAAAGAGGGAGGGTGCAAATTATATCTAGATGTACCTAAGGCTTTGCCAATGGCGTTATCCGGTGAAGCAATACTAAAATCTGGCCGCAATTGTTTATAGTTATTACCAATTAATTTAAGATTTAGTTTCTCACTCTCCTTAGTATTTATCTAACACAACTTAAAAAACTAGAAAATAAAAAAATAGTCTGTCCAATTATAAATCAGTTTAACAATAGAGTTACAAGTCAGAGATCCCATAATCTACGAATTCGAAGATGAATTTGGAAGGGTAGAAGCGTCAATACAAGGGGAACGCTGGGTTTGATCAAAAGAGAGTGGAAGCATCAAATGCCAACTGTCAGACACAAGATAGCAGAAAGAGGAAAGGTATCCATTAATCATGCCCTTCTCAAGCTTTTAGGTCTCTCCCTGTCTCTTTTCACACAAAAAAATATCATCGACCAACAAGGAGAATAAAAAAGAAAAAGAAAAAGAAAGAGAGATTGATTGAAGGAGACGGACCATAGCTCGGAATTGGATTGCTCGTTTCGAATCTGTAAGTGTTCATTCAAATGTTTCCGATCTAACAAAAAATGACTCGGAATTCGTATGATCAGAATCTGTCTCAATTGCCGTTCCTCGATTTTTTCCCATATCGTTTGCCCTTGCGGCAATGGGCTGTTTTTTCTTCGGCAATTTGAATTGTATAGTTCTGAAGAATCCGATTCTGATCTTGATGTGGTGTTTCTTAAAATTTTAACGAAATTAATGCTTTCTGTCCATGAACTCTATCAATTTTTGGTTTCCGTTCTTGATAACTAATTTTTCTTCTAAATGGGTGTTTATGGTCAAAGCTGATTCTGGGGTTGAACAAATAAGCCGGGTAAGCCTCAGAGAAGTGACCTAGTCCATTGGTGATGGCTTGTAAAGGGTTCTTCGGGTGCTTGTTGAAGCTCTTGAACTTGTTATTGACCGTGGCTGGTTTGGCGATGGTTGGATATGGGATATACTTATTTGTCGAGTACAAGAAGGCAGAAGATACTAACCAGATGCTCTCACTCCCAACTGTGGGTGGTGATCAAAGTGTGGTGCAGCTTGGCCGGCCCATGTTGATGGCTGTTTCACTTTCAAGTAGTGTCCTGGATAACTTGCCAAAAGCATGGTATGATTGCTTACTATTTGCCTATGATATCATTTTGTTCTCTGGATTGCTTTATTTGTTCAACCTGGATATGGGGTATGAAATGTTGTGCAGTTGCATCGTTTTCATGCTGCAGGATCCTGTTTCATGGTATCCTTCTATGTGTTTTACTGTGTTTTAGATCTTGTTCTTCTGGTCCTCTGTTAATGCTTCAGAGGAACGAAAGGAAAAGGAAATAGAGTCTAAATATTACAATGCACTTTCTCTGCTTGATTATTTGAAAGTAGGGGTGTAAAGGAAAACCTACCCGCCCCAACCCTCTCAGAATCCTTCTAAATATTACATTGCACTTTCTCTGCATGATTATTTGGAAGTAGGGTTGTAAAGGAAAACCTACCCGGCCCAACCCTCTCAGAATCCAGCCACCTGAATCTAGACTCGTTGTTACCTGCAATTTTTTTTTTGCGGGTTTGGGCGGGTATCTGTCTACCTGTACCTACCTTAAATACTCCGTGAATAGTATGTTTGTATTAATAAAATTACTTTGTAATGAAATGATGTTATTAGTTAAAACATATTTTCATGTTTCACGTTAGTTTTATGCCATTTAAATAGTTAGCAGTTTGTATGTTACATTTATGTTGATAAACAAAAATACTTATAGCGCAAATATAAATAATTAGAATAATGAATCTTAAAGCCCATATACATGCTGGGTGGGTTATACCCTTTTTATTCATGGGGAGGTAGGGGCTTGTCCAAAGTCTCCCTATATCCGCCCCATTGACATTCCTGTTTGAATGGACCTATGATGACAGGAAGCAACTGGGGAAACATAATTGCCTGTGTTCTGTGCCCATGTTTCATATGAAGACTGTTAAACCATGATCGCTGAGCTGTACTTTCTCACACTCAATGTCTCATACTTCTCCTTGTGTGTTATACTGGTGGTTTCTTGAGAGGCAGCAAATACTTTGGGGGCCTAGCTTTGTGGGAAAAGTGCATGGCCCTTGGCAATCTAATGGATTTTGAGTTTTGTCGTATTCAATTAACTTCCAAGTTTGCATGTTGAATTTGATCTAAAAGCTAAATAGGAGAAAAGGACTAAAAGGTATTCAAATTTTTTGTTTGTTGGCCAACTAAGCAATATATTAGGTTTTTAGCTGCAAGGTAAGTCCTTTGGCTGTGAGGTAGTTTCCTTAGGTTTGAGTCATCTTAATTCTTCAGCTCCTAGTCAACCCAACATGACCATTTTGTTTGTTAAAAAAGATTAAAGTTCACTTCGCCTTTTGCCATTCTTGCACATGATTGATTCAGTTGGGTTCTCAAAAAAATTATTGTTGTAAATAAATATTTCTCTTTATGCCAGTTTTTGCCGCCTAGTGTAGCCACCACACTTCTGAAAACAGTCTGAATCAGGGATAATTTTATTAAGACTAAGTGCGGCTGTTCTGGATTCAATTTTGAACTCCTCACTCAAACTTCTTTTGTATGGCTTTGCAGGTTTATATACTTGTTTATAGGTGTTGGAGCGATCCTCTTTGTCGTATCTTGTTTTGGTTGTATTGGAGTTTTAACACGCAATGGGTGCTGCCTGGGCTGTGTATCCTTTAGTTGTTGAGTGCTTTTTAAACTTGTATCTCTTCATGTTCATTTTTGTCTCAATGGAAAATTACTTTTTGTTTTGGATCCTTTTTCTGTTTTGCTTTCCTTAAGTTAAGGCAGTATGCAGTACTGGTCATTCTATTGATCTTGGTTGAGCTGGGATGTGCAGCTTTCATATTCTTTGATAAAAATTGGCTGGATGTAAGCTTCCCTCCCTCTCTCTCTCTCTCTCTCTCTCCCTTTCTCTCTCTCTCTCTGGTCTGAGATACATTTTGTGCACATACGCATTGACCTGCACTTGTAAAGGAGTTGCTTTTAATTACTTTCAACTGAAAAATATATCCTGCAGGAACTTCCAACTGACAAAACTGGAGATTTTGACATTATATATGGTTTCCTGAAAGATAACTGGAAGATAGTCAGATGGGTTGCTCTTGGGATTGTTGTCTTGGAGGTATTATAATTTCTGCTTTTCCAAGTGAGCAAAATAAAATTTTTCACACATGTTTTTAAGGTTATACAGATCTATGAAATACTGTTGCATGAATTTTGATGCAAGTACCAGTGTCACATTTCAGAGTTCATGCCTTTTGATATTGTTTGTTACACAAGCAATATGGTATAACGTTTCCTTACTATACTCTAAATTTGTTTGCTGTCTTAAATGTACTTTCATACTGTTCAAGGGTTGCAGCTAAACATTTTTTTTTCCGGTAAAAGTATATCATTGGCTCAGAAACTATACTGTATGTTTCACTTGGTTCTAACTTGTGTATTGTATTAAGAGCTTGCAATTTAACAGGAACCATATAGCAAATTCGAGGTCACCTTCAAAAATAAAAACATAAATGAAACTAGAAGTCAACCTTCTCTGGTTGATGGTTTTGATATGGGAATTGAAGGACTGAGTTCTCTTTCCTATGTCTTGGGTGGCGTTGATTCAGTGCTTTGTGCAGAGGCTGTTTTAAAGCATCCAACAAAACAACAATTGACAATTGGTGGAGAGTTATTGCCAAATATAAGGCACTAAACATGTACCCTAACCATGAGGGCTGAAACTATTCAACACGGCCCCTCGTGTGGGTACTGGTGAAATTATTGAACATGGGCAGTTCTTTGGACCACCAAAAAAATGCTAGAAATAGACAAGTGGGCCACAAGCAGCTTGCCCTTGATACTATCTTAAATCATCTAATCTAAAGTCAGCTGGCACTAGGTGAATCCTCAACAGAATATAAGCACTAATATACTTTTATGGTACCTCGTTTGCTTGGATGGGAGCTGTTTGCATTCTTTTCCTGTAAGAGGACTGCTTGCTAGTGTACCTTCTCAGTACTTCTTAGAACTAAGCTGATTTATGTATGTCTGTGTGCGTGTGTTTCAATTCTGCTTATACACACTTCTGTTAGTGTGCACTTCTAGTTTTAAACCAATAGTATGATCACCAAATGGTTTTTATTTTATTTTATTTTTATGGGGTAATGGTTTTATTAATGAAGAAAATTAAATTGCAGGCTATAATTTTCTTGTTAGCCCTCATCGTTAGAGCTGCCAACAGACCTGTTGATTATGACAGTGATGATGAGCTGATTGCACCGAGGCAGCAAGTAAGGCAGCCTCTGCTTAACAGGCCTGGCGTTCCTACTGCAGTTGTACCTGTTGCTGGCAGCCTTGATCAGCGCCCTAGCAGAAATGATGCTTGGAGTACAAGAATGAGGGAAAAGGTGCTCGTTTCTTCTTGTGCCTACTCCTTACATTATTCATACGCATATGAACTACTTGTCATGATTAGTACATTTGAATCACCTTATCCTTGCATTGATTTAGAGACTTGTATGTTGAAATTGATTAGTCATTCTGCCAAGGTTATTAAAAGCACGCTAAAAGCGCAAAGCGCGTAGCGATGGGGGGCAAACGCTTTTCGCGATGAAAGTGACGCCCTTTTTAAAAAGCGCGCTCTAAGCGTTTGAAGCGCACGGTTTGGTCAAGGCGCAAAGTGTCGCTTTAGTTAAGTTGCAATTTTTTTTTTTTTTTTAAAAAGATAAAATAATTTTATCTTAACTTACCCTTAAAGAAAGCGGTGGGTATATTATAAATTGTTTTTGAGTATTCTGAGACTTGGGATTTAGAGTAATTTGTTTTACTATTTTTCTATAAATTGTTATTACCACTTTGGTACATTATATGGATGTGTTTGTGTCTTTTTATAGATATTAAACATATTTAGTAGTTTGTTTTGGTATTTTTATGTATCTAATTAGCTAGTTATATATCCTAGAATTTATCTCTAAAGGAGCGCCTTACTTTATTAAAGCCCTCGCTTTCGCTTTGCGCTTTGGAACCCTTATCGCTATAGTGCACTTTTCGCTTTTCAAAACCTTGCATTCTGCTGGATGCCTAGATTGCATGCATATAAGAGAATCTCAGGCAGCTTGAGGTGGTCTAGCGTGTTAGCTTTCTTTATCTGCCCTGTCCATTTTCTCTACCTCTCCACCAATTGGAAAAGACTTACTATTCATATTAGGAATCCCGATAACCTATTGTGTTCTGTTTCTGTTTCTTGTTCTGTCTCATCTCGGTGGGGGGGATGGATGCATAACAACTTTTCCGCCATAAGTTTTTGCTCAGGTAAAGCCTGGGGGGGGGGGGGGGGGGGGGTTGCTTTTATAGGGTTGACCAACATATACCTTTCACTGTTACCTTGTTATATCTGGAAGTGTAAGGAATTTATTATTTTTAATTAAGTATGCTTGGTTTTGCTCCCATGACACTTTGGCTTTCTGCTTTTTCGGCATTCATCTAGCTGCGGTTGTTGATATCCTGTTTTTATCTTTCCAAACATTCTCTGTGGGCCATGAGAGCTTTCTGAAGTTTCTTTTCCTAATACCGCTTATGCTGTTTTACTTCACTGCCCACATCCGCATGATGCAAATCAGTATGGGTTGGATACTTCGGAGTTCACATATAATCCATCGGAGTCGCACAAGTACCAACAGACATCCAACCAACAGCCGGAAGAGAGGAGGCGCTGCACGATCATGTGATGACATTGGTCTGGATTTCACCTAATTCTAGGAAATTGTTGGACAGCGTCAAGTTTGCCAGGTTGTATGTCTTTTTCCCAGTTGAGTTTGTGCAGCTGAGGGTGTGTATGATATCACCATTACCAGGAGCCTCATTTGCGCCTCCCCCCTTTTGCCTTTCTATGATCTTGTTACAAAAGAACAAAAAAATGTAAAATGCATTTTTCTGTTCCGACATGGAAATGCAACGTAGCTTTATTTTTATTTTTATTATTTTGAATTTTGAGTACAAGATTCTCTTTTTTGGTCGTGATTAGTATTATCAAGGGCTAAGGTTTTGGGATTAATTGAAGTTCTCTGCTTATCCGTTTTTATGTGCGTACCTTATAAATATAATTCACTCTTAAATCAGCTCGAAGGAAGCCACTAGCTGCACGATGCTAATGATACGTAATATGTTATTATATTCAAATCCTTCTTGTGAAAGTTGATGAAGCAAAAAATATATATTTTTTCCCTTTTTGTAATATCGTCCAATATCTTGAATTTTGCCTTTTTTTTTTTTTTTTTTTTAATCCAAGTCTTCTGAAGTTGTTTTCTTTTCATGTTTCAGTTCCTTAGAGATGCAGCAAGTCTTACACTCGCGTGGTGTGAGTAACCGTCTTTGTTTTATTTTCTTAGTGGTTTTGATTTTCGCCATTGGATGGAGACTCGATACGGCTTTTGTCAACGACCGTCGGCCGCAGCCAGTTGCTATGACCAAAAAGAAATGGTGGATTTGGAGGACGCCAATGGTGGATGGGTAGTTTGTTAATTGAGGACGGTTGTTGGTAGACGTGAGAGCGATTTGGATATATATGAATGAGGGCAGAAAAGTGGTGGTCCCTTTCTCCGTCACAAGCCACTCTCATTTTCGCTACCGAACCTCAAAACTCTGTGGTCCATACTCTGCGTCTATTGCACGTCAATTTAAGCATATGCAAATCCAAATGGAATTTTTCCTTTGTAATCAAAATACAAATAAAAAGGTCTAAGGAAGAAGAGAAGCTGCCAATTGGTAGGCAGACTGTACTTTATCCCTGGAACGATGATCACAGAGCTCCATGAGCTAGCTTTGAGGTTCTCGATGATTTGCTGAATTAGATGTGTGGTTGGGGTAGAACCTGGGAGAACTTTGAAAACCTGTACATAATCAGAGACAAAGGTAATAGCGGGAATAGACCAATTTGCTGCTGCAATGGAAGCTTCACAGAGGCTTCATAGTATGGCTTCTGGAGCTGTTGTGGAATAGGGAAGGAGTCCATGTTTGAGTCCATGTTTGTGATTTTGGTGATTCACTTACGTGCTTCCAAACCTAAGTTGATGCTCTCATACCAATAGGTTGTCTCCAAGCACCATCGACAATAAAAATGTTTGACCTATGTTGCATAGCTTGTAACTTGCTAGAGCCGCATGCCTGGCATAAAGGGTTTAGATGACCATAGAAAGATTTTAGAAAATGGGTTTGATACTCCCTAGATAGAAGAATTTGATGAATGATATCGTTTCGTCTTGCTATAATTGGTTGGGGGTGAAATTGGGCATTCAGGAAAAACACATTCATTTCTATTCAATCAAAGAAGCCAGAATTTAAAGACCAAGTATGTGAACCACTCTAAGTGCCATTTCTTCTATCTAGCATGAAGCAAAGAAAGCCAAGCTTTGAAGGATGAAAAGGTAGATGATATAGGTGTAGGACAGAAATTACCCAAACTTCTTTTGATCCTTGGCACTCCTGGAAAAGATGCATCGAGGATTCAATATTAGTTTGGCATTGTAGGCAGAGGTGATCGAAGAGGCCACCATGGTTTGCTAAGCTGTTGGCTATTGGGAGAGTATTGGTCAAACACTTCCAAAGGAACACTTTGAATTTCTACAGGATATCAAAGGCACACACATTTTTTAAGGATTGAAGACAAATTAGGGCACGGGGATGTAGCTAGTGAATTTGCCACAGGGTTGAGGAGAGAAGCTGATCTTTTTTGGAGCTTTAGTTTTGGAGTTTTTTTCCCAACCAAGCAACAGAACCTTGCTTATGTTGATATAAGGAACAAGGAATTTGTAGAATTTGATCAATAACTTAGCTGGGGAAGTGTTGTTGAGGAGCTATCATGGACCATCTTTGGTTTGTGAAGTCTATCAAATCTGAGGCCTTCAGGTTTTCATTATGTTGATTGTTGGAGGCTAATTTAGGGATTTGTGGTGGGGTGAATCTTGGGATCCTAGTGTCCTCCCATACATGAATGGAGGCTTCGTTATCAATATTCCAATGATGATGGTGTTTGAAAAGCTCCCTACTGTAGATCAGGCTTTGCCAAATTCTGGAGGCATTAGAAGGAGCTTTTCCATACCACATGGAGTAAGAACGCCCATATTTATAAGAACACCCATATTTTGGCATTATCAAATGAGTCTCTAGTTTATCAGGGTCTCCTATAAATAGGCGTTGGAAGGTTTTGGGAAGTAGGGACTGATTGAACAACCACATGTCATTAATTTTTAATCTTTTGAGCCTTTTGGCAGTTTGTTGATGCCTCAATGCTTGATATGAATTCTTTATTTGTTGTTTGATCTTGACTACTAGAACTTGATAAATTGCTTGGTCATGTAATTAGACATAGTAAAGAGAATCTTAAGGAAGGGCATAACATAAATCAAAATGGATGACAGAGTGGATTGAATTAAGGTTAGGCGACTAACATGATTAAGTAGTTTCCATTTCTAGTTTTCCAGATGTTGTTTCACCTTATCGGCTAGAAATTTGAAAGAGGCCAATTTACTAAGATCTTGACAAAGAGGCATGCTAAGATAGTTATTTATATCAACATTGACTTGAAACGATAGAAGTTTGCATGCTTTAATGTGCATTTGGTTTAAAACGTTTGCATCAAACATCCATTTCAACTTTTAAAAGTTGCATATTCTGACGCACATCTTTGAATAAAGGTTTAGTGTTTCTCAAATAACATGGAAAGCTTGCATGGTAGGGTGAAAGAATAATAAACTATTATCAGAAAAAAATAGATGGTTGATCGTACATTCATAAGCTAACTTTCTTGATAATGGATGAAAAGTTAGCAAAAAGAGATGGTTTCTCAAATTGTTTTATTATAGAGCTAAAAGTTAGCATGAATGTATGATCCACTAACGTGGAAATGCAATGGAGTGAAGGACTTTCTTGATAATGGACCATTGAACTGTATCATAAGCTTTACGGAGATCAAGTTTGAGTAATGCTTTGTATGCTCTTGGCCCATTGTGCCGGTTTGTTGTTTGGAATGCATGTAGAAGCTCATGAGAGATGATAACGTTGTCTTGGATGGATTTTTAAGGGACAAAATCATTCTATAGAGGCGAGACCAGATGGTCCAACATTGGTTTAAGTTGATTTATAATGGCTTTGGCAATGATTTTATAAAGGGTATTATAGAAGCTAATTGGTCTAAGGTCATTAATAGTTCTAATTTTAGAGGTTTTTCAGATGACGGTTATAAATGTATGATTTGTTTGCCACAACATAAAAGATAAGTCTAATTTGCATCCTACCTTTTTATATTTATATATATATATATATTTGTATTCTAATACTACATTTCATTGCATAAAACAACTGTGCACACATTAAATTTCATGTCCCAAAAAAAAAATTAAAAATATGTTCAAATCAGATACCAAATATATATAAACTCGATGTACAAAGATAGTCAAAGATCGCTACAAATAATGTGTAACATTTATATAAATGAGATCATGTACTCCTTTTATTTTGCAAAAGGTTAGCCCTTTCACCTTTTTTTTTTAACTAAAATTTGACCTAAATATATTCATATTAATTAATATTATAAAAAATTCTAAAAAATTATATTTATAAACTAAAATTTTTAAGGTACCATTTTCATATAAAAAAATTTATATTTCTATGAGAAATTTTAAAAGAAAAAAAATCATGAATTGATTGCAATAAATAGTAAATGAGATAAACTTTGCGAGAGAGAGAAAGAGTACATGTTACTGATATATTCAAAGTATATGTGAGTTCAACCTCTCAATTAAAAATAGGTGTGAATGCATCAAATCTCATTTCCCCATTGAAGTTTTGAGATATGTACACATCGGATAATAGACATGTATGAAATTCAATGTACAAAGTAAGTAACGGATATGTACATAATATGTGATGCATATGTACGAATGAAATCAAAGATGTGTTACAGGGATATTCAATTGTATATATAAGTTCAATCGTTATAATATTTTCATCAAGTTAGAATATATCAACCATAAAATTAAATCATGTTATACATATTTGTAGAATCTATAGAAGAAATTCCTAAATTGCTTTTTATTCATCTTATTGGACAAGAAAATATCAAATAAAATAAAATAAAATAAAATAAAAAAAGATGTGAACATAATGAAATGCATTACTTGCATAACTAAAAATTTGTACAAGTAGGATAATAGATATGTATAAATCCAAAGTATAAAAAAAGTGAGATATATGTACAAATTGTATGACACATATGTACAAAATAGTATGAGATATAACAAAAAAAAGGTACACATATACATATTTATTATTTTACTTGTACACATATGTATATCTAAAAGAACATTAGGGATTAATTTAAAAAAACAAAAAGAGATAAGGATAGATACTACTAAAATTTTGGGATTTTTTAACATGCAATTTACCAATGTTCTGACCATTGGTAATTATTAACACATTAGACCGTTGGTAACAGTTACCAATGGTCAAGCTGTTGGTAACTTTTCAATGACTTAAACTATTAGTAATTGCCAATCTGATTAGTCGTTGGTAAGACTTAAGATGTTAGAAAGTGAAAATAATTAACTATTCTGAAACAATCATGGAAAATTTGGGACGAAAGTGGAGTTTTTCCTTTTTTTCAACGATATACCTCTCTCTTTCTCTTTCACACACACACACACACACACACATATCATATATAATGTATCATAATAATAATAATAATAATAATAATAATAATAATAATAATAATTAATTATTATTATTATTATTATTATTATTATTATTAGGACATGAAATCGGGATTTTGGCAAGTACAAATAAATAAAAAATATATATATCAAACCGGATTTAATGTACCATTTGGGCATTATGAGTGGAGAGTAATGCCCTTTGGATTAAAAAATGCTCATTGAAAATTTTAAAATATAGTGAATGATATTTTGAGCCCTATACAAAACTTTTCAATTGTATATATCGATGATGTCTTAATTTATTCAGAATCACCAAATCAACATTTTACACATTTAATTTTTTTTTATAATATCATAAAACAAAATGGATTAGCAGTATCACAACTAGTCAAATTGAGATGCTAATTCCTTGATTAATTGTTTGTACTATGATTTAGTCAATGTTGTGACAAGTTGACCTTGAATCTGTGATTTTTTTTTTGTTAGAAAGTCTAGACGTTGAGAAGTTGGAGGAGTCTGTTGCACTTGAGCTTGAAGTTTGCGACTCATTGACCATTGAATAACTGCTTTTGGACTGGCTTGAATAATTTTGAAACCATCCCACCATTTAATTTTTATTTCTTTGGATAATTGGGTGTTCCTAAAACTACATTTGTATTTAAATTTCTAATTAAAATAAATGGCATTTTGAAACAAACTTCAGAATTGCATATTTTTACATTACTAATTTTGTATTTAACATTCAGCTGTGAACTATTTGCAGAGTGTAATTCTTCTGTAGTCTTTTCATAATATTTAATAGGTATTAATCCTTCTTGAATACAATTTTGATAAGCTCCATTATCAATTAAAGCTATTACCTTAAAATGATAATCATTATTTATAATTAAATTGGAAAAGAGGCAACTGATTTTTATCTGAAAATTTTGAAGTAAATTCTAAAGCCCTAGAAATAGGTGTAATCATTCCTTAATTTATATTATGTCCTAAAAATCTTATCTGTGTTTGAAATAGTTTCATTTTAGGTTGTGATACTACCAATCCATTTTGGTTTATAATATTATAAAATTTTTCTAAATGTGTAAAATGTTGATTTAGTGATTCTGAATAAATTTAGACATAACTGATATATACAATTGAAAAGTTTTGTATTGGGCTCAAACTATCATTTATTATATTTTGAAATTCTGAAGGAGCATTTTTTAATCCAAAGAACATTACTTTCCACTCATAATGTCCAAATGGTACATTAAATATAGTTTTATATATATCCTTTCCATTTATTTGTACTTTCCAAAATCCTGATTTCATGTCAAATTTTGAGAATATTTTTGCATTATGTAATTTTTTTAATAAATCTCTTTTATTTGGAATCGGATATCTTATCCATTCAAGAATTTTATTTAATGGTTTATAATTTATTACTAATCTTGAAGCTCCTCTTTCTAATTCAGCAGCATTCATGACATAAAATGCGGAACTTGACCATGAAGATTTTGATTTTTGAATAAGACCTTTAGATTGTAATTCTGAAATTTCTTTAATACATAGTTTTTCTAATTATTTATTCAGATGAATTGCCTTTGATTTTGTTAGAATTAACTTTTCATCAAATCCTTTAATATATGGAAGATTGACTATATGTTTCTTTCTATTTCAAAAAGCATTGAAAATCGGAGCACAAATGTATTGAGAAAATTTATTTTCAATATATTTTATTTTTTCTTGAATGATAGGTTCTTGTAATTTATTTTCTAAATGTAAAAAATTTATTTATTGTATGAAAGATTTATAATGTTTTTTTTATATTTTGAATCATGTTTATGGATTGAATATAAGAATTTTGTAATATTCTAACACTTTTCTCTTGAACTAGAAAAGTAAATGGAAATATTAATTCTTTCCCTAAAGCATTTGACTTAATTTTAAATGGGGTTACTTGAAATGGATATATTGATGTAATAAAAGGAGTTCCTAAAACTACATTTGTATTTAGTTTTTTAATTAAAATAAATGGAATTTCTACAACACTAAGTTTGTATTTAACATTCAGCTTTGAACTATTTGCAGAGTATAATTCTTTTGTTGTCTTTTCATAATATTTAATAGGTATTAATCCTTTTTTAATAAAATTTTGATTAGCTTCGGTATCAACTAGAGCTATTGCCTTAAAATGATAATAATTATTTATGGTTAAATTTACAGAAATAATAATAATAATAATAATAATAATAATAATAAAATTATTATATTAATGTATCATATATGTATATATAATATAATGTATCATATGTATCATAATTTTATATATATGTTTGATCGAAACCATTTACTCTTCCATTTTTCTTTTGGCGAAACTCTTCGTCTTTATAGGGTCTTTGTCTTTGCTGTCATCCAAACATCACCAACACCTCGGTCACAGCTCCACCATCTCCACTAGATGCTCTGTCACCACCAACTATCTTAGCTTTCTCAGATTGTCGCTTTTCCATCAATTAAGTCTGCCTCTGTTTGCACTGTTACATGTTGTCCGCTCGTCTGATGGTTGTCGGTGTTGTTTCGTTGTGACCCAGCCCGCTACCAGATCTGTCTATAGCTGCTATCACGAATCGAAGAGAGGAGGAGAAGTTGCATTCTCGGCCGTCATTGCACAAAAAGGTAATGGAAGGAGTGAGGGACATGTGAGCTATTTTTTTTAAAAAATTTTTAGAATGACATAATTGAAATTGTACCACTATAGGCGCATACATGTCAGGTGTATATGAGACCTTTTCCAACATTAAACCGCCGTTTAGGCAGGCTAATTGGTCTGATGGAATTTGGTTAATTTTTCTTTACTTTGGATGGGAGACGCTACTTTCTACAAGCTTTTAGAGATTAAGTGCTTTCAATGTAAAATGTGTTTCCTAGGAAGAAATTCATCCACTGGTATTAAAAAAATTACTTCGTAGGCTCTTGGATAAGTATTACTCACACCCTCTCAAATTACTTGTAACATATATTTTATTTTGAGCCATCTAAAATTTTTTGAGTAGTTCCATATTTAGTGAATTGTCTAATCATGTTACTCCCCAAACTATCATTTTAGTATTTATTTTTTTCTATTTTTTAATTTACATGAAAAAAATGAAAGGTAAAAGTGGAAACAATATCATAGTAAAACTGAAATATTTCAACCAATTTATTGAAAATAGTTTAATGATACGGTTATTACTATATATTTTGAATCAACTCACTAACACGTTTAGCCCCCCTTCTGAAAATAAATAAATAAAACATGCAATGATGCAAAGTTGGTTTAATTTAAAGTATTAGCTTCTGTTGGAGTTTATTTATTTCAATAAAAAAAATAAAAACAAATATAGTTTAACTATTTACTACTTAATGTTAATATTTATTTTCAACCGTTTTCTCCTAGCAAACGTTCATATTCTACAACGCATCTTTCATTTATTTTCTTGAAGCTAGCCGTTGGAACCAAAAGGCTATATATATATATATATATATGCATCTCTCTCTTGTTTATACATATAAGCAAGTATTGTGATTTTCTAAAAAAATGGATTACTATAAAAATATTGGGTAAAGAACGTTGGACTGTTGTATCCTGAGGCCGGTGCGACCCGAGGCCGCTGCATTGGTGTGGCACGAAATGTTTAAAAGAAAGTGAAGAGTTTTATGTTTCAGCTCAAAATTCTTTGTATTACCAGTGATACTATTTTTTTTATATTATTATCTTAATTTTATTACTTTCTTGTATTGATTTCTGCCATAAGGAACAACAATTTTTGGACGTTTCATTTTTCTTTTACGAAAAAAAAGAGTCAGTTTTGTGGTTAAAAATCGATCAAGCTTTCAAATGAACTCAATTTGCCTTTCAAATTTAATGAACATTTTTAAGAGATGGAAGGGAAAAGTTTTATATTATTTGAAAATGTTTGATTTTGGCTATGTGATCTTTTGAGAAAAAACCCATAAAATATCAACAGATGATATGAGTGATTATGAGAAAAAAAATGCATTTTGAAAGGACTTCAAGATACGAGTGAGATCAATTTGATTGCCGTTATGCCTTATTGAATTGTCTTTTTGACAAGTTCTATGACTATTATGAAAACTCTTATAATAGAACCAGGAAGATTTGGAAAGCCTTGCAGAAAAGATATGATATTGAGGAGGCTAGTGCAAAACTATATGCTAGAAGTCGATGGCTCTGCTACAAAATGGTGGACAACCTCTCTGTGGTGAAACAAATCAAAGATTTTAGCCTTATTGCCCATAAACTGAGATCCGAAAGAGTGAAGATTGGAGATGATCTTCAAGTAATCGCAATCATCAACAAACTACTGCTATCTTAGAAGGAGTTCTAGAAAGCTATGCATCACAAACAAAAAGAGATGTCGATTGAAAGCCTTATTTCTTGTGTTCGAGTAAAAGAGGAGGCTAAAAACCAAGATGCCATAGGAGTCAATTTCAATAATGATAACATTGGAGCCAAGGTAAATCTTACTATCTCCAATGACAAGATATCAAGAGGTCATGATTTGAAGTATAATGCTCACTTGAAACCCAAGAAAAATTTAGTGGAAAAGTCTTTTAGGAAGCAATTTTTTGCACTCCAAATCTAAGGAGTAGGAACTAAGTAGTACCGATGAGACAATATCCAAATCATGGATGCATATTTATGGCAAACCAGGTTATCTCGCCAAGGTATACAAATTTTGCAAAATTATAACTATGCCATAAATCAACATGGTAGATGATGATGAGCCGTTTGTGGCCATGTTGACTAAGATCAATATGATTGGTGATAAAGAAGGGGGTGGATTGACTTTAGTACCTCTAGACATATTTGCAAAGATAGATCTTGGTTCAAGACTTATACTAAGTTTGAAGTGGAAAAGAAAATTAAACTTAGAAATGACCATATCATTAAGGCTTTAGAACAAAGTAATGAAAGTAATGCTCAATTGAACTTTACTTCTGATAAGACTCTTACTCTCAAGGAAGTCTTGTTTACTCTAACCTTGAGGAAAAGCTTGGTTTCTGGTTTCCTACTTGTTAAGATTGGTTTTAGATAATTATATGAATCTGATTCTTATGTACTCTCTAAGAATGACATTTTTATGGGCAAAAGGTATGCTTGTGATGACTTGTTTAAGCTTAATATTGAAATGAATAAAGCATCAACTAGTTTTGCTTACATGCTTTCTTCTGCTAATTTTTTGCATGCACGTTTTTGTCATATAAATGAAAAATATGTAAAAAACATGAGTTTTCTTGGTTTAATACCCAAAGTTACTATTGATTTTGAAAAATGTGAATCATGCAGTCTAATAAAAGTTACAAAAAAGCCTTTTTAAAGTGTGGAGAGGAAAATTGAATTGCTAGAATTGATTCACACTGATATATGTGAATTTGAAGGAATTTTGACTCGTGGAAGCAATAGATATTTTATCACTTTTATTAATTATTTTTCAAAATACACATGTTTATTTGATTAAACAAAAAAATGATTCTCTTGAAAATTCTCAAGTTTTTATATATGAAATAAAAAATCAATTTGGGAGGAAAATCAAAGGATTTTGAACTGATAGAGGTATGGAATATGGTTCCAATAACTTTGAAATTTTTATTCAAAATTTGGGTATTATTCATGAAACAACTCCTCCATATTCTCCTGTTTCTAATGGTGTAGTCGAGCGCAAAAATAGAACTTTGATTGGTTTCACTAATGCCATGCTTGTTAGTTCTAGTGCTCCTTTTAATTTGTAGGGAGAAGCTATTTTGACTACTTGTTATGTTTTGAATCATGTCCCCAAGTAAGAAAACCAACATTACTACTTTTGAATTGTGCAAAGGTTACAAACCGAATTTGGATTATTTTAGAGTTTGAGGTTGCCTAACTTTTATGCGGTTAAATGATTTAAAAAGTCCAAAATTATGAGCTAGAGCAACAACTTGTGCTTTTCTTGGCTATGCACCAAAGACAAAGGCTTACCATTTTTAGATCTTGAAAACAACGTTACCATTGAGTCGGTTGATGCCATTTTTCATGAAGATAAATTTCCTTTCAAGAAATAAAAAAAAACTTGTCATTGAGAAAAGAAACAATTTAGAACCAGTTTTGAGTACTTTTACTACTGATTTGGAAAATCAAGAAAATTTGGAATTCAAGTTATGAAGAAGCAAACAAACTAAAGTTGAGAAGGATTTTGGTCCTAACTTTTTTGGTTCTGATGTCAATGACAAATCAATTTCTTTCAAAGAGACTTTAGATTCATAAGACTCTATTTTTTGTAAAGAAACTATTAATGATGAAATGGATTCTCTAATTCCAAATAACACCTAGAAATTAGTTGATTTACCTCCTAGTTCTAAAATGATCAGTTGTAAATGGGTTCTTTGTGAAAAAACATAAACTGGATGGTTTTATAGATAAATATAAAGCAAGACTTATTGCTAAAGGTTTTAAATAAAAAGAAGAAATTGATTTCTTTTATACTTATTCTTCTTTTTCCAAAATAACATCCATTAGACTTTTGATTGTTGTTGCATCTTTTTATAAACCTTTTATTCATCAAATGAATGTCAAACCTGCTTTTTTAAATAGAGATTTAGAAGAACAAATCTATATGAATCAACCTAAAGGTTTTGTCATGATTGGCCAAAAGCACAAAGTTTGTAAACTTACAAAGTCCCTTCATGATTTGGAACAAGCTCCTAAGCAATTGAATGAAAAATTTGACTCTTGTATGATCAATAATGGCTTCAAGTTTAGTGAATGTAATAGATGTATTTACTTTAAATCCTTTGGTGATTGTCTTACCATTGTGTGTTTGTATGTTAATGATTTACTCATCTTTAGCCCATCTATACATGTGATTGATCTTATAAAAAACATATTGCATCAACATTTTGACATGAAAAACTTAAGGGAGACAAATGTTATTCTTGGCATGAAAATCACAAGGTGTGCTAATAGTGTTTTCATAGATCAATCTCATTACATTGATAAAATTTTGAGTAAATTTATGCAGATGCAAAACCAGTGTTAACTTCAATGTCAAATGGTATAAAATTGTTGCCTACCATGCATTATGAAAGTGTTGTTAATCAAACCTTATATGCTAGTATAACTGGTAGTTTGTGCTATATTACCAATTGTACTAGACCTAATATTTCATATGTAGTAGGTATAATTGGGGGATTTACTAGTAAACCAAATATGGACTATTGGAGAGTTATTGATCACTTAATGAGATATTTGAGATGTACAAAAAATTATGGTTTATTTTTTCAAAGATATCCTGCTATACTTGAAGATCATTGTGATGCTGATTGGAATACTTGTCAAGTAATCCCCTATCTGTTACAGGATATGTCTTTACTTCAGTAGGTGGTGCGGTGTGCTGGAAATCTAGAAAGCAGCAAATAATAGAAAAGTCCATGATTGAGGCAGAATTGATTGCTCTAGCCTCTACATATGAGGAAGCTAGTTGGCTCAGAGACCTCTCATTTCAAATCCCTTTGTGGGAAAAATCAGTACCACTTATTTTAATGCATTGTGATAATACTGCTGTAATACATACTGTAAATAACTGTTATTATAACAAAAAATCTAGACCTATTCAAAGAAAAAACAGTACTGTGAGGTCCTATGCACTGATGGAGTTGTTAATGTGGACTATGTAAAATGTTATGAAAATATTACAGATCCGTTAACCAAAACTCTTGTAAGAGACAAGGTTTAGATTATATCAAGAGGGATGGAATTGTAGCCCAAATTAAATTGAGCTTTCTATGAGGATACCTAACCCAAAAAATCAAAGATCCTAAGGCTTGAGTTTTAAATAGGAAAAATGAATCATAGTGAAGTAGTTGAGAGATGCATCATCTTAGAGATTTATTTCTCATTTCATCCTTATGATATAGATGCATCTATTATGTAACGATTGAGAGTTGAGCATTTGCTCTTAATGAGAATTTACAGCACTTTATTGAGTGGGGTGTGAAAGTTACAAGAGCACCCGTGACGGATTTTCATTTATATGAGCGTTGGAGTGAAGCTGCTCCATGGGCTATTACTAAAATTACTAATGAAAAAATCAAGATATGCATGTGGCCATTAACAGTGCAGGCTTATAAGTTCAAGGTCGTACCAGTATTAGTTGTAGAACAAGGGAGTCGACTCACTAAGTAAAGGTTCCAAGGTATCACCATCTTTATTATGTATAATAAACTATTTTTACCCAAATATATATATTATTTTCATTTTTTATTGAATAGAGAAGGAATTGTTGGAGTTTATTTATTTCAACAAATATGGTTTAATAGTTGTTTACCGTTTTGGTTTAATGTTAATATTTATTTGCAAACATTTTCTCCTAGCAAACGTTCATATTCTACAACATATCTTTCATTTATTTTCTTAAAGCTAGCCGGTAGAGACAAAGGGCTATATATATATATATGCATCCCTCTTTTGTTTATACATATAAGCAAGTATTGTGATTTTCTCAAAAAAGGGATTACTATTAAAATATTGGATAAAAAATATGTGAATGGAGCTTTGTTCTATCATAGTGCAAGTCTGTGTAGAACTACAACAAGAAAGTTAGTTTGTAGTATCCTGAGGCCGACATGACCAGAGACAACTGCATTGGTGTGGCATGAAATGTCCAAAAGAAAGTGAGGAGCTCCATGTCTTAGCTCAAAATCCTTTGTATCATCAGTGATATTATTTTATTTTAGATTAATATCTTAATTTTATTACCTTCTTATATCGATTCATGCCACGAGGAACAATAGCTTCACCCTGCCTACGAATAATGAGAAATTATTCAAGTACAAATTTGTAGATCTTAATTTTTTTTGTCTATGTTAATTTGATTCTATTTGCACTTCATAGATGAATTTATTGATGGAATTGGGTTGTCGGAGGTTTTTTTTTTGTAAAAAAAAGAAAAAGATAAAGGATGAAATAAATCCTAATTGTTGAAATGTTAAGTTGTATTGTAATGTTACAAGATGAAGAGATTGCAAATGGTTAATATTTTTTCATATCTCTTCATTTTTTTTATCCTTTAATTTTCTTTTTCTTTTTCTTCTTCTTCTTCTTTTTTTTTTGGTATGAAAGAACCAAGTTTATTAATTAGGAACTTGAAAATAATCTAAAAATACAACACTACAACACATGAAAAAAACCAACAGGTAAAAGTAACGAGAAACTTGTGTTGCAAAATATTTTGTTGGTTTTTCATTGCTAAGTCATAACAAGGAAAAAGAAATTTGAGTATGCAATGAGAAAAGTAACAACCAAATGTGACATTGCTTTGTCATGACAAATTTGGTCATTTTTAAGCAATAGATTTGCCACAAAAAATGCAACGCCAAGTCTGGCTGTTACTTGTTCATGACAATATCATTATTTTGAAAACAATAAATTTGCCATGAAAAGGGACGTCAAGTCCATTATTAATTTTTTGTGGCTAATTTATGGGTTTTTTGGTATGAATTTTTAAGATGATATTGAAGCCATGGTTTATCAATGATTTTGCATTGAGGTAATATTTTGAAAATATTTTCTTTCTTTACTACACATTGTCTATATCTTCTTTAATAACATCTCCTTCCTATTCCTCTTTTTCTTCTTGTTTTTCTTTTGATACTGCTTTGTGTTACTTTGTGCTTTTGATTGCTCTATAACTTCCCAATAGTGTCACTCCACCCCTTTACCGCCAGCCTCTCTGCTCCCTTGACTATTGCCGCACCAAGTCTAAGCTAGCCCACTTTGGCTTGTTCTAGCTAGGCCAAATTCTCAAGTCTTGCCAATCATCTCGTCAAACTCGAGGGAATCACAAGATGAGGATGCTCAACTCTTTTAGCCATGCACTCTTTGGCTTGACTGAAGAAAACACCAAAGACATCAAACTGGTCCATGTGATCTCCAAATTGAGGGGCTTGGGATCAAACCCAAAAAATGTTGTTGCTAAATGCGGACATGATTTGGGGGGATGGACTTTGGGTAAACCATGTTTTAAATGCCTAAACTTATTTGTTTGGATCAATTTTACCCTAAAATTTCTTGTTCTTTCAGTATAGTTATTTGGTGTTATGAAAAAGGATGACACGTTGTAGTAGAGGTGATCACTTTTCGATTAAAACTGAAAAAACCGAAAACCAAAAAAATTTAGAAATTCGGTTTGGTTAATTCAGTTTTTCGGTTCAGTTTCGGTTGAAACCGAATAGAGAGAATATCGGTTTTGGTTCAGTTTCGGTTATGAGTGTCAGTTATTTCGGTAACCCAAAAAACCAAAATTTCTTTATATCATATTTGAGGTTTTGGTGGGCGAGTTGACAGGTTTAAAAGTAGCAAGGTTTGAGTGGAAGGTAAATAAAATATTGATGGCTTGTTTTGGGGTTTTGCCATCACAAGATCATTCTCCTCCCCCCATCGCTCGACTCCGTCCTTCGGCCTCTCCTTCATCCTCGCCCCCGCCATTTGCCCTCGCCTTCCACTCCCCTCCACCTTTGCCTCCACTGTCTGACCTCGCCTCCGCCCTAGCCCCTGCAATCTGCCCTCGTCCTCCACTCATCGACGCCCTCTCCCCCGCCATCGGACCTGACTTCCGTCCTCACCTTCGCCATTAGCCCTCGCCCTCTACTTGCTTTCGCCCTCATCCCTGTTGTTTTCCCTCGCGGCCTCGCCCTCCACTCGCCTCTAGCATCGCCCATTCACCCTTCACTCGCCTCCACCTCTCCAACATCTTTCTCAGACGCAACCGTCCGTCTGTCGCCTCCACCCCCATCACCGTGTTTTGCTGGCAGAGCAGATGAGTACAAATCCCAGAATAGTCCATGATTTCTTGCTATGTAGTTGTTTAAGTCACATATTCTATGTTGCAAGTGCATCACTGTGTTTAGATGTGACTTTTTTTCAGTTATTTTGGCTTTAAACCAAATCGAACAAAATATTTTGGTTCGGTTTTATTTCGGTCTAGAGGCTTAGTTCGGTTAATTCGGTTTCTAATCACAATAAAAATTGAAAACTGAATAAACTAAAATATTCAGTTCGATTTGAACCAAAAAAACTGAATGATCAGCCCTACGTTGTAGTGTGGGATCCAATGGGGTGTCTGAAAATGCCATATAAGTAATGACATTTTTTGTTGCTAACTAGAAATGCAAAAAATAAGTTTTTTTCATTGTTTTCTTGCAGCAAAAATGTAACGGCCCTTCTTCATTGCTTTATTATAGCCGAAAAGCAATGTAATGTGATCATTGCTTTCTTGCAATGAAAAAGCAACGGAGTATTCTCATTGCTTTGAGTTGTTGCACATTTCATTATTTCTACAAAGCCATGGACATTTTACTAATGAATTTGCAACATTTTATTTTTGTTGCCTTTTTTTATATGAAGCAATGAATCAGCAATGAAGTGTCCTGTTGGTTTTTGATTCTATGTTGTAGCCCAATGACAACTCATCATGCCAACAAGATTAAAGCCTATAAGCTAGTCATTGACATGCTCACCTGGCAGCTAGAGGTGGGAACCGGGTCAGACAGGCCCGGGCTCGGCCCGGTTGTAGGCGGGGTGGGTTCAAGCCAGTCCCGGGCCTTGGGGGGCGGGTTTGATTTTTTTTGTTAATATATATATATATATAATAGAACAATTATTAATTATATAAATCATAAATATTTTTAAGAAAAAGCACCACCTCCGGTGTAAGTTTTATTTAGTTAATAAGTCAAACGGCACTTACAAATAATCGGAATGTGCATTACATTTTGAAATGGCAAAAACGTTCCGGAAATGATAAATAATAGAAACCTATGATCTGTGCTGAATAGCATAATCAGATCAAATACAAACTACATGTGTGATTGAAAAAAAAAAAATTCAAGTCTCGGTATCAGATATTACCTTTTCATCCAAACTCTTTTGGTCTTGCTGCCGAAGTGCTGCGAGACCTTAATCTTGGGAGAAATATTCCAAAATTTGCGAGACCTTAATCTTGCAACATAAAAAATGTGGAATTCCAGCGGGTTGGGCAATCCAATTTAAACCGTTTCCAAGAAAATGATTTTTCATTTTCAATACAAAAGCTTTTAAATTCACGAAAAATAGCAGGTCTGGACATCAAATATTTTAATAAGTTTCGAATAAGCAAAATCTCATTTTGGAGAACTTCTAAACCCTTTTGCACACAAATGTTCAAAATATGACACATGCATCTAACGTGAAAGAATGCACCGTTGAGCGGTGATTTAAGTTTTGACTCAAAAGGCGAGCGGCAACATCATTAGTTGAAGCATTATCAAATGAAATGTACAGAACTTTATCCGTACAAAAATAATCACGTAAAGTTTCTAAGATACAATTAAATATTTGAAAACCAGTATGATCTGTTTCAATAACCTTAAATGACAAAATTCATTTTTCCATTATCCAATCAGAATCAATTCAATGAGAAGTAACACAATAGAATAATTGACCTATAGGTGATGTCCACATATTAGAAGTAAATGCCACACAATGATCAAAAGCAGAAAAATATGCTTGCAAATCTGATTTTCCGGCTTCAAATTGTCTAAAGCTTTCTTTCCTAGCAGTTTTCCTAGATACTTTTTTAAATGCAGGATTTAATTGTGATTTTATCTAAGATTCTAGGTGGACATCTGCAGCTTGTGAAAAAGGCTTTTCGGTAAGCATCATCCAATTTACCATACATTCTCTACAAGATTGTTAGTTAAAACGAAATATACCTGGTCCGCCGGCGCCAGTTGTAGACCCAAGTTGTGTTTGTCCTCCAGAATTAGTCCCGATACTAGGGAGGACATTAGCATGTTGATTTTTAATATGCCGCTTCAGCGTTCCAGTGCCGAAATTCTTTCTATGCACCAATTTTTTTCCCGCAATGTTTGCATTTTTCGTACATTGACTCTCCTTCGTTTATGAGCTCATAATACTCCCAAACCCAAGCAGTTAGTCTTGTGGATTTACCTTGTGCTTGAGTTTCCTCCATGCCGGGTTCATGACTTGTAGGCGTTGGTTCTGTTGACGGATTCCTGGATGCTATCGCATCCAACTCTTCCACTTCATCATCGGATAATTGATCGTCGAGACTCTAATCGCAATTTGTCATATCGATTTTGGCATCATCGTCATGAAACTCTTGAATTGAAATGCCTTTATCGGCGGGCCGAGATCGGCGACGGAACAAGGCTTGGAGGCCGGTGTTACGGGAAGATGAACTATTTGTTGACTTGCCCTTTCCTCTTGAAGCCATGCCTCACATACTAATAGTAGTGATTAATGCAAAATCAAGAGAGGATTATGAAGATATTAGGGAGAGATTAGTAGGAAATTTGGAAGAGATTAAAAAAATAAGGAAAATGGTTGAGAGAATATAGTAGATGAAGAAAAGAGATTGAGTGATTGTGTGAGGATTGAGTGAAAATGACATTGGTATTTATAGGGGGAGGGGAAAAATTAGTTTGACCAAAAAGTCCTTGAAATTTAGTTGTTGGGAGGGGCAAAAATGAAATTTTGGGGCTGAAATGGAGCAGAAAGTTGTTGGAGGGCCTGCTGTGTAATTAGTCATTTTTAAAAAAAAAAATTCGCAAGTTAACATTACTGGCAGGAGCTGTTGCGGCACCAGGCGGGGCGGGTCGGTCGGCGGGTGGTCCCGGTCCAGGTCGGGCCGGTTTATGTGCTTCGTCTGGTCTGGGGCGGTTTTTTTTGTGTCTCCCTCCTCCTATTGGGTCCATACTCAGCCCATAATATTACGGACGGGCCGGGACAGATTTGACCGATCCAAGGTAAATTTAACCGACGGTTCGACCTAGGTCAACCCGGCCCACCTCACACCTCCCACCTCCACTGGCAGCTAGCGATTGCTGAGTTGTTGCAGAAGAATTCATTTGTATCTTTTAATTTCAGCCCTTAAAACTATTGAATTATCTTCGAGGAGGCTTCTGAGTTAAGTAATTGCTGTAAGCTAATATCACGTCAATCAATCAGATCATACTTTATGGAATAATTTGCAATTAGGACTATTAAATTAGTACCGATTGATTAATTACATCAATATTTATCATATTAATTACCACATGTTACGAATCAGAAAAAAAAATCCTGGTTTATTTTCAACTCTACTTCTTCATATTCAAAAATAATGTTTTTTTAAAATTAAATTTTTAAATACTTTTCCTATTCAGTAACATATTTTATTTTATGTCATTATAAGATTTTGTTACTTTTATTTTATGTCATTATAAGATTTTGTTACTTTTTTATATTTAATAAATTATTATCATATTACTCTTTAAATTATCATTTTAATTATATCTGTATTATCATTTTTCTTAATTTATGTATAAAAGGTAAATGATTAAAAAAACACAATTTTTTTTCTCTTTATTAATATTCGTACCAAATCCAAACGGAATCATTAAAAAGTGGGAGGACGGAGTACATCATACATAATTGACAACTTCTAGCTCTTTCTCCGTGCTATAACACCTTTGTAATTATGAACTGTTTGACACAAATTTGGCTAAGGTTAAAAATTTAATCTCAAAATAAAGTTTAAAACCATGGTGCTACTAGTCGGGTTTGAATCCCTTCAACATTTTTGCGGGACGACGGAAGAAGATACAACTTTTCATACTTATTATATTTATAGAAAAAAATATTAAAAAATGATATGAATTCTAATATAAGATATGATCAATTTAAAAGAGCTAAAAAAATTACATGATTTGAAGGTATTGGTAATAATTTTGGTAAATAGAAAATATATGACATAAGATTAATGTAGTGAATTTGACATTTTAGGAGAAATTAGAGTCTTAAGAGTCATTTATGAAAGTTGAAGTCTAAAACACAATAATCAGAAGTTTAAGAGAAAATATTAAATGCTTACTTTTAAAGTTTGAGGACCAGAAGATATTAGCATAAATAAATAGAGGACCAATTTTGTATTGTATCCTCTTTCAACAAAGAAAACTCATCAAACAAACGGTAATAAACAGCCCAAACACAAAACCAAAAAGAAAAACCAAAAAATAAAAAATTTCATGCAAAAAAAAAACTCAAATGCTAAAAAAAAAAACACAAAAGAAAAACCAGGTGCAAAAAAAAAAAAAGAACTGCAAAAAAAATTGGAACTGTTGCAGAGACACTACTGTTCTAGGAACAATAAAAGTGACTTAGTGCATGATCAATCCAAAAGAGCTGAAAATTTTAAATAGTTGAAAAGGGTTGGTAATAATTTGGTAAATAGAAAATATGTGACATAAGATTAATGTAGAGAATTTAGCCTTCTAGGAGAAATTAAAGTTTTAAGTGTCATTTATGAAAGTTGGGACCTAAAGTACAATAATCAGAAGTTTAGGAGAAAATGCTAAATGACTACTTTCAAAGTTTGAGGACCGGAAGATATTAACAAAAAATAAATAGAGAGCCAATTTTTTAATGTATCCTTTTTCAGAAAACAAAAAAAAAATCCTTAAGAAAAGGGAACAAACAGCCCTTATAATGTATCCTTTTTCAGGAAAAAAAATTAAAAAAAAATAGGAGAACAAACAGCCCAAACACAAAACCAAAAAAAATGCCAAAAAAAGAAACAATTTCAGGACCAAAAAAACCAAAATGTTTAAAAAAATACAGAAAAAACAAATGCAAAAAAAAAAGGGAACTGCAAAAAAAAAAAAAGTGAAACTGTATCGGGGCGAGTACTGTTCCAGGAGCAATAAAAAGCGCTTAGTGCCAATTTTGTAATGTATCCTTTTTCAGGAAAAAAAAACTCAAAAAAGGAGAACAAACAGCCCCCTTGTAATGTATCCTTTCTCAAGAAAAAAAACTCAAAAAAGGGGAACAAATAGCCTAAATACAAAAGCCAAAAAAAAAAAAAGCCAAAAAAGAAATAATTTCAGGCCAAAAAAACCAAAATGTAAAAACAAAAAAAAAAGAGAGAGAGAGAAAAAACAAATGGCAAAAAAAAAGTGAAACCGTAGCAGCGAGGATACTGTTCCAGGAACATTACAAAAGCGCTTGGCGCTTTACTATATATATAACTGGGACCAACGCACACGTTGATCAAACTGCAAATTGCCTTTTTTTGCCTCAAATTTTGAGTTTTTTTATTTTTTAAATTTCAGGGCCAAGTATATGTATCATTTTCGAGAATAATTGAAGTGGAAATTCACAACTCTTTTGCTACCTTTTCGTCCACTTCCAACTGGGTAGATATTGCATATCAGTTATGGAATCAATTACAACAATAAAACATGATAATAATTATGAAATTATAAATTGTGATATTTAAATTGAATTGACGACACTTTTACTATTTCTGCAAAAGTTCAGAATGGAATGGCATATGAGCATATTATACAAATTCTTTTCCGGTATTACTCTTATTAGCTGATTACACAGTTACAACTAAAGCATAAAATTAATTCGATTTTAGGACAAAATAGAAATGTCAAAATTGAAAGAAGATGCAATAAAATTATCACTTATTTTTTTGTTAGAAGTTCTCTTAAAAAGTGTAACTATTGTTATAGGAAGGTGGATGGAATATCTTGGATATCGAAATAATTTATTAACATTAAAGATATTTTTCATACTAAATACTTGTGACATATAATGAAAAGAAGATTGTTATTCCCCAAGCAAAATTTCGAGTTTAAGTCTTATAAATTGTGAAATATACTTGGGAAGAATTTCCCCTAAGCAGAATTCAACGAAACTGAATTAATCCAAATTATTTAAAACTTTGTCGAATACTGAATACGTTGTCCAAAATTGAAGATAATTCAGATGAATCCTTAATTTCCATACACGACCGCGAAAAGCTAGTTGACGAGCTAAGTTTAGAAGGGTTGAATTTCCAACATTTATTTTACGAACATAACGCTTTCAATTGTGCATGATCTGTAAACCACTCATACATATATAATATCATGGTGCACATGCACCTAAATATAGCCACATTCTTTTTTTTTTAGTAGTCAATATAGCCACATTCTTATTGGTCATGCCATGTATATGTCGTATGTAAGACACTTTAATTTCTACGCATTGCCCCAAACTTTTTTCCCCTGATAATAACAACAGCCCTAATTAATTTTAGGTATATGTATTCACTTGGCTGTGGGTAACTAATAGTGTAGTATTTTGTACATATGCTAATGTAGTTGCCAATTTTTACTTTTGCTAGATTTTGACTTTAAAACTAAAACGTTTTTTTGTAACTATGTAAAGTTATTAGACTTTTCCGCATCTGTGTATACATTGTAGGATCTTCACATTCAGTTTTCAACTTTAGACTTTGCATGAGTCCTGTAAAATTGAAACCTAAGCCAAACCACTCACATTGCATTGCCTTGGGTGGATTAAAAACTAATGATGAGTCGTAGGCTAGTTCTGCTACTTAAAAACTTATTGATTCTTGGGTTGGTTTCTATTTCATGTGGAACCTACTCGAATTAGAACCGAACTGAAAGTATATATTTAAGTTTATTATACGATTTATGAAATTACATATTTATCCATATATTTTTGAGGTTGCTTTTGTAACTTAAAGTATATGATAGTCATTTCCTTAATAAATTTTGCACATTAATGTGATACTCTTCTAAATTGAACTAATTAAATATATATTTAAACTTTGGATGTAGTAGTGAATTATACTAAATATTTCTTAATACAGTGAATGTTCATGGAAATAGTTATTTTCTTCTCTTCAACTGTTGCATTTGTTGAAATTTTATTAAATGTTACAACTGTTACAAGTATATGACGCAACTTGAAAAGAACTAAGAATTAGAACAAAAGAAAACAATGTCAATGGTTCTTGATCCTTTCAATTCTTAACTCTCGAGTTGGGTCAGATTTTTTTGAAATCATAGTTATTTTTGGTTGATTACATTTCATCAAGAACCTGATCCAACCTGACCCATGCTCACCCTTAAAACCTAATTAAGCATGGAGCCTGCTTGTTTCTTAATTTATGTGATTATAGAAATCTACTTTATTTTGGAATTTAATATATACTACTTCCTTAGTCACAATTCTTTAAAACAATTGGATTAACACAAAGATTAAAAAATAGTAAAAAATTTATGTGTTGTTTCTATTTTTGTCATTCATTTTTTACACATAAATCAAGAAATATGATAAAAATGAATATTGAATTGATAATTTAAAGAGTAATGTGGTGAAGAATTTATTAAATATTAAAATATCAAAATTATTTGAGATAGTCAAAAATGAAAAATATTGTAAAAAATGTGAGACATTTCCTTTGATAAACTTAGAAGCACCTTGTTGGTTTATTTATATATGAGAACACATATACACACCCACCCAATACATTATATAGGCTTTTTTTTTTCACTAATTAAATGGGTTTTTACATTGTTAAAATGGCATTTGATACAAATTCAACATCTTATTTGATATCTAAAGTACTTAGTGGGATGTTTGAGATTCTTGGAGACAATTGCTCTTGGGACTAAAAACAAAGTTAAGTGTCCCAAAGTTGTGTATCCTGGGGAGACCTTCTTATACTTAAGTTAGTTATGACTCAGGAGAAGAGTGTATAGTTTAATGAAAGCTTTAGGCTAGTCGATAGAATGCACTTCCTCCATTTTTTAACAAGAAAAGACCTTTTGTAGGCCATAAATCATTGTGATCATGGGGAACTTCTCCCTTTATTTGATCAGACCTATGATAAAAAGGATTCCTTCCTAACTTACTATTTACATAGTTGATAGTCAACTTGCTAACCTTTCAATCAATAAGCAACGCTCCAATGGGCTCCTCCAAGCCTAGCCCATGAGTAAATCTCCAATGAGTTTTCCAACCAATGGTTTGAAGCTCAGTAGGGTATCAACGGATCCCCTAAAGTCAAATGGTGGAAGTAGGGTGCCTTGCATTGCAAGTCTGTCTAGACGTGATAACAATATAATGACTTTATACTGGGTGGCAGTCTACCTTTATGTAGAAATTTTTTGCCTTTATGGACTATTATTGCATCCTAACATCAACTTTTCAGTTTCCTGCTTATAGTTTTTTCAGGATCTTAAAGCTTTTCTCGTTATTGCCATTATCATTATATTGCAAAGCTTTGCAGGCTTGAAGCCTCTCCTTAAAATTCTTGGACAACCACCATTGTTAACATAGCAAGGTATGTACTCGGGCACCTAGGCCTTTTGCTATTGCGCCAACATTTTGCTTTTGGGATTCCTTTTATCTTTGTTTGGTAGGTTGTTGACAGTTTGGCTGAAGGCTAAGCTTGTGCCCTTATTTTTTAGTGTGTAATAATTGTTGTGCCTTTAGATGTCTGGTACTAATGGGAAAATGTCCACCATCATTGAGGGGGGAAAATCCACATAGCTATATCCCCTCAATTTTGGTGAGGTGCGAAACCTAAAAAACATGTTAACTCCTTCCAACCTTCGGAAAAACAACTTCATCTCCTTAATTCCATTGGGGTGTGCAATCCAAGGGAACATGGAAGCGCTAACCAACTTGGAGAACAAAAAAAAAGACTGTTTATGTAGAGTAGGTCCAGGCAAGTCTTCATTTCCCTGTTCACCTTTTTATTTCCTAGTTTTATAATCACTCTCATATCCAACTATCTCAGTTTTCCCTTAATACTTTTCTACATATCAATGCTTTTCTTTTGGCATGCTACCAAGTAGGAGCCAAGTATTACCTCAAATTCTTCATTTTCTTTTACATCCTAACCTTCACGGAAATTTTCTACCATTTCTTTAATCTTTAGTCCAATTCTTTTGGCAACAATCTTTCCTTTGCCTTCTACCTGACCCTAAAAACTTGGAAAAAATGGAAGGAAAAGTTATTCTTTGTAGCTACAAATGAGAACTTGGATTTCATTTATGAATGGCTGATAACCCTGTGTCCAAGGTGATCAAGTTCATTTCTCTAAAGGTTGGGTTAGAAGCCTTCACTACCACTAGGAGGATCGTTACATATATGCTAAATATGGTGAACATAGGATGAAAAAGAGGCTGTTCATGTTTCCCTTGGCAGTCCCTTAATGAGGTCACCTTGAAGGTCTATATGGCCAATTATCCACGCCGAATAAGCCTGATTTGGACCTTTGGTTTTCAGGGATGCGCGGTGAACTCATCTACTCCTTAGACAATGGTGGTATCTTAGATGGTAAGCATTTGGTATGCTAGCAGTGCTTTTCGGTTATTGGTATCTTTGTGTTAATGTAGTTGTGCATATATGCATTTGTAGATATCCTTAAAAACTTAGAAAAGGCCTATAAGAGGCACTTGACTATCACTAGAGCTCTCCAGGGCTAAAAGTTACCTAGATGCCATAAGGAAAACACCACCCTCAGAGTTAACCATAGAAGAGGAGGATCTAGTTTAGGGAAGTAAGATTCGTATTATGAGGTTGACTTCCACTATTGAGCTAGTGAAAGTGCAAGAGGATTTTCCTTTTACAAAACACTAAGGGCCAATCATGATGACCCCTTCCAAATCAACTTCTTATTTTCATTTGTACCCCCGACAGATCTATATATATGTGAGTTATAGAAAATATTGAGGTTCTTATGATCTACTCCCCCAAGTTAGTGGAGACGATTGTAGACCTGAGGTCAACATTAACCCATGCTTATAATGCGGAAATGGCCCAAGGGACCCTTGGGAGAAAAGCAAACACTAAGGGCTTTAATAACCCTTGGGGGGTTCTTCGATAATTCCTAGTTTCCTGGATTGGCTTCAGTTAGAGGTCTTTAAAGTTGAGTAGATTAGGAGGCTTATTTTGCTACATATGAAAGTGTCCCATACAGTCCTTATTTCTTCGTGAGTAAGGTGGAGTCCATATTCAAAAGTGACTCTGACCTTCAATGGATGCTAGAGGGCCTTACCTTTCCTTGAGGCAAGGCCAAGATCTAGGGCTGCTGGCGTTACCCATATGAGAACCTGAAAGCCACGTCCCTTCTCCATGAAAGTTCCGTTCCTTTATTTCTGTCTTGGTCTTTCAAGTAATTTCTAACTAGGATCTTTTGTCCAGTTTGCCATCATGCTGAATCATGTTGTTATGGGAAGAAAGATTTAAGTAGGAAGATGGAAGACTTGGAGAAGGAGAAGAAAACCTTAGGAACAAGATCTTAACTTATAAATAATCTTTTCAGATTTCAACACTTCAATGGAAACATTCAAAAAGAAGGTAGCCACCTTGGAAGCTGAAAATTGTGCTATGAACCCAAAATTAAAGCCTTTAGAGTGAGCTAGCACAAGCAAGAAATGAGGTAGATGTGGGAGTCATCTAGGAACTGTTAAGCCATTACTAAGTAGAGGAGTCTAATCCAAACTTTGATTTGTCTAGCCTAGATGCACTTTGTGAAGCCCCAAGATTGGTCTGAAGGCTCAGGATTTCATTCAAAGGGGATGACTTGAAGCTTTTTATCTAGATGAATAGCCCCAATTAGGGGTGTTCGTTCTGTTAGATTGGATTGGAACTGATCCAAATAGAATAATCCATTTTGTTTTATTTTTATAAATTTGATACAAACCATCCAAATTACATATTACAATTGATCTGAACCATCCAAATTATAATTTAGTTTACCCAATTTTTATAATTCAATTACTTTTTATTAAAATTAAACACATGATAATTGAAAAAAAAATGTGACTTGGAAAAATATGATAAAATTGGTATATTATAGTTTATATCTAAAGTTAAGGGTTGATTAATAACATACAATCCAAAATTAAACAAAAATGACCTTATATAAGTGGGGTTTTTAAGCTTAAGAACCAATAACCGATTTGATAACCAAATAAAAAATTCAGTTTTAATATAATTCAAATCAAATAACCAATTAACCAACCTATTTTATCCATTCCAAATAATCCATTTGGATTATTCGATTTTATCCAAATAATGAACACCCTTAAGCCCCATTATAAAACACATATTGCAAACTTTTTAGGAAATTTTTATAATCAATAAGGCTTGCAATAAAATGCATGTCACCTTTTACTTTATATATTAAATCTTCTTCATTTTGCTGGATCCTTAGTTTGTACCTGGCAGCCTAATTCAAATCATACACAGTAACAAACACCCTCATAGTGAATATAGGGTTGAGGGGCACCTGTATTCTGTTTTGCATACATGGAAAATGCCTATCCTTGTCCTTTCAGAGATTTCATTGGCCTTTTTTAGACTTCTACCTTAGTAGTTCTACAGTGTAAAAGAGGTATACTCAAAGTTGCCTTTTTCGTTTATCTAGAGAAAGGTTTGGATGTTAGTTTCTTATTCAGGCCTACAGTGAGGAAGATACTCCCATAGGATATATAAGACTTAGGGGCTTCTAAACATGTATCTGTAGTATACAATATCTTTCTTGAAAAACACTTTCTCGAGTGCCTTTCCAAAGTATGGAAAAGATACATTATTTGATAAACAGTAGCTTAAGTACACTTGGTCATTTCATCCTTCTAAAAAGGCTATAGAATGTTTGTGATGCCCACTATCCCGTGAGTTTCATTCTGATTATAGGACCTCAAGTTTGATTGGATATGTGAAACCATAGTCTCAATATGAAAAGCCTTAACCTTAATATGGAAAGCCCTAGTCTCAATAAGGGTAAACTAGTAGCGGACTTATTCAGGTCATGTGGGTTTCCAATAAGTGAATAGTTGCGATGAATTTCTTAGGCAAAACCCATGAACTTTATTAAATATTGATACTGGGTGGCAAGTACATTGGTACACAAACAATTCATGTTTAACTTAAGAAGACCAAGATCACTGGGATATGGTCCCGAACAGCTTTCTTTTTGGGGACCTCTCTTGTGCCCAGGTGCTTTTCTCCTGGGTTTTATTAAGGGCTATAAGTGGCCCCTCCCAGTTTGTTTAAAGGGCACCACAGGCCAAGTTTTGTCTACCTAGCTTTTATGCATGCTAGCCTGTTGGTTTGAGCATATCCTAAAGGCACTCCAGCTTGAGTCTAGACTGTCATCACAAGGACCTGTGGCCTTTTCTTTCATGCCAAAGGCCTTGCCAGAATGAACCATCTACAGATAGGCTCCCTTCAACCTCTCTGCAGGTTTCTTTTCAACTAAAAGAGGTTGACGGAAAAAGCCTTCTCGGATATTGCCGGTGCCTTAACCATACTTACATATGGGGAATCTTTTTTTGAGTCCTAAGCATATAGCACTCCTCGAACCTTATTAGTAAGCTTCTCTGTCATCTGAGTACTTTGACCAAGGTTTAATGTTACTTTCTCCGTTTTGATCCCAAAGGCAAGTGCTAGCATCTTTAGCCTCACTTTCACTTGATTATCCTCTTTATGCTATTTAGGAGGGTCACTTTTTGGTGTCTTACTATTCTTAAGGCCTTGAAGACTTGCCATATAAGATCTTTAAGTTGATTCCTGTAGGACACAAATTTTTCCATGCCCCACAACATTAGTATAGAATGGCCATCCAAATATGGAACTATACTTGGGTTAAGCCTAATGTAGATCACGTTGTAAGCTGGGTAGGTATGGCAATGGGCAGATTTGGTACCGATACCCCTTACTCGCCATCACCTCCCATTGGATTTTGCTTATATATGAAGTAGTTGGCAGCCGCTAGTAGATAAAATCTCTTACTTGCACCCCTTACTTGTGAGTAATCCGTACCACCTGCTTCATCCACTAAACTTACACTATTTATGCGTTCAAGGTTTATCACCCCGCCCGTCATTCACAAGTAATCAGTACCCATCTAATTCCTCCACCAAAATTACATACTTCGTGGCCATTGTTATGATGGGTATGAAGTGTAAATCTTACTATTATTATGTGATCAAAGATGTGACCATAGTGAACACAAACTCATAGGAAGTCGAAGAAGAGTGTTTAATGGGATAGGTGTGAAAATACTTAAATTATACACTTCATGAGTATAACAAATAAATAGGGTAGATTTATCTGCCATGAAAACCTCAAACTGGTCAACTACCTATAACCGCTAGACAGGTATGCTTTGTTACCCATGTCCGGCCCGTAACGGGTTTTTATTTTATTTGTTTACCTACCCATCACAGATGGATATCCATGATTAACGGATTTCACCCACTCACATGCCATCCCTAAAGCTAAGCACACATCCAGCACCAGTAATTTTGCTGTTTGAGAGTAACGCACCTATTCTTTGGCCCTTGCAATGTTTCTAGTCAACATCAAGGGTAACCGAATGGTTCCTGATGAATACTCATAAGTGTATTGCTATTAAGAGTTTAAATCATCATTATACATTTTGAGTATAATTAATTTCTATATTCTGAGCATTTTTCTACCGGGTTACAATTCATATATTTTTACTATTCACACACATTTTTACTATTTAAAGTTACTATTCACTAACTTACTATTCATACACATATTTCACTGTTCATACACATATTTACTGTACATATATGGTTGACTGTTCATTAATATTAAAATATATATTAAATAATTATTTTTATGTAGGTAAAATCATCACTTGGCGGCCCTTCACGAGAAAAATCATATCTGGAGTTGTAGATGTCAGAACTGAGTGATTCCAAATTCATCTAAAACCCAACACATAGATCTTCAACTCTGCTTCATTCTGCAAACTAGTTTGATTGTTTTCATTGCCAAAATTTGATTATAGATGAGACCATTCGTTCTTTCTTGTGCCGAAGAGCAGTTTCGGTAGAAAAATCATAACTTGAGCTACGGACATCCGATTTGAATGAGCAAGCTATCAATTTGAAGCTAAAGAAGAGATCTAAAAGTTTTGCGCTTTGAGGAAGAGCTAATTTGATGTCTACAATGGTCGAAAAATTAAAAAAAGCCACAGCCCACCTTTGTTAATTTGTATTTACCTACATTTTACTATTTTACCGTTTCACCTACCCCAAAAACTCTATAAATAGGCACCTTGGGGGGGAGGACAAAGGCATTCCATTTCTTAGGCCTCATTTCTGTTCTTGTCTCATTTTTAGCTTTTCTTTTTTAGTTTTGTTCTAGTGTTTTCTCGTTCTTCTTATTGTTCTTCCTTTAATCTTTTAATTCATGTTCATTCTCTCTTTTTATATGTTGTTTACTTTTATCATGACTAACTAATCTTTCTTTTGCTAAGGTGAAAGGGTGAAGCTTTTGGTATAACGGTTATGATTGATTTGAATGGATCACAACGTTAACAGTATTTTCTTCTTTAATCTATTTAACTTTCCTCCTTGTTAAGTGGGAGTCTTGATTCATGATAGTCAATCATTGGCACCAAAGCTGATTGATTCTCTTTGTAGAACATGGCTCTACCGGCTATATTGGAATATTGAGTTATTATAGACAAATGTTGGCATGATTGATACTTGAACCCATTAGCAAGCGTTGGCGTTTTAAAATCAATGAAAGTTAATACTAACTAAATTCCCCGATTGAGATCTCTTTTATGTGTGGATCTCAATTGAGTCGTAAGATATGCTAAAATTAATCATAACCGATATACTAAAAGTGGATCCCCTAACCTTAGCTATTTATTTGAATTTGAGTTTTTTAATCAACACCTGTTCACACTTTGCACCAAGATCTTTCCTTGTTAACAAATTTATAATTTGTATTTTTTTAATTCACTTTCCTGTGGTTCGATACTCGGACTCCCGAGATTTTATTACTTGTGATAACCTACACTTGAGTTACAACTGTTAGAGCGCAGTAGTTCCTAAGGTTGGGACCTTCTGCTTCTCCACTTCGTAAGTAGGTCCTTGTATTGGTAAGGGAGGACTTTTGGATCAAAGACAACACTTGCCCTCGCTTTTACCTTTTTTGCCCTCCAATCAGAGCATTTCTGATAGTGGTTAGAGTTTTTTTTTTCTACTAACCCTATACTAAAAACCTGAATGCAATCCTATTGTTTAATTCCAAGATCTCAATCCAATACAAAAGTAAATCAGATCTCAAACTTGGATATCCAATTTCAACGGCTTTGAAACTAAAATGTCAACGAGGAAAAGCTAGAAAAATGAAACATAATCGGGAAAATCAAGCAGGTCAAAACTATGAAATGAGTCCAATCTGGACCTTCAAGAATGCAAGAAGAGAATGATAAATTATCTAAAATCTCTAAGTTTTTTAAAAGTTACATTATCACTCTAAAATTTCAAAACCTTTTAGTTTTTCCCCTTTTTGTTAGCCTTTTAGTTTTAATGATTAGCGGTAAATTCAAGCTAATTTTAAAATATTAATGGGAAATTTAAACAATTTTTAAATATTAGTGAGAGTTTGGGATAAAAAAAATTAGTGGCAAATGTTGTTGTAATCCAAAATATTATTTATAAATTTGAGACTTCTATCATAATATATGCGAGAGTGGAATAATAAAGCAAATTTTGAAGTATATAAAAGAAAAACAAAAGAGAAACTAAATCAGGAAAATGCCGTCACCCAACTTGCTGTGGACAGGTCAAGTGCTCATATTACTCCTTTAGTTCTAAAGCATCAAGACAGGGACAAGAAAGTCTAATATCTTACTACTGTTCAATTTTTGAGGTTCGATTAAGAGAAAAATACATGTACTTGAGGTCCTTAAGAACCCAAAAGTATTTGGACACCCATCATACACTTTTGTTCACATGGGATAGTCATCTGCCAGCAACCAAAACCAGTATTTTTTAATCATTCCATTTCCCCTTTATCAAGCAAATTAATCTAGTTCCTAGTAGTGGCCAACAATATTCTAATTCAATTCATTATGCTCATGCCTTTTTGAGAGATCTAGCCAGGTAGTTAGTCGAAGGTGAAAAGATTGCTTTCTGGCAAAGAAAATGGTTAATTTTGATCAATTTTAAGAGTGTAAAACCAACAAATTACATTGTGATGATCCAAGTTCAGAATCTATCAACGAAACACCTGCCTACACCACATGAGCTATCCTTTGTAAAAGGATAAACGCCTGGATGATCAAACTCTAAGACTTGGAGTTACATATACACATAAAAAATCACATAAAGTTCCCATGTGAGATATAACGTGCCACAATCTTCCCCATTTATATTTTCCAAACATCCTCATTAGGCCATAAACAGATCTAGAATCGTGAGCCTAATAGGTGATGGATATGAACTGTACACGGAACAAATAGAATAGAATCGGGCCTTGGCCCATACAAAATCAGAAGTATGACCTACACTATCACGGAATTGGGTTGGCTCTAATACCATTTATGATGATCCAAGTTTAAAACCTACCAATGGAATATCTGTCCATACCACATGAGCTATCCTTTGTCAAAGGATAATCACTGGGTGATCAAGTGCTAAGACTTGTAGTTATATATATACATCAGAAATCATATAGACTTCCCATGTGGGATTATTGAACCTATTACTCTAATACCGCTTTTGTCACATCCCAAAACCTACCCCAAGAGTTTCGGGATGATGACGCACTGCACACTCAAAAAAATAAAATTCCCTTAAAGAAATAAAATTCCCTTGAACATGCAAGGCTAAAAATATTCCAAATAAATCTAAATATCCATAACTTATAATCCAAACTTATTACTTGACATTTGGCATCGATTGGCAGAGCAACTACAACTTAAAATCTCATATATAATATCTTTAACCTAAGAGTGTCCATTATATCTTACTTTAATGTTATCTTAAACCTTGAGCTTTTATAGTCATTCTCCAATTAGCTAACTTTGTATTTTTTGCTATTGCATGAGTGGAAAAATAAGGGGTAAGTACGAATACCTAGTAAGCAACAGAGTGTCCACCATTCCACAAAACATAAAAATAGTTCATAAAATGTACTACCTCCGTCCCATTTTAGTTGAAACATTTGTCTGAGCACGGAGATTAAGGTATATGTAATTTGTGTTATTTTTTTATGTAGTAAAAGTTTAAATAATGATTAAAAAAGAAAAGATTCATTTTTGGGTTTTGTGCAGTGAGAGATTGAGTAGAGATTAAAAAAAGAGTCTTTATTGGGTTTCGTGTAAAATGATAATTTAATTGTTTAAACTTTTTCAAAAGAGAAAATGTTTCAACCTTTTGGGACTTCACAAAAAGGAACACGTTTCAAGTAAATTGTGACGGAGGGAGTATAACATTAGAATTGAGCAGAAAACAATTTTGTTAGAAAATATCATAAATTCACTATTAATTAAAAAAGTATAATAAACGTATAAATATACAAAAACATTCAGTTTATAGGGAAAGCCATACTCTTAAAAAAAAGTCACATAAGTGCCAAAAACAAATACAATTTACTTTATCATAAAACATGACAAAACAAATGTGAAATTCATACATGAAATCATTAGTCAAAACAGAGCAGTTTAAAATAGATAACAAAACATACTATTTCTTAACATAGTAAGTGGGACGATCACTATGATTACACTTTAACCACTGTTGTACGTTATGTCAGAATACCTACACTTAACCGCTGTAGTACGTCATGTCATAATAACTACACTTAACCGTTGTAGTACGCCATGTCATAATAACTACACTTAACAGTTGTAGTACGTCATGTTATAATAACTACACTTAACCGCTGTAGTATGTTATAGACCGACTAAGAATTGCCATCGGTGGAGCGCTTAGAAGGACATGTCATAACAACAGTGTGCTGCGAATCATACTTACATAATACCCTGTAAGAAGGGACATGAACTACACTTTCCTAGTAGTCGGGTACAAAACCAACACTCACTAAAATAGGGTAAAAACATACATATTCATATTCATATTTATGAACTTTTAGAATCTAAATATCCATAAAAATCAAAAAATAATATTGTCATAATAGCATAAGTAACACATGCTTAATCCTATAATCATTAAAACACAACTTACATATTTAGAAACATAAATAATGCATATATAATTATTTCCAATATATTTAAACAACAAAACTTTAGAATAAACTTTGGAATAATAAAGGTTAAATCCAGAGAAGAAGTCCAAATATCAAATTATTCATACTTAAAAAAAAAAGCTTCAAAGAAATAGAATTCAATGTAATTCAATATTTTAAAATCAATAAAGTGGATAGAAAAATAATAATTTAAGTTTATAATGATGAACGGCCACTTATCTCAAGTTATAACTTTTCAACTCCTAAGAAAATGGTTTAGTTACCTAAAATAATTGTATAAAATTCTATGTCAAAACTAAACTAAATTGAGAAATAACCTAAAATTATTCTCTGTCAATATAGATGGTAAAATTTGACCCTACCTGAAGACCTGACCTACCCGAATCCAAGCCCAATATGACCTGATTTGACCAGAAAAGGGATTACACCCAACTTGACTTGAACCTGAACTCGATTGAAGTGAAACCCGAGCCCAAACTCAACCTGACCCGAACCTGAAATAACCTGATGACTAAACCCGACAATGCCCGATTTTAACTTAAATCAACATAAAATATATGGTCAGCAAAGACTTTAGAAAATTTATGATTTAATATATGTGAATTGGTTTCTTTTATTCTGTTGATCTGTTTTGTGTTGCAGAGCGAACGAGTGAGAGTTATAGAAAATGATTAGTGAACGGTGATAGAAAGATAAAAATAATTAGGTTTTGAAAATTATAGTATTCCTTCCGTCCCGTATTCTTTGAAATATTTAAATTTTTCAAATAGTTTAAATTGACTTTATTTATATTACTCCATCTGTTTCAAATTCTTTGCACCAATCATATTTTAACAATTAATCTATATTTTTTTATTTTTAATATTTTAATATATAAATAAAAGTATTTTATAAATGAATGATAAATCAAGACTTATAGTTTTTAAATATATATTTTTTATTTTTAATAAAAACAATAATATAAATAAATTCAAGTCAAATTAGTTAGAAAAGTTAAATGGAGCAAAAAAAATGGGACGGAGGGAGATTATTTGTTAGAAAAAAATTAAAAAAGTATATATTTAAAAACTATATGTCTTCATTTATTATTTAATATAATAATTTTTTATTTATATCCTAAAATGTTGAAAATAAAAAAATCATAGATTAATTGTTGAATAGTGAATGCTATAAAGAACTTGAGCTAGAAAGAGTATTTTATTAAATAAATTATATATTAATATATCTTTATAAATTTTATATTATTTGTTTATATCTAGTTAAATTAAATTTTAATCAAAATTAAATAAAAAATTTAATTGATTCAACCATTTCAATTTATGTAGTAGTGAATCAAGTAAACTCAACACTCAAGTTGAATCTAGTCTAGGATCCGATAACCTGACTTGATTAGATCCGAACCCAAATTAACCCGGCCTGACCCAACCCGAACCCGAACCCGAAATATACTCAACCCGAACCCAAATAACCTAACCTAGACCCGGATACATACTAACCCGATTAAACCTGAACCTGAATAACCTGACTCAAACTTGACCCGATCCACCCAATTGCCATCCCTATCTATCAATGACCTAACTGAATATTTCTGGAGCATAAGGACTCTCTAAACCCCTGTTCAATGCTTAGGGATCAAAACTGTCAATAACCGATTCTTATTAACATTTTTAACCATAGGAACTTGATTCACTCGCTTCCAAATACTAAGGACCTGCATAGTCATTAAGCCAATTTTTGCCCAAATCTTCGTCTCCTACCTTCGCAACCTGCTGTAACTCACCGGACTCCACCATTAACCAGCCAAAACCTCCCAAACTTGTTCTTAATTTATTATAAATAATCCCAATAATCAATTATCTCTTCCAATCTCTAAAAACTATCAAAATCCTAACTAGAATAATTCTATCTCTTCTTGAATTTACATGAATATCTTTGACATAATAAACAAGAGAATATACATACATAGCCAAACTTCACTCTTATTCCCCAGGCAAAATCTGCATTTTTTTTTTATTTTCTTTCTTCCATCTTTAATAACTGGCCCAATTTCCCTTCTTCTCCCCCTTTTTTTACTTGATCCTTATACAATTAACCTAAACAAACAACACTCAATAAAATTTTTGGGTTATTACATTCTTCCCCCCCTAAATAAATTTCGACCTTGAAACTTACATTCAATACTTTGAATATGTCTCTCACTCGAATTTATATATTAAACTAAATTTTAGGGTCTTTACATACTTAAAAACTAATTAATCTGAAAATTAATAATAGCATGTAAAATACACTTATTCTTCAAGAAATAAATGGTCTCAAATTCCAATTTTTCAGGATAAATATACATACTTTTGGTAAATGAAGTAAAAAATT
Organism: Aquilaria sinensis; assembly: GCA_005392925.1. Lineage (NCBI taxonomy): Eukaryota > Viridiplantae > Streptophyta > Magnoliopsida > Malvales > Thymelaeaceae > Aquilaria > Aquilaria sinensis. Next base: position 262,426 of record SMDT01001507.1, on the reverse strand, counting down.
TGGCCTTTTCTTTTTCTTTTTTTATTACTGTTTTTTAAATAGTAGTATTGCGTTCTTCAATGTTAACGAACAGGAAGTGTTTGGTTTTTCAGAAAAATCGGCCTTCTGGATTTTAAAGGAAAGAGTAGTATCTTTTTGTGTGCACGAAAGAGGAAAAATTTTCCACTGGACTCAATCTTCTGTTTTAAAAGAATTTCATCGAATTATGTTCTCACTTTGCATGGCTGTCCCCGAAAGATTCCTTAGAATCAAATATCAATGTTAAAGTCATCACACTTGAAAAGATATTACCAAATCAAAAGAAGCGAAACAATAAAACTAGAGGGCTCAGTTCTCTTTTCTTTCCAGTTCACAGCCAAGGCCTCTTCATCTCCGCATATAGTGTGCCTGCCTTGTTGACTTTACCCCACTTGGATTGTTTGGCCACCCCCTAAGAATAAAAGAAAGAAAAGATATGCCAATTTGGCAATAAGTTTTCACCAAGTTTATTTTGCTTACTTCTCCGTCCAGCCAATTATCTCTGACTCTCCAGCTCTTGCCCCTTTGACTTGAACTTGTCATTATTTTTTTAAAACTCGGCTTTGTCAAACTTATCACTTCATCCGGCCTTTAAACTTCTCACATATTTTTGTAACCTGGTGGGGTCTCTGCAAATGCAACTTGCAACTTTTGGCTACCTAAGAATATATAAATGGGTAAATTTTCGTATCTCCTTCCTTTGTCTATTTCCATTGTTTCATTAACTGAAATCAAGTTGCTTGTCATCAACAGTCCTGGTTTCTGCAACTTTTGGTTTTGAGATCTGTGGTGGACATTTTTTTTAATATTTTTCTTTGGGGGCTTTTAAAGCACGGTTAGGGGGCCAACTCCTTGCATAGTTCACATACCCATTTTTGTATTCTAAATTCCTGTGTATTATGTTATTGGAATCTGGCATCTACTTCCATTGCTTGTTTTTGCTATTAAATTTTGTCTGCTTACTGGGCTTTCGGTGTTGAGGTTTTGTTTTTAACTGTTCCGTGTTCAGCCACTACCCTGGTTTTGAAAGGGATGGGATTGGTTGTTTAAGCACCAATTCCTCAATTGGATTTTGACGGCTGTAGTCTCGGTTTAGTGAAAAGGATGTTTTTGAATATTCTAGGATTTGTTTTGTTTGTTAATGGATTTAAAATAATGTCATGATTTGTGGTTTGGTATCAGAAAATTATAGAGTGAGATAAGAGGACCATTTAGAAATTGTTTTTTCTCTGTAAGTTGAGGCAGTGAAGTATGATTGCTTGTTAAAAATGGCGATCCTTCTACTGTCCGTTCTGTTTGGTGTTAGCATGAAATTTCCTTTGTGCTTGGCAGCAAACAACCCCACCCAAGACCTTACTTTGTAATGCCCTCTACTTTGCCTATTTAAATATAATCCTCCTCCCACTGCCAATAGATTGGGCTGCCGCTCCTTCATCAGAACTTCCGGAGAGCTTACCACCTCCCAAATTTCAGTTTTCCTTCCCCTTTTTGTTTGGTTCAATGAAAACCAGGAAAGCGAAGCGCTCTGAGGTATGCTTTACCTTTTCCTGGTTCTAACTTTCAATCAAATTGGTGATTTTGTTTTGGACCTCTAGGTTGTTAACAATTGCTTCTTTCTGCAGGCCTTTTGGCCTTCCATTGTGATGAAGAAATGGCTGAATATAAAGCCAAAGGAGTATGATTTCAGTGAAGATGAGGTGGATACTGAAACTGAGAGTGAGGATGATGGTATGGTGATTAAGTTTTAATCCATCACCAGTTGTTTCCAGTTTCCTTCAGCGATTAGTTATCTTTTCTGCAAATTTTGTCCAGCATGCTCTGTCAAAGATGCTAGATTGCGCAATGTTCAGGACCAAAGCAGGAGGACCCTGGCAGATCAATTCGACTGTAGAAGTCAAACTTCAGGTAATTCTTGCTTTCTGTGACACTATTTTTAGCCTCACAAGAACAAAATTATCCTTCTTCATTTAGCTGATCAACATAAGGTATATCATCAACTTTTTAGTCCTTCCTGAAGTTCTCACTACAAATATATATATATTTTTTTTCAAAATCAAGTTATGATCATCAATGCAAATCATGAAAGGAAAAGGTTTGAATTTTATTATGTTCGATCATTGCATTTTTTTTTCCAGTTGTTTCTTGAGCCTGAAGGCATCTTTTTTTATGGTTTTCATTTTCTTGGTTAGACACTCCATCAATGGGGTATCAGTTAAGACACAGAAGAGGAAAGTCAGAGACTTTGCGTCTGCAGTATATCAACAGAAGGGATGTGAGGTGTGGCTTTAATATGCCAACACTTTGGTGTTTTCCTGAATATGTTGCTATTTCTTTCTTAGTTTGGCTTTTCACACCTTATTCTCGAGATTTGTATTTTAGGGTGAAAATAGGCACTTGGAATGTAGCTGGAAGACTTCCTCATGATGATCTTGATATTGAGGAATGGCTTTCTACTGAAGATTCCGTAGACATATATATCATTGGGTGAGTATCTTATTTGTTTTGATATTTCGGATAGTGTGATGTGAATACTGGAATATTTGTTAATTTGATTGTTGTGTAATCAAGGTGTTAAATACCATTACCATTAGGTATATTGCATCATAAATTTTTAAGGTATACAGCGCCGCATACCGTTACTGTTTTTGCAAAAAAATAAATGTTAGAATATTATTTTAAGATGACATAAATTCAATAATTTTTTTTTCATATTTTATATGTATTATAATTTTTTCATAATAATTTGTCAAATATAAATAAAATATATATGATAGAAGATATTTTTGTAATACAAAAAACATAAAAAAAATGTTATATATATATAGAGCAAAATAAATAATACTTAGAAAGAAACTAATTTATTGATATAAGAGAAAAAATATTACGTTAATAATAACAATATATTTTCTAATACCACATTGAGTTCTTAGGTGGCTTAAAGTAATCATTAAATTTTTATGTTAACTAAGAAAAGTAACCAAAAGAATAAAAGTAAATATTTATTTTATGATATATGTATTAATCATATTTTAATGTGCTATATATTTATGATATTTTGATGTAAAATGACAAAAAAAATAACTCATACGCATCTGTAAAAAATAAAATACTGTGATACATATCTTGCGGTATTTGCGTTATACCATTGTTTTTCAGATAAAATATACATAAAAAGTGAACTATATGTGAAATACAGTGTGATAAAATGACAAAATGCTAAAACATTTGTACCACGTACCGCTTGATATTTAACTCCATATGTGTAACCATGTGTTGTTGCTGTTGATATTGTCAGCTTCTCCAGTTCCAGAATTGTGTTTGGTTCAACTTGGTTGTTGCTCATATGTTCTTCTTTCTTGTTCTTTTCTGGTTATATAATTATAATTCCTAGTTGTCAGCTTCCAGGAGGTAGTTCCTCTGAATGCGGGGAATGTACTTGGAGCAGAAGATAGAGGGCCAATTCCTAAATGGGAGGCAATTATCCGGAAAACTCTTAACAAATCTTTGGAGCCAGAAAGTAAGCACAAATGTTTCAGTGCCCCACCTTCTCCTGTGCTGAGGACTTCTTCCATTGCAGATGCTCTAGTAGACGAGATCAGTGCTTTGCAATTAGACATGGGAGGTGAAGAGCGTTTAGGGACAGCAAATTCTATAGAGCTTAGAAAACATGAGTTGACAAAAGTTGTTCCGATTGACAAAGATTTTGAACTCAAGCGACTCTATGGAATTGATTCTGTAAGTACGTTAGACTGGCCAGAACATTCATTAGATGCACAAACCGTCTGTTCATCTCCAAAATTGAGGAGAGTGATGAGCACTTCAGCAAGAATAGGCTTCAACTTGACAGATGATCCAGAGCTATACAGTCCACGAAATTTTGCACAAGAAGGAAGTAGACTGAAGAAGTCACACCACAGCTCTGGGAACCTGCAATCCATCTGGATGGATGAGGAACTTAAGCCTGAAATGGTGGACACTTCCTCTGATTTATCAGATGACCTTTCAGAAGAAGAGGATGATGTTTTGCTAGAGTCAACGGTGGAGCAAACTGGACTTAGGTCGGACTACAACAAGGCCAAGTCACATTTGAAATATGTTCGTATTGTCAGCAAGCAGATGGTTGGGATACATGTATCAGTCTGGGTGAGAAAGCGGTTGAGAAGACATGTAAACAATTTGAGAGTCTCTCCTGTTGGAGTTGGTCTCATGGGCTACATGGGAAACAAGGTACTTCTTGTACTTTCTCCGCATGTACAGAAACAGTTTTGGTTGAACTTATTGCATAAAGTTTTCCTATTTATATTCACTATCAACCAGTTGTTTAAATATCAAGAAACAGCACCTTGTATCTCCTCGTTTTGTAACTAAGCATGTTTTAATTGGAAATTGCTTTTGCAGGGATCTATTTCTGTTAGCATGTCAGTTTTCCAATCTCGGATATGCTTTGTTTGTTCTCATCTGACCTCAGGCCAAAAGGATGGAGCTAAAGAGAGGCGTAATTCTGATGTGTATGAAATTATAAAACGCACCCAATTCTCATTTGCCTTTGATACAGATCAACCACAGACAATTTCCTCTCATGAGTAAGTGAAATTTTAAATCTATGTAATATTTAATTAGACTATATTCACGCATGACTAAGTCCTGTAAATTTCCTAGAGCAGGAAGCACTTTCTTCAAGTTTGTCGGTCTTCCATCCATCTTGCCATCACCCTTTCCTTGTTTCCCATATACCTGCAAACCTCCTTGTTTCCTTTTTCTCCTTTTACAAACAAAATAAGTCCACGAACATCCCTTCAACTTGTATCATCCTAGCTCAGTCTTAACATGAGATAGGTACATCTTCATTTTATCTGTTGAGCATCAGTGTTTGACCCCAACAAAGTAGTTATTAGTGAACTTGAAAGGCCTGAGGATGCTTCTACAACCTCCATAGATTATGTAGATGTACAATATTCATTTTGGGAACTGCATTCGTTTAGTATCTTGATGGTTAATCGCTAGAGGTTCTGTAAACAGCCAGGTATTCTGGTTTGGAGATTTGAATTATCGGCTGAACATGTTGGATGAGGAGGTTAGGAAGCTTGTCGCTCTAAAGCGCTGGGATGAGCTTGTTCACAATGATGAGGTCAGGATATCATGATACTTATTCGGGCTGTAACTTTTGTTTCTTTTCCATAGCTTTTTGGTTGATCAAATCTGGGTAGGTTATTGTTCATATTATCATCTTGGTTTGCTAGCTTTTATTGATTGGCTGGCTTGAAGTTATTCTGCAGCTCAGCAAAGAACTGAGTAGTGACCACATTTTTTATGGATGGAAAGAAGGGGTGATCAATTTTCCTCCCACATACAAGTATGAGTTCAAGAGTGACAGATATGTGGGTGAGACCCCAAAAGAAGGGGAGAAGAAGAGATCACCGGCATGGTAAATCATCTTTTAGTTGGAAGAAGTGGAGCCAAAGAAGTAATTAATTAGGTCTATATAGTTTGATATATCTCATATTTCTGATGATATTTCTTAACTTGGTGTACAGGTGTGATCGTATTCTTTGGTTTGGAAAAGGTATAAAACAACTTTCTTACAGATCTGCAGGAATCAAACTTTCAGACCACCGGCCAGTTAGTTCTGAATTCTTGGTTGAGGTTGAAGTTTTAGACCATCGAAAATTGCAAAGAGTGCTCAATGTAAACACTGCTGCCGTGCATCCAGAGATTTTCCTGGATGAAGATGAGGGGGTTTGAGCCTTAGTAGGCACAAGGTAAATTTAGTTACCCGCTCCATCAAAAATGCTGTAATCTCAAACCTTCTTCACCCTTTGATTCTACAAACTTGTGCTAGTGCAAGTTGCTTTTGGTTTATCCAATAACTTTGCTTCACATCTTTGCAGACTACCGATAATCTGCTTTTGTGATTGATGCAGGGATCATCAGACTTACTTTAACAAGATCAAGCAGAATGTTGGTTTGGAGATGCTATACACAATAAAAGCTATCAATAATGATGCTCCTTCATACAAGAAATAACTTGTGTCCCAAAAACAATAGCCTCGGGGTCACGAGACTAAGCACTTTTTGTCAAGTCTCAGATTCACCAAAAGTTATACTATACATCCTGTTCTCCAAAGAATGCTGTAAACACTTTTTTTTTTTTTGTTTTTTTTTTTCTTTTAACGGAACAGCAGATTAAAGATAGTTGGCAACTGTACTGTATTGGCTTAAGCAGTCTACTGTATTGTACCTTGTGGCACAAGTCTGTCAAGTTTTTCCCCCCATACTTCTACTTGTGTCCTATTTTATTTTTGGTTATGGTAATGGGCAGCCAATGAGATATTAGGCTCTTGAAGAAACATAGAAGAGATTGGAAAAATAATGTATTCATAGGTTGGGATCTAAACTAGCTAAAGAATGACCAAATTCTATTTTTATATTAAGGCAAAGCCCAATCAATGTGGGATCTAAACAAATGCGAATTCAACTTATTTTTGTTAGACTTTGGGGAAGAGTTTAGGGATTTAGGTTGGGACCAAGCTACATGATAAATACTCATAAGTGTATAGCTATTAAGTGGTTAAATTATTATTATATACCTTAAGTACGATTAATTTCTCTAATTTGAGCAGTTATTCCACCAGGTTACTATTCATCCATATTTATAAAATATACTAAATAACTGTCTTTATGTAGGTGGATAAAATTATGACATTTCACAATTCTTGAGCCAATGATTAGGGTCTCAAACATTTATAATTTTCAGTTTGTGGTCCAGCTTAATTGAGAGATAGAAGAAGCCAAATTTGAATCGCAAACAAAATTAGTTCCAGGATTCGTGGATTCGTGCATTTAGCGATCCTTCACGAGAAAAATTATATCTGGAGTTATAAATGTTAGAATTGATTGGTTCTAAAATCAACCAAAATACAACACATAGATTTTCAACTCTACTTCATATGTCGAGGACCAGTTTGATCGTTTTCATCACTGAAATCTAGTTATAAATGAGACCATCACTGACGAGCAATTTTGATAGAAAAATCATAACTTGGGTTATAGATGTCGATTTTGAATGATCAAGATACTACTTCGAAGCTAAAGAAGAGATCTACAAATCTCGTGCTTTGAGGAAGAGCTAAGTCGACTAAATCGATGTGCATGGTAGTGGAAAAATTAAGATTAAGTTTAAGCTACCTTTGTTGATTTATATTCACCTACTTTTACTATTTTAATTACCATTTACTATTTTACCTATCCCAAGGCTCTATAAATAGGCATCTTGAGGAGAACGAAATGAAGCTTGTTCCTAGACAATTTTAAAGTTGTTGTATTAAATTTAGCTTTTCTTCTTTAATCTTATCCTTAGTTTTTAATTTCAAAACTTTGTTCAATGTGCTTTCTTCTTGTTCTTCCTTTGATCTTTCAATATATATTTATTTCATTTATATATATATATATATATATATATATATATATTACTCTTATCATAACTAACCGATCTTTTTTTTGCTAAGGTGAAAGTGTAAAGCTTTTGGTATAAAGGTTATAACTAATTTGAATGGATCCTAATGTTGTTGGTATTAACTTTCTTAATCGATTTAGCTACCTTTTTTGTTAAGTAGAAGTCCTGATTTATCATAGTCAATCATTGGCACAAAAACTATTTGATTCATTCTATAAAGTATGGCTCTGTTGGCTATGTTGGAATCTTGAGTTATTATGGACAAAGGTAGACATGATGGATAATTGAACCCATTTACAAATGTTGGCGTTATAAGATCAATGAAGGCCAATTCTAACTTATGCCTAATGTTTCTAAAATTTGATTATTAAATTCCCCAATTGGGACCTCCTTTATGTGTGGATCCCAATTGAGTGACAAGACAGACTAAAATTAACCATAACTGATATACTAAAAGTGGATCATTTAACCTTAGCTATTTTCTTAAAATTAAGTTTTTAAAGAAAATTATTCACACCTTTTACCAAATCTTTCTTTACTTCTGTAATTTGTATTTTTTTTTAATTTACTTCTCTGTAATTCGACCTCGAACTCTCAATATTTTACTACTTGAAACAACCTACACTTGGGTTACAATTGCTAAAGTGTAGTACTATCATATACACAAGGCAGAAACCATGAGGTTAAGATGAACCATGTTATTAGCTGCATTGACCTTGATCATAAGAATTATCCGCAAGGAGTTGCTTTAAGACAAATTGATTAGGCATTGGAATAACTTTATGAAAGAGTCAAATTCGAAATCCTAAATGAAATATTGTCCAGTTTATATAGGTAAGGCAAACTCAATTGCATTTCCCTGTCATCGGAATCAATTAAGATGTAAGGAATGGTCAAAGACTCTTAAGTAAAAGATGGTGAATAATAAGAACGTACTTGTAATGTTATAAAATGTTTAAAGGGGCAAGTTGGGGCTTTGGATCGAGTGTCCATTTTACCAGCTGAACTTAGCTAGTGGTGGGATAAAGGCTCCTTTGTTAAATACTCATCTAGTCATCATGGCAAGCCAATCTCAATTTACTCCATGCTCTTTCTTGCGTTTTAAGTCACCGAAGTTTGCTTCTCTCTCTCTCTCTTTCTCTCTTGTAAATCTAGGCTTCCAAAGGTGTTTAAGGATGGCAAATGGAGTGATGAGAAACAATTTGGTGACAGCCATTTGGCTAGGACCTTCTAATATGAGGATAACAATCAAGATCAATCCAAACAAGTGTTGCAATGACAATATTTTAATTGACTTGGGTAAATTCCACCAGTCGTCCCTAAATTATATATAATGTTGCTAATTTGTCCCTAAACTATCAAATGTTGCTTAATTGTCCCTAAACTATATCCAGCGTTGCTTAATCATCCTGTCGTCTATCATAACCGTTAAGGATGGACAGAAAAATGAAGTGGCTGCTGATGTGGCATGGAAAAATGACGTGATTACTGATGCGACATCACTTTTCCATCCATCTTTAACGGTAAGATAGATGGCAGAACGATTAAGTAACATTGAATATAGTTTAGGATAATTAAGCAATATTTGATAATTTAGGGACGAATTAATGACATTGGATATAGTTGAGGGATGACCAGTGAAATTTACCCAATTAATGTTGTTGAATTGAAGGTTATAGTACAAATGTAGATACCTAATATTACAATTCTTGTTGAAATAAATGTACCAAGTTTTTTTGCTTATAAATATTGTGGTTGGCATTTGGGAAGTGCAAGCTTGTGAATAAGGCTTTAAATGAATTCTCACAGATATACAAAGCTAAAAAGAAAAAAAAATAAATCTTCCAACAAAGAGCTCTCAAATTGAGAAAAAGGACATGGGGATTGTTGTGAGCATAATATTATATAAAACTTACTTACAGTCAATAATATTATATAATAAAAATAAAACTAGAAGCTAAAGCCCAGATGGCCAGGAATTCTTGCAAACTAGTGAGAAGCATATGCTGCAATGCTTCTTGAGACTATGCAACACACTACAAATATACTATTTCAATTGCATATGAAAATTCTACTATTTTAGATTGGGCACCAACAAGAGTAACATTGGCACTTTAATTGCATATGAAAATTCTACCCTCTTAGATTGATGAAACCTAGTGGAAAATAGTCCACAATGGAATAACAAATCCTGTAAGAACATCAAAACATGGCTCGAACAGAGTATTGTTAGACATCACCAAAAACTCAAGCACAGGATGGTGTTACAAAAATGGAAGAACATTTCATTGATGGGGTGCCATCTACAAACTAAAACATGAAAATCATAACTACTATTCCACCAAGGCGCATTGAGCTTCTAGGTTTTATCATTCACTTGCTCACGGTTGACAATATGGGGGAGTTATGAGACGATTAGTGTTTATTAAAAGTATCAAAGTCATCAATCTAATTCTTCAGTGGATTGACAGACAACAAAATGCATTATCCTTTCGCTCTTGCAACCTATAACATCCAATGGCTCCTTATTTTGACATTTGAACAAAACTAGAATTGACAAAGAAATCATAATACTACAAACAATAATAATCATACAATACATAGTAATAAATCATTTCCAATGAGAGGAGTCTAAGTGAAGCCACCTTGGACATAGGCATAACATTGGCTCAGAGTGGGATAATAAGTTTCATACATAATTCTGACAAAGGCATCAGATTTAGAACTAAGAAATCATATGCAAATTACCCATTGGACCAATACTTTATTGTTTACCCAAAATCAAGCCAAAAAATATCAAATTGAACTACACGGCTGACAACATAATTGTGGTGTGATAGAAGAAAACAAAAGAAAAACAAATGAAGTAAACTCCTTGATGGACTGGTTAATTGGAAAACAGTTGTTTGCAAAAAAAAAAAAATTGAGCATCGGTTTTCCAAGGTGATAAAGCATTAATAAAATATTTCAAACACAAATTACCCATTCAAAAATGATATTCATCAAATGCTCAATTGCATACAGAAAACAAAAAACATAAAACACAATTTAAAATCACAGATACAAAGAAGCAAACTGAGATACATGTATCATTCTCGGAAGAGGGTCGAAAGGTAACTTCAGGGTCGAAGAAAAGTTGATCGGAGGGTGAAATGCGATCAGAACCTGTCAGGATTTCAAATGACATCAAACTGTAAAAACATATCAGAGGATTGATAGAGCATGTAATTCTATCATCTCCCCACTTCCTACCCTCCCCCTAATTTCATTCGATTCAGAAATTTCTAACAAAAACAGAGCTTTTGCCTGACGTAGTGAGTTGCGTGAACAATAGTAGAACACATTTAGCCCTAAAATAAAATAAGGAGTTTCAATCCAGAAATCTAAAATTTACAAATAAAAACCTCAATAATTTTAATGATCAAAAGTTATATCTCTTGCACATATGCACAAGCCTTTATATAGGCAACCATTAAAATCCTAAACCAACTAGAATAGAAAAATACGAAATTAACTCTAACTAGGAAATCTAATCCTAATTGATATATTTTTTCCAATAAGGGCATCTCCAATAGTTTCCCAAAATTACTATAAAATGGAGAAGTAAAAAGTAAAATCTCTATAATTTTTTTGCTCAAACTCCAACAGATTTCCTATTTTGTAGAATTTTTTATTTATTACATAACAATTAAATATTATATATTTAAAGTAAATTTAAATCAATGACTAGTTTAATTATTGTACAATTAAATATTTTTAAAAATGTAAAAAATCATTCCTTCTGTTTTACAGAAAATGACTATTTTACCTTTTTGACTAAAATTTGACTTAAATATATTGATATTAATTTATATTAAAAAAATTTAAAAATTATATTTATAAAATAGAGTCTTTAAGGTACTATTTTCATATAAAAAAATTTATATTTCTATAAGAAATTTTGGAAGAAAAAAATATGAATTAATTGTTGTATAATTAAATATTATGCAAAACGTAAAAATTTACTACCTCTACTTCACAAAGAATGACTATTTTAACTTTTTTAACTAAAGTTTAACTTAAATATATTCATATTAATTTGTAATATAATTTTTTTTTAAAAAATTATATTTATAAAATAGAGTCTTTAAGGTACCATTTTTATATAAAAATTTTATATTTTTATAAGAAATTTTGAATGAAAGAAAATTATGAATTAATTATTATGAATAGTAAATGAGACAACTTTTACAAGACAGAAATAGTATTATTTTTCATTCCCAAAAAACTATTGAAGTTTCTGCAGAAATGGGGAATAAGATCATCTCTTTCATCTCATTCCATATTTTAGAAAATAGGATGAGAAAGCATTTGGAGTGAAAAATGACTTTATATTTCCTAAAATGAAGAAAAACTGTAAAATAGGGAAGCTGTTGGAGATGCTCTAAAAGATCTATAGGGAAATCCTATTTGATACCATAATTGATAAGGACTCTAACTAACTTATTAAAACTAAAAAATAACTTTTAAACTAAGTAAATAAAAAACCCTTAAAAATAATTACGAAAATTACAATAAAATAACAAAATATTAAATTTGTTGTCTGCATCATTCTCCCTTTCTTGAAGAAAACTCGCCCCCAAATTCCTTAATTGAAATTGAGTTCTTCCATACTACATGAACAAATATTTGGAACACAACAAACTCTCTTCAAATTTCTTGAATGTCAAGCCATGTTGATGTCTTTTTTCTCCCAAATTAATCCAGATACAAATCATGTTATTTTGGCTTGACAAAAATTCTTAAATACCAATAATCCACAAATAAAAATTTTACCTTAGAGAGGTCCTCATCAACCATTGCCCAAATTCCTTGGCTTTCAATTGCTTCTGTTTCATTGTTGGCAATTTTGAATTTTGGTTTAAGCTCATCCATCACAATTTGTGCTAATTGGCCATTATAACTCAAGGTTTCTTTGATTTCTACATCCTTAATTGGTTTGTGTACTTCAACTACTTCAACTTTAACTGCAACTTCACATTCATCTAGATCATCCACTTCAGTTATGCCAACCACATGTTCTTCTACCGACTTGTCGCTCATAACTTGTTCCCGTTGCTCCATTCTTTCCTTATAGCCTTCATCTTTTCCATTTGGCTCACAAACAATCTCTCCCCCTTCCTATTTATATAAACCATCACATGTAAAGTCATTGGAAATTAAATTGCTCATGTCATCATAAACTTCATAAATTTTCTCGTTGTAATTCTTGTAACTATAGTCTCTAACTTGAGGATATTTTTGGAACAATATCTCTTCAAATCCAAAGGAAGAAAATATTTTTACATAACCACATCATCTGATACCATGTTTCAATTGGATATTTTCCTTGACGATACCTTCTGACCTGTAATTTCTCCCACCAAGCTAAAGCTCGTCCCTTTAATCTCCAAGCAATATATTGCACATTTTTATTTTCGAGCACCATATTAAACTTGAAAAAAATTTCAACATTGGCAATCTATTCTAGAAAATCTTCAACATCTAAATCTCCATAAAAGAAAGGGCTGTCTGCCTTCAATAATACTTTAGTTTGCCACCCACATCTGGCATGTCATTAACACTTAACAAGATAGTCATCATCATCTAATTCAAAATCCTCCATATACCGCATTGATTTAAAAGAACAGTCATCTTTGTCTTCGTCAGCGACTATTTTTCATCATAAGTCTGACATTTACGCTGATAGGCAGGAAAGGATTTTCCAATAGGTTGGTCGAATGCAATGACCACCTAAACTCCTAACCTATCGTTACTCTGATTTCTATTAGCGTGAAAACTTTGGCAATCAAATCAATCTGCAGAGCACTTTTCAAAACTCATATACCTACGATCCATCTGTTCCTCCCAAAATCTCAACACACCATTTGATCTTGGGATTTGGTCTCAGTCTCATGATCAATGTCATAAGAACCGCCGTTTCTTCAACTGTGTCAACTGCTATAAGAAAATGGCGATTCCACACCATTTTGATTCAACCTAACATAGCGAGTTACGTGAGTAAGGGTAGAACACGTCTTGTCTCAAAATACAATAAGGGGTTTCAATTTAGAAATCCAAAATTTAGAGAGAAAAACCTCAATAATTTTAATAATTAAAAGTTATATCTCTTGCAGTCATGCACAAGCCTTTATATAGGCAACCATTAAAATCCTAAACCAACTAGAATAGGAAAAAACAAAATTAACTCTAACTAGGAAATGCAATCCTAATTGATATTTTTTTTCCAATAAAATATCTCTAGGAAAATCCTACTTGATACCATAATTGATAAGGACTCCAATTAACCTATTAAAACCCAAAAATAACTTTTAAAATAAGAAAATAAAATACTCCTAAAAATAATTACAAAAATTACAATAAAATAACAAAATATTAAATTTGTTGTCCACATTATTTACAATTCAAAAACAGTAGATTAATTAGCATGTATAATCATAGAAAGATGAGTGAGCTTTGAACTTTTTAGATGGATGTGTTACCATCACCAGTGACCTCTGACACACATAATTTATTCCTCATTGACACATGATAAACTACTATTAGAGAACAATACAAAGAGTTATAAACCGAAACATTGCTAGCTTTTAGCATTAGACTTCGGAGATGCTGAGCACCATCAATACAATGCCTTGCTTGTGCAAGTGGAAGGCTGAGTTGAAAAGGAATGTTGTATAGAGTGAACCAGAGCAACTTATATAGCTACGAGCATAAACCCTAATTTTTCAACAAACTGACCGCACCAAATAAAAGACAATGTTACCTCTACTTCTACTGGTTCACTAGAATGCATTTTTGTCTAAAACAAAAAGAGATACCGGTCTACCAAAATAATAGATAAACTATGGACTATTTTGTGCTATGTAGAGGGTGTGCCGCATCGATGTAGAAGGTTTTGCACATGTGCATCTATCATTAACCCTTCAATTGCCATGCCTCAATTTTATTCTTATATGAAAAACATATATACCTTAGGAACATTATCGCTTGAAACAAAAGGAATCCATGACAATGATGATGCTTGAGAGCCAATCATTGCGTTCCTATGTAATGCCACATGTCGAGTAAACTTCCCTCATTTACCGACTTCCATGCAATGCTACCAACTATGATAAACTGCACACTTTGAAAATTCATAGCCTCCATCACAAAAATAAAAACTTCTAAATCCCTTCAACAACATTTAACTAATAAACATAATTCTTAACACACATCAACTCCTAACATTTTCTACCTAGCATATAGATCCAGCTAACATCCGACGAAGAATGCATAAAAATGACCAACCCTCTACAACCATAAGTGCTAGCAATGTAACTTCAACACCTAATACTTCACCAACCAAAAACCTCAAAAGAAAAAAGACCATACCAAGATAATTTAACAAAACAACAAAAATGTAAGGCATTGGAAAAACAATGGTCTGAACACAACAATCTACAACACATAAAGACATCAGCCAAATAAGGACACTCAAAAAGAGGCACATGACATCCAACCTGCACTCATCCAAGTGGGCTTCTTCGAGGCTTGATAACCAACTTACAAGAGTAAGAAAGCCATGAGAATTAAAAACAACATTATTCCATCAACCTCACAACAGGTGTCACCACTAGACGATTCCCTTATCCTTTCATGCATATATATATTTCATATATCATCCCTAACCTTAGTTCTTTTTTGTCCTAAACGAGTCCTAACTAAAGGTTTGTCTTGGTCAAGTACCTAACTTCCAAAATTTTATTCTAATCAAGGTCCTTTCATCACTTACATGGTTAAATTTAACAGGATCTCGACAAAAAATGTCAACTTTGGTCCTTACATTTTCAACCTCCCACTTAAAAGCACCTCAAATTAGTGAATTTAACACTTCAACCACCATCTTCTCTCCTTCCTTTCTCACCATCTCCAACTACCACCATCAGGTCACCAAAAAATTCTATATTTTCTATCTAACCTTTGCTTTTAGCCTCTTAGTCTCGCCCTTCTCTTTCATGTCAGTGATTACTATGCTGCCAACTTCGTCCTGCCTTTCCCGTGAAGACCCAATCTTAGACCTGCCACCTAGGTCAAAGAATAAGAAATAAAGATAACATAAAGATATATGTGGTTTGTCAAAACTCGTTTACATTCATAGAAAAAATTGATTCTTCACTATGTAAGATAAAATCTAATATAAGAATGATGCTGCTTCGAAATAAAATCCCAATCCCAAAGCCCTTGTACACCTTTTTATAGTTCCCAAAAATCTCTTTCTAACCTCTAAATAAACTAGGGAAAAATTTAGGAGCTCATAATGTATTTTCTTCACAAATCTCAATGTATGTCGGCCGTTTTCTGACCTCTAGAAGTATAACACATATTTATAGTGTTAGCTCACCAAGTTTACCTATGACTAATTTTACTTAAGGACCAAGTTTACTTAATTCCCAAGTAAACTTGCACTCCAAGAAAGAATCTTCATTTGATTTAGTTTTCAAAAAGAATACAAGCAATTTCCCAACATTTGTATCATTCTAACTTTTACAATGAAAGAATTGAAGTATCTTTTTATTAGTTATAGAAAGTTCAATGTCTCAAATACCCCGTTAAATCGCATGAAATGCCTCTCACCATGGGTACACAGTATGTACCACAAGTTTTCACGTTTTGTAGGGTCATCATGTAAAAATACTGCAGTATTTCACACTTTGATACTTTTCTATGTTGTTTTCTATATGTACTGTTGTATATCTCATGACACACCCGTGGTGTATCGAGCACCACATGTTAAGGGAATTATTTTTCTTTTTTGCATTTTACACCATTGTACAACTACATACATAATACAAATGACAAAATATATTTATTTTTTTAAATAAATATTGATATTGCTTATTTTTTGTTATTTGAAACAAAATTTAATTGGTAAAATATATTAACATGATTCAAATTTAGAAATTGTTATAATTTTTCCTTTCATTTTAATTTATATTATTGAAATTGTGATAAAAAATAATTAGAATACATATAAAAAATATGAAAAGAAAATTCTATTTGATGTTTCTAATCTAGTAGTAATATTTTAATATATATTGTTTTTAAAAAATCAATATGTATGCGTTTGGTATACCACGCAGTATATATATGATATGGTATACCACGATATACATATAATTTAGAATGTACAATATACCTAACAGTAACAATGTTGAAAATTCTAAGAAAACTATAGAATTGGTTTTGAGGAAAGAGAAAATTCCGGCAAATATCGCAAATATTCTTTGAAATACTTGTAGCGAACTCAAACATGCGGGAACTTAATAATTGTATTTTTAGTGTTATTCTAACTCTTACAGTGGAAGTAGTAACTCTCCCATTATTATTGTCGAAAATAGGAGAAAGTAGTTCAAACTTCAATGTCCACAATCTATAATTTTATTTCATGTACTACTCCGTCTTAAGTTCTTTGTACCAAGTTACTAGCCAAGTTTTCTTTTTCCGGTTCTATTGCATGCTTGTTATCGAGCTTTTCCTACCTCGACGCCATGGGCTCCGCCCTGCTTTGCTCTATGGAAGTCGAGCACCATTCTCACAAAACGGTGGAAAACAACCGCGGGAGAAAGGGAAAAAAAAAAAACGTGACTTGTATGATTGTATCTAAAAATCGTACAATTTTGAATCCGTACACATTAGCCATCAGTTCTATTAAACATATAGCAGAGTAGCGCTTATCAAAATCGCACAGTGGAATTAACATTACATAGGCATTATTTGTCATTAGCATTAGAATTTTAAAAAAAATTTTAAGGGTAACAATTTTTAACTTATAGATTCAACGGTTTCATAACTATCATTAAGTAAATTATCTAAAACTTTAAAATAAATAATGCAAACTGTTCCTAAATGGGACAATAGTCACCTCCATTGAATAGCTTAAAGTGTAAGCAGCTTTTTTTGGTACCGCAGCAAATTAAGCTAAACCTTTACAGATCCATACAGTTGGGAACGGAATTTGTGAAACAACCATCACGCAATGTTGAATCACATAACAATAGGAAGTAAATTAATCAAATGAGAATGTTTATGGAAAAAAAAAAAAAACTTAAATACTATAGGTGCTGTAAGCAGGGAAAGGCACACTAGCGCTGTAGCTTTCTTGTGTGTCGACAAAGGCTGCATCAAAGCCTAAGACCTATTCTTAATTTCAATTAAAAAACGTTAATCTTAACTGCTTGGTTCATGGCGGAAAGCAGCACATGGAGTTGACAAGCCGGTCCCAGAAGTGCGACCAGCTCACTGGAAAATGCTAGTAACAGAACAGTCATCATGAACACGCCAGATAGTCTCACCAAGCAAGTTAGCCACCGAAAGAACAGTTAACTGCGGGAAAAAGTTCTCCGCCACCGGGACTGTGTTTGTAATTATCACTTCTTGGAAAAGGCCGCCTGACAACCTCTCTACGGCAGGAGGACTGCAAGAAATGACATCAATAATACACAACTTCTGTTAACAAGAGAATGACAGCATGCAATAAAAGCATGAATAATTCCCGTGATTTCAGTAGCCTAAAAGACCCAACAGCAGTTGCGCACTCCCCTTCCTAGAAAAAAGTACATATCTCTCTCTTAAGAAACAACAGAAAATTTTTGCCGTTGCCTTCCCGTAGAGTGATGATACAACTCAAATTTCGAAGATACAACAAGATGGACAAGGAATGCTTAACCATGAAAAACCTAGCTTCATACCTAAAAACCGCATGACTGCAACAAGCATAGACTTCTCTTGCACCCTCCTGGTGCAAGAGAGCTGCGCCTTTAGTGATTGTTCCTACATCAAACATAAACGCATGAAGCTTAAGCAGCAGCCAAATGAAAAACAAGTTTGCCAAGTCCAGACAGTCCCATTCAGGGCAGCTTGCTGATAAGCAGAGCCAAACTTTTGACAATAGAATTTGACAGACACAACTAAGGGCCAAGTGAGAAACAAGTAGATCATTTATGCTGATAAGTTTCAGCGGGTAAAGTCTTGATAGCTTTCTATATACTTCATCTAACTGGAGTATAAATAAATTATGGGAAACAAACCAGCTGTGTCAATCATGTCATCCACCATCACTGCAACCTTGCCCTTAACATCACCAATAAGGTTCATCACCTGCAGAATAAAAGTGCAATCTAAAACTTACTAAGATAATAAAAATATGAAGTCCCAAAGAATCCCTACCCAGTAAACATTAAAATCAGAGAACATACACATAATAGCTACAATAGACAGGTCCAGTACAAACCGTGGTCCATAAATTTACCTCGGCAACATTGTGACCATGGCGCCTTTTATCCACAATGGCTAAAGGTGCATCTGATAACTTTTTAGCAAAAGCCCGGGCTCTTGCAACACCGCCCACATCAGGTGAAACCACAACCAAATCATCTGAACGTATAGCTTTGCTGGCAAGATAGTCAAGAATCACAGGCTGAAAAGGGTTAAGTCAAGGACACAGCATTAACACGGCAGTAAAAGTGGCAATCAGCATTGGTAAGTGCTGTGGATCAAATACCTGGCAGTACACATGATCCACTGGAATATCAAAATAACCCATGGACTGCCCAGAATGAATATCACAAGCAAGAACACGGTTTGCACCTGCTTCTGTTACAAGATTTGCCACGAGTTTCGCTGCGATGGATTCCCGCCCTTGAGTCTGGAGGAGTATTATGAATGGGACAGGAACACAATAATTCAGTACTTTAAGTTACTATCTCACCAGAACCAGAGAAAAGCTGTAAAATTCTGCAGCATATGTTCATGATATTCAAATTCTAGAGCAATTGGAGTGTGAAACCATAAGTATCAAGCAAAATCAAATAAAACGTCGAACTTTTAGGTCAAATGGTTTTCATGGTTCCTAGGTGTTTCATCCCTCGTTTGAGAATTCCTTTGATTACTAACTCCCTCCAAATTGTCAACAGAGCACACTGCAAAACAAACATACCTTCCTATCTGCTCGAGCATAGCCGAAATAGGGAATCACTGCAGTGATATTTTTGGCTGAAGCTCTTCGACATGCATCTATCATTATAAGAAGTTCCATAAGATTCTCGTTTGCTGGAGGACAAGTCGGTTGTAGTAAGTACACATCACATCCTCTGACACTCTCTTGGAGCTGGACATAAATTTCACCATCAGCAAACCGCTTTATGTTGACCTTCCCAAGTTCCAGGCCCATATAGCAAGCAACTTCCTAGATGCCACAAAAAGAACATTTATAACAGAGGAAAAAGAGTTGCATACACCCTCACACTGAACTCATCTTAAGTACTTGGTATGATTACCTGTGAAAGTGCAGGATTTGCAGTGCCAGAAAACAATTTCAGCCTTGAGTTATTCCTATTAACTGTATTCTCCATCCGAGCGGATTCTAAAAACTTGGGCAGTGTCCTCTCGTTAAGGATTGGAACCGTTGGTTTCCCATTGCCCGACTTATAATAATCAGGGAGGTCGCATTTCTAGCACAAAACAAAGGCCCATCAGCACAACTTTAATCTATCTCCCCCAAAGAACAATGGAATTAGTTATACAAGCCATAATTCTCATCCTTTAGTGAAAGTTTCAGACAATTCAATTTTTTCACGATTAACCAAACACAAAGCTAAATTACTCTGCACTGATCGTTCAACACAGGAAAACCTGAAGTTAACGTTTTAGAAAGAGAAACAGATGATCTTACAAAGCCATTGGCGGCGCAGAGACGAGATCGAGATTGATTGAAAGCCACGCCTCCGTCAGCGAGCAAGCGGCGGGAGAATAGGGACGACGATTGAGAAGGAGCGGAGGACATATAAGCAAGGGACGACTCCATTCCCGCCGGCTGTGGGCGGAGTATGTGTTAGGGTTTAAGGTGGAGCGACGAGAGCGAAAGACCACCGCTGGCTCTTAATCCCAGCGGCCGGGTGGCTGCCTTTGGAGATCCTCCATGACATCCGGATTTCTTCGTTTGTAACATTTGGTAAGGTGGCTGGCGCCTTTATGTTATGGGGGATTCAAACGGCACCGTTTGGCCTTATCCTCGTCCCCCGCTCAAGTGAACCTAGACTTTTCTATGATAACCTGCTCTTTTTGAAATTGCCAACCAAATTTGCCCCACAAAGGAAAATTGCCCTATTAGTTCAATCTTTTCATTCTTTAGTACAATGAATCGGTTAGTCATATTTTTCTGCCACTTTGTATGAATTTGGGCCCTGTCGGGCCGTACTTGCGTGCCCTTATATATTACAAACCAATAGCTTTAGACAAAATTATTAGAGGACTAATTTCATATTCCTTCTTGGCTTGAAGCACTCGTAATTATATTGGAATTCTGTCAGTATCAAGATTTTTTGTTCTTTCGTTGCATTTATTGGATGTTCATGTTCTTCTTTGTGTTTAGACTCTAGAGATGGTTGTAGGCTGATTGGTGATAAAGCATATATTTTCTTCCCTATGATTTGTATATATATTTTTATCTTCACAAAGTTTCCAAGCTCTGTTTAAGGGTATAAATTCTCATGATGGTTGCATAAGAGATGATAAGTACCCACCACTCTTTAAGATTATTTGGTAGACTAATTAGATATGATATGATTGCATCTCCGTGTAAGGAGACTTTGCAATAAATTTTATTTTATAATTATTTTTTACAATATACTATAAGTATGAGTGAGAAAAAGAAATGCTTACAAACAAACAATTAATATACTCTTTTTTTACATCACATACTTAAGATACGAGAATACTTTAATTTGGCATGGAGCATGCCGTGAAGGATATTTTGGATCAGGCCGGACGGAACAAATGTAATAAAAGGAGCTAAATTCGTGTCTAAAACAAATTCTAACTTTAACAGATTCTATTAACTTTGGTTCGTTTGGTAGATTTCAATATTATATATTTTGGAAAATGTAATTTCCAGCCCTATAGCAAACGTTGTCTAGTGTGTTGTGGCTTAATAACATGTTTGAATTTTTCTTGTATTTCAATTTAAAGTAGGTAACCCAATGGCTAAAATTCAGATATTTCCAGATCGGCCTGGTTTCGAGTCCCACAAAAAAACACATTAACAGTGTCAATTGCTGCAAATTGCAGTCTAAAATTCTCTAGGTTTTGAGAAATATGTAAATTTCTAAATATGCTATTTCAGACATTATTTACCACTATATTAACAATAATACAATTGTCTTTAACTTATTGCAAGTGTATTCTCAGGTTCTTTTTTTAAGATTTGGCTTTTGTTAATCATCTATTTTCTCTTAAACTATGTCTTTCTTTTGGTACAAAAAATATATATGGATATCGATATGTAGACATATAGGTCTAGTTTTGATTAAACTATTCCTTACAAATAAACTTCAGTCAACCAAACTCTATTTTTCTCGTCTTAAATTTGATATTTATTTATTATTGCTATTTTTTATTTTTATTTTTATTTTTATTTTTGCTAATTTCAAAAATGCAATAGCTAACTCTATAAAATGAACATAAAATTTATACTGACTGTTTGAGCTATAATCTAAAATCATTTGTTTTGGGGGCTTTAAAATGAATTACATCAAAGTGTTTGCATTATAAGTACGTATCTTCAATCCTACCTAAAGAGAAATCTGAGCCATAAAATTGTATTCAAGTCATAGAATTCAGATCCCGTCTGTTCAAATGTTGGTGGCCTTTTCCGGTTAGTGGAGATTTTGATTCCCGAAACAGAGCTATGCCATGCACTGGAGGAAGTCTTCCGTATATCGACAAGAATCAGATCCTTTCCCTTTTCTAGTCAATCGATTTTAATGGCGTACAGGTAACACAGAGGTTTCTACTTACCAGTACGAATAGAAATCTGATGGATTGATACCGGAACACGACCTTACCAATTTTATGCCACAAGGCACAAGGCCCAGAACTCAGGTGAGTTATACGTATATTACTACTAGGTTTATTACTGAAATAACTATTATCCTTACATTAATATTTCCAAGAGTTACCGTCACATTTCTTTTTAAGTATAGTTTTACTGTAAAAATAAATGATATCGATCACTCTGTAAGAAATTACAAAGTTCAAGACTAAGCTCACTTCCTCCGTGCAACGTTATCACTTGTCACACACATTTAGATAAACCTAACTAAATTGAGGCGGAATGAAAGTCACTTTATCACCAAGTATGGAAGAGATCGGTAGAAGGATGAAAGAGATCAGTAGAAGAAAGACGACCAACAATCGACCCCTCGGGCACCTCTATTTAAAAACAAGTTTGAAAAATTTCCTCCGATATTCAAGTCAGTAGTGAACAAACTATTATAAAATGTGATAAAAGTCCAAACTTTATATATGAGAGTAGGCCTTGTTTGGCCATTAGATTTAAACCCATGCTTAGACAATTACTTTTTCCACTTTCCCTCTTCAGCTCATACATGATTCCGCAAAATTCCTGCAGCGTTAATGCAAGTGGCTAATAGTGAGTGTGATCGTCAACATGATAACGTTCGTGCAGTCACCCCTCCCATAAGCAGATAACGCTTGACCTGATGCTTGGACATTCGACCTGATGCTAAAAATTGTCCGCCTACTATACTTAACCTGTATTTTCTCTTCCACAAAGGAAATGCAAGATAGTTTATAGTAAAAGGTCTATTTGATGTGAGATATATGCAGAACAAATAGGTAAGAATCCATTAAAAATAAATGTTTAGGTTAAAAATAATTTTTTTTTTAAAAAAAAAAATAATGCAGACAAAATGGCTCCAAAGTTCGATCAACCAATCATTGAACACTTGGATGTTCACTCGGTGGATGTTCCTGGACAAAATCATAAGAACCACTAATATCATTTGCAGTTCTAGTATGTGAAGCAGTGAACAGGACAAAAATCTTCAGCAAACTACATATCCAAAACTACCTCTGAATAATAGCATACAAGAAAACGTGTTCCATGGACATATGATGCAACAATATGGATGTGTTTCTGTGAGCTTCAGAGTGTTGTTAGTGTCTGCTCATGTATGCATATGCGTGCAATCTCTTGAATGAGAGAAAGAGAGGGCGGGAGGGAGGGAGAGGGACAAGTAATACATATTACCTCTTGCAATAGGCCAGTAAGTTGGCAGTTTCCGATTTCTTCAAGTAGCTGGGCTACAGCTCTCAGATGCGGAATACTGTAAAAGTTAAAATCAAATTCTTAAGAGTGTTGGGACTTTTGTATCCAGCAGGCCATACAGCTTATTAACAGAATGCATAAAGAAATTCAAGTTCCTCTTCAAGGCAACGAAGAGAATGGCCCAGCATCAAAAGCATTTAACAAGTTTACCATCCAAGGTTTCCTAGTTTCTTAATCATATCTGTATTACTGCCTTGTTGAAAAGTTCATAAGAAGCATGTGCCAGTCATCAAGTTCTAGGTCCCAATCAACTTCATTCAACCACAGACACAAGCTTCTGGCAGACGGTAATGCTCGACAGAAGAAGGAAAGACTACTGGTTACTATGCAGGGGATGGAGGAGTGCAAAACTAATACTATTGGTGGTAAGAAACAACCTCTGTAGTCCATGCTCAATATGGGCATCAAGGAATGAAACAGCACGAGGCATCTGCTGTATCATCTGCATCAAATATAGAAGACTAAGGGCCAAATTGAAATGCATAAATTGATTGTCAACTGTCAAGAGTATATAACTGTAATGCATTTTGTTGCAGTGTGGAAAATAACTTACAAGCTTAGTATTATTGATTGTGGACGTCTTGGCCAATAGATTTTTTGGGCACTTCCTAAGTTCAGTCTGCAGATGTCAGAACATATACATGATTAGCTTATAAGACTACAAGTACATCTACATTAATAAGCTGTCTTCTTGTTCTCTAAGTCACAACATTTACAAGCATGAAAAAGTAACAACTGAACCCACTTCTATGAAGGCAACTCCAATTTTGCAGAAGTTTCTGGGAGTAAAGGCCTGCTTACAGACATCATATTATTCAAAACTTTAAGTGTGTTCTGTTGCTGACGGATGAATGAAACTACAACTACAACTACCCGAAACTATGTTCTGTAACTTGTTGAAACTAAGTGGACTAAAGATTAGGAAAACTAAAGTAATGGTTTGTTAAGGTTCAATGCAGATAGGATGACCCATACTCTTGACCAACTGAGCAGAAGAAGTCTGATTCTGCCACAGAACCGTCAAGCCTTGGCTAATTTTCGTAAAATATAAAAGCTTATCGTATTTAAATAAACGAAACCCTGAAACCCATCTCCTCTTTCAAATCCAAAAACTTCAAAATCAAAATAAATCTCTCCCACATTGCGTCGAAACTACAAGATACTGCATTATCTACATTCAATCAAAAACTGTGGAAGACGGGATTGAACATTAGCAATTCCTGTTTATGAACCTTGGCGGGAGAAGATTTCTCTGTGAGCTGAAGGAGATTGGCGGTGGTCTTGACAGCCTGAGATATCTGCTCAGCGACCGCCGCTTTCGCGGCACCTTCTCTGCCGCCATTTATTCCTCTTTCTCCAAGAAATGGCGCCGCCATCAGTCGCCAGTCCTTTTCTCTGGCGTCGCGGTGAAAAGGATATTTATACAATTCGCGTTGTCCCTCCTGTGTCGAATTCGGCAGCCGAAACTTGAAACGTGGATCGGTTTAATGATCATTAGTTTGCACTGATGCTGGTTTTGAGGTGTTAATCCAACCCGCAAAACCTATGAAACCGATCAATCGTAACTGATCTGATTCATTATGTACGCAGGCTTTTCCGAGTTCTACTCGGGTTTAAAAGAAAATGCAAATTTAATATAATGGCCTAATGTCATTTTTAACCCTCAAACTCGTCACACTCAGAAACATTCCCCCTCAATTTGAACTCGCCCCCTGAACTTGCAAATATAAGGCATTTTAGCCCTTTCAGCCCTATGTGCACATCATGTGATTTAATGATACTTACTCATTTAAGTATTTCAATAAACACCTTTTGTGTCTAGCAATTCCAATGTGATTTTAACCCTAAATTTTGGTGGGTGTTTTTCCGATGACGAAAGAGATTGCTGCAATGATCAGGCAAAGCTTGAAGAACAAGAACACCATCAAAGATTCCAGGGTCCATTCTTCTGGCAATGTCAAGAGACTACTTGAGCTAGCCGTGGTGTGGCTTTTTGTTGGTGAAATCGTCGTAATATTTTTGATGACTTGTGATGCATCAAAGTGATATGCATATGAAGCATCTAGTAATTGTTGGTCAACTAGTCCAGTATCTCTCTCAACCACTGGTTCTCCAAGTTCACCCACTTGAGCTCTGCCTATGGAACAGTCAACTCGTTCTTAACTCATTTGTTCTCTAAATTGTTTGTTGAAACACTGTCATCCACCATCAATGATTGCTTGCCAATGGTGTTAGTTGTAAGCAAATTCATATTGGTCTGTAGATCAGAATTCCAAGCATCAATGATTGACATTATTTTTTTAAAAAAAATTAAATTCAAAACGATCCAGAAGAATTCACTAGCTGTGGCCATAAAACTAACTCAAAGAACATAATTAACTGTCAACATCTAGGGTCAAAATCACACTAAAAATTTTAGGCACAAAAGTTGTTTGTTGAATGCTTGAATAAGCAAAAGGAGAGGTTTTAGATTAAGCAAGCAGTGTTAAGTCACATGATGTGCACATGAGGTCAAAAGGGCTAAAGGGTCTCATTTTTGCAAGTTCAGATGGTGAGTTTAACTGTGTCTAAGTTGAGGGGGTTAGGTGTCTACACCTAACGAGTTTAAGGGTTAAAAATGATTTAAGCTTAATATAATGCCCTCAGAGTTAGTATTTTAAAACATAATCAGATTAGAGCCCACCTATATCCTTCACATAATGAGCTCAAGGCTCCAACAAAAAGCCTGTTTACCACCGAACTAGTATGACTGGCATTCCACATTCCCTTAACCATTAAGTAATTTGTATCCTTATATTTGTACAAATACTTCTACTTATTAAAAAAAAAGGTCCAATTTGAGAATAGTTTTTGTAATTAGTATTATAGTTTTAAATAATTTATTTAATAATGAAGATGAAATTGCTAAAGTTAAAAGTTAAAAGCTGTCATTAAATAATTTTTTAAAAACTCTAATACTAATTGTTGACTCTAATACCAAATAGAGCCAAAGACATGATAAAGGAGAGATTCAAAATTCAATTGAGAAAGTGAGAATTAGGTATCACCATATCGAATGGAGGGTAGCACCAATCGCAGCCAGCCATTGGCGTACCACTCTCCACCATTCATTGTTTGTTGACGCCACTCATCACATCCAATCCTCGCCAATACTATCAGCCGTTGCAACTTAAAATTTGCTAATCTGTTATAATCGAATGGACTTGAACCACATTTTTTTGCTATTCAAGTTTAATTGCATTTTGTATCTGATTTGGTCGGGTGGGGTTTTAGATTAGAAAATCACACTCACTCGGGGTTGGGATAGATTATGCTAAAACCTTATTAAACTTGCGTCGTAAACACCCCTATTCTCAAAGAAAATAAATATATAAACAAAAGATAAAGTTACAACTCGGGGAATAAGATGAGAAATAAGCACGGAAATCCCAAAAAGGAGAACTATATTGATGCCATGAAACAACCAGAATACGACTCCAAAACTGATGTTACAAGCAGAAACAAGATTCTACTGACTACTGCGGTACAACTTGAAGCCAATAGAAGCCCCATCTGATGCAACCAAACCCATGGAGCAAAGCAGAGAGGAATGATGACCCAACAAAAACCTCCATGACAACCAAGCACCCCAAGCAGAACCCTTCACCAATATGAACCCCACTGAAAATCCAAAAGTGAAGCACACGAGCATGAATCCTTGGCAATTGAGGTGCACATGATATATATCATCCGATTAAAGATGGCTCTTCCAAGAGGGTAAATGAATCCTTAGCCAACGTTTTATCCATCAAACTGTCATT
This sequence comes from Aquilaria sinensis, assembly GCA_005392925.1. NCBI lineage: Eukaryota > Viridiplantae > Streptophyta > Magnoliopsida > Malvales > Thymelaeaceae > Aquilaria > Aquilaria sinensis. The sequence goes on along the minus strand of SMDT01001507.1, from coordinate 234,951 downwards.
CGTTCAAGGCAGGTTTTTTTGGTGAGGGATCAAGGCTCTTAATTTTTCTGACTGGAGACCTTGCACCCCTTGGACGTCCTCATCTTCAAACCTTTATCAGGAGTCATATTTATTTTCCTTATCATCCAAACTAAAATCATGCTCTGAATTACTTGACATATCTCTTAATGGGTTAGGATTTGGAAGAGGAAGCTTAGCAAAATAGGGATAGCAGGTGACCAATGCTCAAAACAGAAGGAATCTGTCCATTATCAGACAGACTTGCATGAAGCACTAACCACAGCAGACTTAATACCGAGTAGAATAAGTGAAGTTTGATGTGGGAAGGAAACGGATAGTTATAGTAAATATATAAAAGCTTGTACTGGGAATTTGGAAGAGGAAAATTCAACATCCGGATTTTCACTGCTAGAAATACAAAAATGCAAGTGTGGATTGTCTGAATTATCACAAGCTTTGAAGTAACTATCAAAAACCTTATAGCAGGGCCAATAGCCTTCTTAGTTCTTTTTTAAGGTCAACAGCCAAAAGCTTTGAATAAAATAGTTACATATATGTTATGTACCAACACAATGAGAAGTTACATATGCGAGCAAACAAAGGTGTGACAGACGAAGGTGTTGTCACTTTTTATGCCTTGTGGTCCTTGGCGAGAGTTCGAGGGCTGGTAAACACTTCCTTGCCTCTTCATTCTTCACAGAATCTTTGTTTCTTAATGTTAACAATGTTAATTTTAGGTGTCCGATTGATGCTCCCATGGGACCAATTTTACAACTACATTAGTAAGTGAATCGCAATCTAGTTCAATGTCTAGGCATGTAGTCTTTTTAGATGCAGCTCCTTTGGCCTTCACAAATACTGCCAGGGCCAAGGCTCGGGTTCGAGTTGTTGCACTTGCTCCACTGGACAAGAAACAAAATTACCATTTGTGGCTTGCAAGCCCTCCAGATTTCTAGAAACATACGAGTTAACTCATAGCCTTCATAAACACACATAAACTCTTCCTTACAAATGTTTCCTGGTATGCTAGGCCCCTAGAAAGGTCTGAGTTGATCACATTCATTGGCGTTCGTCAAGATTTTGGCACTCCATAGTGTCATTTGTAGAGTACTCCTCATATACTGGACATAGAAACATATTACAGAAGTTTGTTAATGTCGTCTTGTATAAGAGATACCATTCCAGTAACGATTTTATCCATTTTTGTCGCAATTGCGCTGTTCAAATACTAACAGGGATATACCATCTGACAGATATAAATCATATGATCTCTATATACTAGCATCAATTCTCTCTGTACACACTAGAATGGAAGGTAAGGCTATTTGCACACCCAAGTCTTTGTAGCAAATACCCATTCAGCCCACCCAAAACCGATAAAAAAATTAGACCTGTATTTCTCTAACTTACGCTCCGCAAAGTATTGGAAATTGCCACAGAAGTCCTGATGAGAGGAGAGCTGGCTTCTAGTGTAGGACTATTGCTCGTTAAAAAAGTATGGCAAGCTCAAGGAGAAATGCTGGCGGTTAACTAATGTGCTGCAGAATTCCGTGGTTGTTTGCTACAACCTTATGTTGTCCTTGATTTGCCAGTAATCAGTCAAGTGGGAGAACACAAATGAAGATAACAAATCAAAACTAGAACAAAAATTTGTGGACATGTCAAATGTGGAAGCTGATCTGAAACAGATAACCTTTATTTACAGGTCTCTTTGAAGGCTATCACCAAAAAGAAAATGCACAGAATCCATACAGCAGTCATAGAATATGATTGCCCAAACGTCCGCAACTAGCTCGAATTGCCTAAACTATTAACACTGAAATCCTACATGTTGAGTGGCGTTGTTGGCAAGGAGTAAAGGTTCATCATCACTGTACAAATCAGTGGAGAAGCAAATATCAATCGATCAATACGTCGAAAATACTGGAACCTACTAGGCTACTTCCCTAAGCTGATGCAGCCTTGATTGCTTTCTGCAACTGACTCTCCACATCACTCATCTTGTTTGGGTTCCTCTTCATCTCTCTGCCACCATTATCTTCCCCAACGCTTCTCCTTCCCTGCGACCTCTTGATCTCCACCGGATTCTCTCCCTTTGCAGGAGAAACCTTCTTGTTACCCTCATTCTCGAAATGAAGATTCCTAAGAGGAGCTCTCTGCCTCATCTCCTTCATTAACTGCGTCATTTCTTGGTTCTCCTTCTCCAACACCTCCAAGTCTCTTTTCACCCGAAAGCACAGACCTTTCAACAGCTCCAGATCACCAGCATTGCTTTCAACTTTCTTGTTCTTCTCATTCAGTTTCTCCACCTCCTCAAACCTCTCAATTCCAATCTTGTTCATAGTCAAATAAGGCATCTTCGTCCATGAATATGTCGGGAAATGGACACCCCATCGCATATTCACCGCCAACCTTTTGGTGATAGGCAACAAGGTCCTAGCATTAACCCCAATTCCACTAAAAATCCCACCTTTATTCCCGTTTTTACCCACCAATATCTTTTCCGGCGCACAGGCGATGCTAGGGTTTGCAAAACCATCGCCACTGCAATTCGACGGCTCCAAATTCACCTCCTGCCATGGCCCATCCGAAGTAAACCCATTCCCGAACCCAGAATTCGACGACGATCCATGATGCAACCGGTCACCCGATCGCGAGATGAGTCCAGAATCGGGTTCAAAGCTAGGGATCGAAGAGGAGGAGGCCTGGTGAAGAGAAAAGTTGCCAAATTGGGGCTTGAAATGGAGAGAAAAAGTGGGAACGACAGTCGCAGGGGCTGATGGGGACAGAGAGAAGTGAGCGGAGAAGATCAAAGGAGAGTTCTTGGGCGAGCCAAAGAGGGCAAGGCCAGATTTAATAGAAACAGAGAAAGGGCTAGAGGTTGTGGACGAGGTAGAGGGCGTGTAAGAAACCCTGAGAGAAGGGCCGGACGGGAAATTGGTGGAGAGAGAAAAGGAGGGATTGGAAGAGAACTTCCTGGAATCGTTAATGGCGGTGGTGGTGGTGGTGGTGGTGAGGCTGGACATGAAAGGGTGGTTGAAAATGGAGATGGGTAATTTCGCTCTTACGACTGAGTTTTGATCATCTTGGAGCTTGAGAGAGAGCTTCATCGCTATGGGTCGGAGGAAGAGAAGCCGAAGCAAAGTGTTGTAGAGCGCTTGGTTTGTTTATGGAACTGGAGTCCGGAAGCTGAGAGAGCAGAAACAGCACTAATCAAATGAAACACATGGCACGCTCCAACAAGATGAGGATGATGACCAGATAGCCCTTGAAAGTTGAACCTGTAAATGCAACAGCCGAAGAACCGGAAAACAGCGAGAATAATTTTTTTGGGCGTTAGCCCATTTCCCAAGCATGGGCTAATTCCAGCCCAAGTTTTGTTTTATTTATCATGGGCCCGTTAATAACCAATTGATTACAAACACTGCAAATGTATAGAGAAAATTTTACTGGAAATTCGTACATTTTAATGATCAACAAATTTCAAATGTTCTACTAAAAAATAATTTCTAGAAAAAAAAAAGCTTAAGATTATGTTTACTTAATTGTCATACATTCTAGATAACTATTAAAGTAAAAACAAAGCTAAGAAAGTCGACACCGCATGCAGCCAATCCAAATGTCCCAAACCAATCCCTGGCTGGCCAAGTTTCTCACTGCCGACCAACCTGGTCTACTGCAATTGTGTCTGAATTGTTAGATTCTCTCTCTAAATATGCTTCTTGTGAAAAATTTTCATCATCGACAGATTCGCTCAGCCTACATCTAATTGCTTCATGGAATTCACGTTACAGTGTCCTTGTCTAATATCACAAGCACATGATCAAATTCTTATTCAATTGAGCGATATGATATGAATATCATGGATACACGTCTAATTAAACATAATTGTTATTTTACAATTTTATCCTCAAAGTTTTCTTCCCTAACCCGTTTTTCTCTTTCTCAATGCGTCTTCCTTTCTTATCCCTGCCAATCATTGCCGATCTTTGTTCCAAATAGATTGTCAGTGATCGAATCACGTCGTTGTGGCCTCTTCAACTTAATCTTTGATTGCGCTTCGATAAAATCACGTTGCTGCCTCTTCAATGGTTAGCAATTTAGATCAAATCGCATCTCTTTAATGTCGCCGTCTCTCTACTTTGACCGAATTGCGTTGCCTCTCCAGTCCGATTGAATTGCATCACCTCTTTAGTGTCAACGTCTCTCTGCTCTGATCAAATCACACATTGTTAACATTGCAGCTTCTCCACTTCGATCGAATCGCGTCATGCTCTTTAGCGGCCAGCAACTCTTTGCTTTGACCAAATCGCGTCTCTTCAACGTCGCCGCCTCTTCACTCCGATCAAATCGTGTCACCACTTCAATGTCAGCACCTCTGCTCCAGTCAAATTGCGTCGTCAGGTAACTAGAGTTTGGTTCCGGTGATTTGTGTGCTGGTTTGCTTGTAATACTTAAAGAATATTTGTTATGACAGTTTTATATATTTATTTGGACATTTTGATTTATTCTTAAAGATATTTTTAAATTTGAAGCTAATAGCTTTCGTACATATTGTTATAGTCACTTTTTCATTTTAAATTAGACATTTTTTCATGTTTGTCCAGACACTTTCGTTTATTACTTCAAACACTCTCACTTTTTGAAGATCAATTATTTGCTTATTACTTCGAACATTTTTATATATTGTTGTAAACGCTTTAACATATTGATTCATACACTTTTACATGTCATATTTAGACATTTTTAGATATTCGCTCAGACACTTTTGCTTATTGATTTAAACATTTTATTTTCAATGAACAAATAGTTTACATGTTATTGAAAAGAACAAATAGTTTACATATTATTTCAAACACTTATTCAACTTGTTCACACATTTTTTGCAATTTCTGTAGACACTTTACATTTTTGTTTTTGATACTTATGCGGATGCGAGTAATGATAGATAATCTGATGGTGGCGGTGACAGCGACAACCTCAACGGCAATGAGATTAAAGGTAGAATTTCTAAAGAGAGAGAGATTTTTTGTAAGTGACAATTTTGTCAATTTCTTATATGATAGAGGATTATATAGAGAGAGTTAGGAGTAGAGTAGTGTATCTAATTAGACATATTTGCATAGTATAATAATTATGAGCGATATGGTGATTCACCTTCACCAACAACAGAATCGTAATGATTTCAAGCTCATGGCAGATCTATATATAATAACCACTCCACAATGAGTTACTTCCACAACTATTTCAGTATGATGTTGTTCTTGAGAGTTGTCATTCTATGGCATGTAGCGATTCTGTTGAGGAGACATGTGACGAGAACATTAGCATCCCTCCTAAAATAATCAAACTCCTAAAACTAAGAAAATTGTTCTAGAGCCAAACCTTGGACAAGAAGTTGACACGACAATACTCGAACAAATGATACTATAAAAGGATTGTTGAAATACCGGACCAGGTGGGTGGGACAAAAGAAATAGCTTCTGTTGCCCTTTTCTTAGCTGGTAAAAAACGCATAAGTATGAGCTCTAATGAAAAGACGATCTCCTCGTGAAAGAGGAAGGATTCATTCTGCTATCTATCGATTGTCTACCATAATTCGAAGTCATGAACTAGATTTGATTGGGACTCTGACTATGAGCTTCAAGTTGATTTTTTGAATTTTAAAATAGCTTGACTAGCTGGTCGTCTACATCTTTTAATTGGGCTACCTCAACTAAAGAAGAGGGATAACTAAGGCAGGGGGCAGGGGTAAAGGGTATATGTCAACAAAAAAGAATAAAGTGTAGTATTATTTAAATCTTAGGATAAATTGTAATTAACTCAATATTTAATCTAAAACTATTTACTGATAAGGTAGCAGGAATGTCTTACCACAAATTCTAGAAGCAGTATACCAAATAATGATTGGGTAACAAATTATTTACATCATACTATTTTCAAATTTATGACCACACGCCATTTAACAAAAGAAAATTTGTTATAGAAATTTGCATGCACACAACATGCTCTAAAGATATAATGAATTCTAAAATATATTAATTCAAAAATTTTACTTTTTCACTTTTTAAAAAAACATAAAAAAATTTAAAATTTAAAATTTAAAATTAATACATTATATAATGAATGACAGTGATAACATGACCCATGACGGAAATCTATAACATGGTTGAATCATCTTTAATAATGGATTTCATATTAGAACCACAACCACAAATAAACCAGATACGTTACATAAATCTGTTGCTTGTCACACTTTAATTTTCATATAATAAACTATTCGTCAACCAAATGCAAAATCAGCTGGTGTATTCCAGAAATATTCTTGCGATTGCAATGTGGACTGGAGACTGGAGAGAGAGTCCCATGCCAGTTAGTCGTTAGATAACAAAGTTGGAGCGACACATGCATGTCACTTGTTTCGCTGTCCCCTAAACTAGAGGACTTAACAGGTTGTAGTAGTAGGACTACGGGTCAATGAAGTTGCCTGTTTGACAGATATTTCCCATCATTGTTGTGATAAATTTTGAGGGAAGTCCATAATATTTAACCTATTAACTATTAAAAATTTTTCATGTTGATCCAAAATTTATTAAAATGTTTTGTTTTGGTCTCTTACAGTCCTACTATAGAGTCCATTAACCCATATGGAAGTTGCTACATAAATACAGATGTGATATACGAACCCAATTTTAAAGAGAAAATTTTAAATCTTATTGATTGTGAAAAAGCTATTGCACGATTCAAATTTAGTACAAAATAGTTATTAGAGAGTTCAAACTATGATTTAAAAAATTTTATGTCAAATATTCCTTTGAATTAACTAATTCCAGAGTTCAGATTATGATTTCAAAATTTTATGTCAAATATTCTTTTGAGTTAACAGGTGCCATCTTATAGGGACTAAAATGAAATGCTTTAATAGGTATGGGAATAAAAGAAAATATCCAATCAACCAAGTACCAAAACAAAACAATAACTAAGGATTGAGAACTACCTGCAAAAATTTTCCCTGATTTGTGCGAAGAGTGAGATTTTGCTTTTCTCCTGGCAAGCCTGCTTCGCTTCATTGTTGCAAGATCTCTGTTTGGTTATCAGAAGAAAATTCCACCTGTCACGGCCACGTCCCTTTTTGCGCGTGTAGCACACAACAATGCCAGCAGTAGCAGTTCAACCAGTCAAAGCACGGGGAAGCCAAAAGAGTTTCATCATTTCCATTTGGCCTAAAGACATTTTTGGTCCCTGAACTCGTTTCACCCGGACACTTAACCCCCTAGACTATGACTCGGACCAACTCGCCCCTTAAACTATCAAAAGTGGTACACTTTACCCCTTTATGCGTCATGTGCTCGTCACGTGTGCACTGCGAAGGAAACGGCGTTTATGTCCGTCAGAGAGGCAGGAGCTGTGGCGCGCCTCTCTTGCCTCCGCTCGCTTTGGTGGAGAGCGAGCAAACAAAACCCCACCTTTTCTAGCGAAGGCCCGACGAGAATCGGGGCGAGAGAAAACGCGGGAAAGAGACAGCGGCCATGAGCGGAGGCGACGACTGAGACTAAATTGTCCATGAAAGGCGCGAAAAATCCTGAAGGAAGTTTAAGCAGCCAAAGACCTTCAACGCAGCATCGAGTGATTGGTTGGCGAGAAAATGTGGAGCAGAAATTTTCCCCAGAATTTTGTGGAGAAGAAAGAAACCAAAAGGCTGCGCCCAGTCTAAAGTGGAAAATTGAACTATTAAGTACCAGCAATTAGTCAATTGTAATATTCAGGTCCTCTTTTTAATTTTCACTTCATTTTAGTTACATAAGATAAGGTATCTTCTCTCTTTTCCGTTCAGAGAGAAGACATTTTCAAGTCAAAAACGGAAGGGAAAAAAAAAAAGAAGAAAAATCAGCTTCTGAAAATGGCGCTGCCACTGTACGCTTCGTCTTCTTTCCTCGGCGAACCTTATCGCCTTCTTCTGCAAGCACCGGCACTCCATATCTTCGTGAAGCCCAAATTCAGAATTAAGTCACAGAAACCAAACGTAGAGACAGAGACCTCCCCGAAGCCCCCCATCCCAAGAAGCCCGCTGGCCAGGGCAAAGGGTTTGGTTCATCTTCATTTTCCCAATCTGCGAATTCAAATGCCAGCAGGAAGAAGAAACGAGTTCACAATCACCGTGTAATCCTAATTTTATCAGTGACTCGCGCCATAGCTCCTGCCTCTCTAACGGACATGAACGCCGTTTGCTTCGAAGCGCACACGTGACGAGCACATGACGCATAAAGGGGTAAAGTATACCACTTTCAATAGTTTAAGGGGCGAGTTGATCCGAGTCATAGTCTAGGGGGTTAAGTGTCCGTGTGAAACGAGTTTAGGGACCAAAAATATCTTTAGGCCTTTCCATTTATATAATTTATTTAAATAAAAATTTTGGTTTGTACTGTTATGTTAGTTAAAAGTTTTGCTTGTTAGAATTTAGGGAAAAGTAAAAAAAAAAAAACACTATAGTCATGGGTCTAAATCGATTTAGTCACTATAGTTTTGAATAGTTCCAATTGCATCACTAAATTCATAGTTTGGGTCCAAATCGGCTACTAATATTACAGTTTGATACCGAATATGTCATTAACCATTAAAAATCTAACGATAAAAATAAAAGGTTGTTTGTTTTGAAATTTTAGGGTAGTAATGTAACTTTTAACAAACTTTAGGAACTTTATATAATTTACTATTTTCAATTATTTTATGTAGTGACCATTGGTCGTTTATCGCCAGGGTTACCATTGGTAACAAAGGTGATACTAGATGAGCTAGCTTTGGATAACAGTATTTGCAAATAAAAAAAAATGTCATATCTGGAAGCTGATATGCAGAAACACATTGATATTAGATGAATGAATTTTATTTTATCAAGGTTTGGGTGATCTATAATATTAGAATACGGTGACTCATTTGAATATCATTTTTTTGAGGGATCAATGGCAGCCCAGTGAAAAATAGAGGTAGTTAACGGACAAAAAAGTGAAAATGATAAATTATATACAGTTTCTAAAGTTTGTTAGAAGTTACATAAGTACCCCAACATTTCAAAAGCTACAACTTAATAGGTTTACCATTAGGTTTTTAACCACTTGTGATATATTCGGTACAAAACTATAATATTAGTAGTTAATTTTGGCCCAAATTATGACTTTAGTGATGCAATTTGAACTAGTCAAAACTATGGTGACTAAATTAGTTCAGACCCATAACTATGATGAATTTTTTGGTACTTTACCTAGAATTTTATTGAGGTATCCATAAGAATAGCTAATTGGTGATATGTGCATAAACCAATCTAATGCTCAAATAAGCAGTGATTATAAGATTAATCCGTATTATCTATCTGGAAAAAAATAACAATAAAGAATTTATCATCTATAATTCTAGTAAAACTTAATTCATTTAATTCTAGATTAGGCTTTGCCAGTTTTTTCTGTAGGCCTCTGACCTTTTATGTAAGTGTCATTGGATTTTTTTGGTGAAATGAAATGTGCATCCATCAAAGTGTTTCTAAAAAAAAAATTAATTCATTTATAGGCATACAAGATGTCATTCTTCCTTATAAAAAGCATCCTAAATTCCTAATTGAAGAACATTATATAAAGATTGTGTTCCTTAAACTAACATTATTCCCAAGGTAAAATAAGCAAGATGAATTATTTTGTTGGGCTCAATAGTTATTGTACTACGTAACTAAGTTATATAATCATTCTATTTAGGTCATAGCTCATTCTCTCACAGTCCCACTCTTGCTCTTAACTGCCGCACCCATTCTTGTTTTTACAACATTTTTACTTCTTTAAATTTTAAAAGTAACATTTTCCTACTTGTACTTCAATTGCATATTCCCATTTTTAGGACACTTTGTGTAACTTAGCTATGAAGTCAGAGAACTACCACCAACCTTCACTTAAGCGGTTCTACCTTCCCCTTTCTACCTTCTATTTGAGAAAACAACATGTGTTGAAATTTTATTCAACCAAAAGGGGTCATCAGAATTGGAGAAAATGTTTCTAAAAATTTTCAAATTTCTTTTTGCAATTTTTGTTCCCTTCATCCCTTTGTCACCCATTTCTCTTGATCTCTCTATATCTAGAATCAGCCACTAGCTTTGTTTGCTGATTTTTTATGGTAAAAAAAATTTTGGCCATTGGATCACTCATTAAATGTTACAAGTAGCAGAGAAATGAAACAAAAGTGGAGAGAAACAAAGTAAGGGAGGAAAGTCAAAGGAGAATAAAAATGTCAACCAGAAAAAAAGACGACAACAGATTGAGAAAGGCAGGAGCCTAGTGCAATCACAAGGCCCTCAGGTACACACTTAGAGGGATCACTAAGCCAGCGATCAATGTTGGCGGGCGTCAAACATATCAGCGATGCAGTACACTAGGCATGCCATTCACTAGATAGTCACCATCATGGATGTTTTTCCAAGTACTAAAAAGGTAAAGTCACACTCTTTATGGGTTTGATGCAAGGATTCATCTGGTTTTGGGATTTGGGGTAGGTCCTTGAAATGGGTTTGGTTCTTGTTTTTAGATCCTCGAGTAAGCTTCTATATTTCATCTTCATCAAAATACTACTTAACATCAGCCGAAAAAAAGTACCTGACTGGTCTAACAATCTTCAACAATTATAAAAAAAATTCCAAACTACATGTGTCACTGGGGCTTTGCCCTTCGTGACCACATTTTTTGTGTAGAAAATCCATTGTTTTGAGAGGTATCTGAACTTCCGAAGTTTGTCTTGATTTTTATTATTTTCTATTTTTAGTTTTCTTTATTTATTTTGTACTAAAGTTTCTTTGTATGCCCATAAATATACTTTCTTATGTTTTATTATTCATTCTATCAATAATATTGAAGTATTTCAGTGGTTTTTTCTATTCCTATAAGTGGATTCTCATTTTCCCTTATTGATTAGGTGTGCTTCTTGATTAATTTTATTTCTCGCTACATCAAAAACCTTCTATAGCTAGTTATATATATATTTTTTTGAATTGCAAACCTTCTTTAGCTATATTTTCATATTCTCTCTCTCACTTTCGTAAAAGGGATCAAAAGTAAACAACTTGCTATAACCAGTTGCCTGCTTCATTTTGAAACTATAAGGACATCCTTACCCTTCATAGGATGATAAGGGTTTTATCTTCCCACAACCTGGACCTCGATTTAAGACACCACACATTCTTTTTTTACCCTCTAAACCCTTAAATTTTTTAATATAAATAAAAAAAAAGCTAGGAGAGAAGGTGGATAGGAACCTCATGAGCCACGAGGTCAAATGTTGAAATTACCTCATACGTACCAAAGAATTGATACTCATGGTGGCTTTTACTCCTTCCTGAGCTTCTAGCATTTACTTGGGCCATGCTTGAGGCCCATATCATTTTATGCATCACCAGATTCACCACCACACCAAAAGAAAATAAAAAGAAAAAGAAAAAAATCCCAATGGTGCTTATCTTCCACAGAAAAATTGAAAATAAGAAATTTCAAGTCAACAGAACGTGAACCATATTCTCAGCATGCATTTTATTGGAAAAAAGTTGAAAATTAATTCTTTTGTTTTTCTTTTCAAAGATAAATCTAGACCAAAGATGAAATGTTCATCTTTAGAATACAACAAAAATTCATAGACCGTATATAATGCATAAGAATGTAAAATACCCTGCGATCACATATCCAAGGATACAAATGGTAGCCTATACTTTGAAAATGAGATGTTACGTTTACTCGAAGACTCATATCCTATCAAAAGTTGTTAATTTAATTTAATTTTTTTTTCAAGTTAAAGTGATAATTAACTTGTATACATCCCCATTCTAGATTTTCAATCATATTACAAGAAAACCAGGGTTGATTTATATTCATGTTGACAAGGCTTGCGTGCCTTAGCTCATTATCACTCGTTTATACTCTAGCTTTTAGACCCCCAAACAATAACAAAAACATTCTCTTATAAGTAATTACAGCTCTTATACTAATTTCATATTTATCCAAGGTAACGACAAATGAGTGGACCAAATATGAATATTATGATGATTATCAGTTAAGTAACTAATTAAACCGCTTATACTAATATCACGATTACAACTTTTTCCCTTACTCCTTAAATTTGTAGTGTGGATAATTTTAAGTATAAAAAATTGCAATGATTATACAAGGTAACCACGCATGTGCCTAAAACAAGTTTGCTGGCGACGACATGGGCGTGCGTGCATGCATGCATGACGCCCCCATATTTTGCCCAATTTTTCAGCATTCTTAGTATTGGGCTATTGGCCCAAAAAATTATTAGTGGTAGTATTTTTTCTTGTTAATGATAGATCGCCAAAAGAATTTTAGCTTATGGAGATTTTGTGTCAAAATTTTGAACAGATTGCCGAACGAGTTTTTAGCTTAGAGATTTTGTTTTGTTTCAAAATTATGCTCAAAGGTTTCTTTAGCTTAAAAGAAATGCGGACTCTTTATGTTTGATTTGACACAACTCGGTGGCTATTTTAGTTAAAAAGCTACATTTCCGTCAAAAATTACAGTAGGAGCGTGATAGGGGCCGTCGGCGGCTGCGAGTGGGGGCTCCGCTGGTATCTGGCCGCCCCCTAAGAAGCCCAAGCAAGCTTGATTCTCTCACTCCACACACTTGTTCCCTTTCTAATATCTCGCTTCTCTCCCTCCCTCCCTCCCTCCCTCCCTCTTCACTTTAATCCAACTTTGACAGCTATCGGGCACGAGAATGGCGATTCTTAGTCGTAGTCCCAACATACCGTCCAGAATGTGCCATTTTTCAGAAAACGCCTCCGAACGTTTTTCGTCGTTTCGGAGACTCGTCGACGACTTCCAGCCGCCAATAAGGAGGACCCTTAGACGCGTCGCTCAGCGGAAAGGCAAAGCCTTTGCCGTGAGATCTATGAGGATCGTTCCGGCGGAAGAGGATCAAGGGGCCGATCTCACAAATCAAAATGGCCGCTTAAACGCCGTGAGTGACTAGCCCCCCAGTTTGTTTTCTTTCTTGGTGCTCTCAGTTTTTTCTCTGCTTCGTTGGTGATGAACCCGAATCGAATTTGTGATTTGTCTAATTTGTTCTGATTCTTTAATTTGTCGTTCGTATATTTTTTCTTTCTTTCTTTCTTTCTTTTTTTTTGGTGGCCGTCTTAGAATCTTTCTATTTGCGCCTGATTCTAATGGGGAGCTAGCTTTTGCTGTTACCCGAATCTTTTTGTGACTTGTGACACACGTATTTAAAACTTTTTAGGACAACTTGTTCACTCCTGTCGAGCCATATGACAGTGAACCTCTAGGACACACCAAATTGAACTCAAGTTCTCGAAGAAAAACCAAGATAGTGTGCACCATTGGTCCTTCAACTAGCACACGTGAAATGATATGGAAACTAGCGGAGGCTGGAATGAATGTCGCCCGTTTGAATATGTCTCATGGAGACCATTCTTCGCACCAGAAGACCATTGATCTTGTTAAGGAGTATAATGCCCAATTCTCCGACAAAGTTATAGCCATAATGCTGGATACAAAGGTAATGATGCAAATGGCATTCACTAGTTTTTCAGCGCTGGGTATTGGCTTTGGTATAATTTTACACACACACACACTGAGTGATGTGGGTTAGGACTATGAAAAGTTTCACTGTAAGCATCTTATTTGGTAGTTTTGTTGAAATTTTCATTTCTCCAGTGGAAGATTTTGCAAATTTGTTTCCCTTTCAAGGGTGAAACTGGTAGATTACATGTTAGAACTATCTGTTTGCTTGCAATTATGTGGAATAGTTTGTCTTTGCCAGTTGTGTACTGCCCTGTTAGTATCAGTTCTCCTTTTGTTCAGGGCTTCTCTTTCTGTTGGACCTCTACCATCGAGTGTTAATTACAACATGTGGCTTAAATTTTATAATCATCAGGGCCCTGAGGTTAGAAGTGGAGACGTACCTCAACCAATTAAGCTTGAGGAAGGACAAGAGTTTAATTTTACAATTAGAAGAGGTGTCAGCAAAGACGACACTGTTAGTGTAAACTATGATGATTTCATCAATGATGTGGAGGTTGGTGACACACTACTTGTAGATGGTAAGCAGATGGATGCTCAACTTTGTCATCAAGATAAACTCTTCTTTTTGGTGTTTGTATGTGTTGTTGGGTTCTGCATGCTGGTTTTAAATTGGGTTATCAAATGAATTTTCAAATGCAATGATTTCACGGACATGACAAGTTGTTTCCAAGTCATTGAATCTTCTGGATGAATCTTACAAAAAATTTGGTTCTCTCTGCTTTTGTATGAAATTCTTAGGTTTGTGCCATGGAAGTTGAAAAAAGCAAAGCTAAATGAGTTCTTTCTATTCGTAATGTAGGTGGCATGATGTCTCTAGTTGTCAAGTCAAAGACAAGAGATTTGGTCAAGTGTGTTGTGGTTGATGGTGGAGAACTAAAATCAAGGCGTCATCTAAATGTGCGTGGAAAAAGTGCTACTTTACCTTCAATAACTGGTAAACAAGCTTGAAAATTCTCATCTCGCACATTGTCCTATTTTTCTTCCATAATAATTATATTGTGCTGAAATCTGTTCTGCCCTTTTCGCTACATGGTTACAGACAAAGATTGGGAAGACATCAAATTTGGGGTAGACAACCAAGTTGACTTTTACGCTGTCTCTTTTGTTAAGGATGCTAAAGTGGTCCATGAGTTAAAAGATTACCTTAAGAGTAAAGTCATTTGCCAATTGCTAGTAAATTGATTCATCGTTTGCAGCTTTTTAGTGACTGTACGAAATCCTTTTTTGCAGGAAATAATGCAGATATTCATGTGACTGTTAAGATTGAGAGCGCAGACTCTATACCAAATCTACATTCAATAATCTCCGCTTCAGATGGGGTGAATTTGAATATTTAAGATTTTTTTTCTGCCATTTTTGTCTGCTCTTTTGATACAATCACTGGAAAAGAGGAATTTGTGATTTTTTTTTTAATGGTAGAAATTTGTGACATTCATTATTTGCATTATCTTTTGGTGTAAACAAGTTGATCATTTTGAAATTGTAGGCTATGGTTGCTCGTGGAGACCTTGGAGCTGAACTTCCAATTGAAGAGGTCCCCTTGTTACAGGTTGTACTTCTATTTGTTCTGTTCTTGTTTTTTTTTTTTGGACAGGTTTAACTTATTGCATTGTTTGTGACTTAACTGATCTGATTTTGTTTATGTGAATAAAACTGTACCAATCAAATTCCAGTGGTTAGGGATGAGTCATCTTGCACACATCCATAGAGGAGGTAGTTTCTAATATGGTGAAATCAACAGTGTAAAAAAATTGAGAAGAGAGAGAGAGTCACACTTTGCATCTGTTGGTTGCAGGTGGTTGGGTGGGGAGAGATTGTAAGGGGTAAATCGTGTATAATTTTCTTGTCTAGTCAAAAGAATCAGTTTTGGGTGCTTGCGAACTGCTATGTCCAATCATATTGCACGTCTTATGACTTTGAATATTTTCATCTTTTCTTGTGTCAGTCCTACTCACAACATCTCTGCTTAACATGTCTTTAACAGGAGGACATCATTAGACGGTGTCGTGATATGCAGAAACCAGTGATCGTTGCAACTAACATGCTAGAGAGCATGATTAATCATCCAACGCCTACAAGGGCAGAAGTTTCGGACATTGCAATTGCTGTACGAGAAGGTGCGGATGCAGTTATGCTATCTGGAGAAACTGCACATGGGAGGTAAGTAGAGTTTTTGCTATCTTTTGTTTTCTCAAAGTGTTTGTTATTTCAATTATCCCACATGTAGTGAGAACTTGTTGAAGGCAGTTTGATGAAGAAAACAGGCA
The DNA here is from genome assembly GCA_005392925.1 of Aquilaria sinensis. NCBI lineage: Eukaryota > Viridiplantae > Streptophyta > Magnoliopsida > Malvales > Thymelaeaceae > Aquilaria > Aquilaria sinensis. The sequence continues at coordinate 219,101 of SMDT01001507.1, read as the reverse complement.
TAGGAATCTATAATATTTTGATATTGGATTGGTCTAGGGCTTTAGATTTATTGCTCTTGGTTAATTCTTTGTATTTCCATGATTGTTATCAAGTTGTTATAATTAGGATTCTGGCCTAAGTTAGCTTACGTTTTGTTAAATTTTAAAGAATTAGCGTATTCTGGTACTTTTCCGGATCTGCTGGAAATTCCAGTATTTATTTAATGAATCTTAGTTTGAGTCTATTTAGGCTTGCTTTCTTGTTTAGGAGTTGTTAATTGTTTAGTAGTTTTCTTATTTCTGTTATGCTGTTGAGCTCAAGTCCTTTTAGGAATAGGTTTTTCTTGACCTAGAAGGAATAAGGCTTCTAAAGTTCTATATGAGCGTGCGATTGCTTCAATATCTTTGAGAGTTGATTATCTCAGAAAATTGAGAGCTTTAGCATGACACTTAGGACCCTTGGTTGTGACGTCCAAGGTCTTCCCATCTTTCCTTTCTCTGTTTGTTCATTTCCAGCCATTTCATCAACCCCATCAAGCCCCTTAAACCCTAACTCAAGCACCATCACAAATACTGTGCTTGAGGGGCGTTTGCACTGCAAGAATTCGTAACTCATTGACAACAGAGGAGCTGTATATCATCCTTCCTTTCTGTATTGGCAAGTACATATGGTGGGTTGTTCTTCAAGAAAAGAAATAGAGGAAAATTCCCAGTGAAGATTGGATGGCATGACTTGAACAGGAAGACATGCTCATGCAAGTCATACAGCACCTTGTTGATTTGGCATGAGGCTTACAGTGCCTCAGGTAGTAAAAGCTAGCTACTGCAATAGTATTTTGTCACAAGTTTGTCATGCGTCACTCACATGCTAAGATTGATTGGAGGGTTATTGGAACAGCCAGCATGTTCCTTGCAGCGAGTGTTGAAGAAATGCCTAGCCCTCTAAGGATGTTATACTTGTTTCCTGTGGGATTATACACAGAAGAGATCCTGTTGCTGCTAAGAGGATCGAGCAAATGGAAATATATGAGCAACAGGAAGAGCTACTTTTGCTTGGAGAATGAGCTGTGTGTGCTACTTTGGGGTCTGAGCTCGATGTTCAGCATCCATATGAAGCATTTATGAAAGCTGCAAATAAATTCGAAGATGCAAAGAATGTCATTGCTCAAGTTGGATGAAATTTGTGAATGATGCACTGCCATCTATTTTCCGAATTTAAACCCCCGCACATTGCTGCAGGTGCACTTTTCCTTGCAATTGTCTGCTGAAGTGGAAGGAACTGCCGGTGGTGAAACAACTTATGATGGTACTGGAGAGTTGATTATTTCAGAATTGAGAGCTTTTATGCTTTCTTGGATTGTGTGAGGCAATATAGACATAGATGTGACGCTAGGGGACAGTTGGGTGTGATTCCCAAGGTTTTTTTTTCCCCCTTCCTTTGTTTCTTTTTCCCTGTTTTCTTTATTTCCAGCAGTTCATCAACCCCGTCCAGCCCCCTAAATCCTAGTTCCAGCTCTATCGCAAATACAATTCTGCTGTCCTACAACAGAGTTTCTCTAGTAAAGTCTTCCAGGTAAAATCACTAGGATTGATAGACATATGGTAAATCTGCCTTGACTTCCGTGAAATATTATTAGTATCTGTTTCTGACCAGACCCGATTTAGCATTGTCTGTGATGTTAAATAGCAGACCCAATTTAGCATTGTCTGTGAAGTTTATTAACAATATAAACCTCAAGCAAGATTCGAATTCTTGTCATCCAGCAAGAAGCGAGTGGCGGGGACGGGGAATGATATGCAACTAAGCACAGGTTTCATTAAATGATCTGATCAACAACTTCATCACAAGATCTTTGCTTCTTTCTGCGGTAGCAATAGTTTCTTTCAGTCCGTAAATTACTGACAGTTGCAAGTATAGCAGATCTTTTGGTTTTACTTATGTAGGAGAAGTTGGCCTCTAATAACCTCAAGGGAGCATCTTCATCCTCGGATCTTGCCACTGATGAACTTAATTTGGAGCCAGTTGGAGACTTTCCACCATACATCAGCAGAAAGGGGCACAAAAACCATATGATCTACTGTTTCATTCTGATTCTTGCAAAGATAGCAGCTGCTGGCCGCTAACCGCTGGGATGCTCCAGATCGATTCGTATCATGCGTAAAAATCCTGCAATGCATTACCTGCCAAAAGATCAATCTATATCTGGGGACTGCCGTTTGTTGAAATTTTGTGCCAGCCCCTACCCAGATTCTTCTCTCATGACCTTATATAATTTCTGACTGGGCAGTTTCTCACGAGGAATACCTGAAAGAAAACACTGGGGTTCATTGATGCAACTGATCTTTATACGAGGGCCCAAAGAAGTTCTAGGAAAAGAGCCAGGTTCCAAGGCTTCAGCTGCTTAGCATCCAGATCCCTTCCTGCTTTAGTAAAGAGGCTTTTCCCCAGGCAACTCGAGCATGATTCCTGCCATTCCCACTGCAATTCCAGAAAAAATCCCTGCATTTTTTATTCAATCATCTTGATAACAGTTTGAGCCTCAACGCAACCAAAAAAGCAGAAATTAAATAAACCGATAAACTGTGATGAACAGATTGAATCAGCTGCGATCTACCCGCGTAAGAAAGAAATTTTGCCCCACAATAATCAATTTTACTGGTGATCCTATCAATCAGAACATTATAATCCTTGGTGTTGAGCCTTGAAGCAGAAGAACTAATTGGAACTCCAAGATACTGAAGTGGTATTGAACCGTCCTGCAATCCCAACCTATCTAGAATAAGCTGCTAGACTCTGGCGAAGCACCTTCAAAATATTTGCTGTTTTAAGAACCTAAAAGTTAGAAGATTCAACTGCCTTTTGCTGTTAGTAGACAGTTGTAAGACTTTTACATTAAAAAAGCAATTTTTAGCACTAATATACTGATTAACCACTAGGCTGCTACTTGAAATGCAGTTGAAATTATATTATTTTTTGCTGTAGATGATGTTTCTTTTATCCTTTTAGATTACATAATCTAATCCTTCTATATTGTTATTTATTCTTTCTTCTTTTCTTAATAACAATGATATTGTAGATATCCAATAAAAGCTGTTAAAGTTATGCATACTGTTGCTTTGAGAACTGAGTCAAGTCTCCCTGTCAGCGTTATGCCTCCAATTCGTTCTACTGCTTATAAGGTACTAATCAAGGAATTGGTTTTTAAAACTTATTATTTACTTGTATGCCTGTAAGTTTCTAACCTCAGGGCTTTCCTTTTTCTTTATTTGTTTCCTTTTCGCTGTTGCAGAGTCATATGGGTGAGATGTTTGCTTTCCATTCAACCACAATGGCTAACACACTTAACACGCCGATTATTGTTTTCACAAGGACAGGATCCATGGCCATTCTCTTAAGTCATTACCGGCCTTCCTCAACAATCTTTGCCTTCACAAATGAGTAAGTTCTTTAAGTCTACATGTATTTCTGTTGAGAAAAGGGCATCCTCTGTACCATATAATGTGCTGCATCATAGATTAGAATACATTTCAGTATCAATAACAATAGTTGGAGAGAACCATTGAAACTAGGTTAGAGGGAGGGAGCGAGGGAGTGTAGCATCTGTACTGTATACTTTGCTACTCACATATTAAAACATGTTAAACCGTCAGTAACAACAGTTGCAGTGTACGAAAAACAAGAAAAAGTTGCAAAATCAGCTGAAACAGGTTAAACCATCAATAACAATAGATGCAGAATCATTGAAACTAGGTTTGAGAGGGAGGGAGCGAGGGCGCGAGGGAGAGGGACATAAAATTATATCTACTGCATTTACCTTCGCTAAACAAGTAGAGAGGGACAGAGATATGGTCTGCTTCCAATATTTTCAATTAGTTTATGCTTTTTGTACTTTGCAGTGAAAGAATCAAGCAGCGGTTGGCACTTTATCAAGGTGTCATGTCAATACATATGGAATTCACAGACGATGCAGAGGAGACTTTCTCCCGAGCACTAAAGCTATTACTGGTTAGTAAATTCTTCCCTTTTTTCGAAGGTATGAACGTTTCTTGGACTGAAGCTTATTCTTTTCTTTCGGCTTCTTCTTCTTCTTTTTAATGTTCGATGCTACAGGATGAAAATCTGGTGGAGCAGGGAGGGTATGTTACTCTTGTCCAGAGTGGTGCACAGCCAATCTGGCGTGAAGAATCCACTCACCACATCCAAGTTCGCAAGCTCAAAGCCTGATTTTGGAAGTGAAGTTTTACTTTTTCTCATCGTAGAACTTCTGGAGGGCCAAGCATGTCCTAATGCTTCCCGATCTTGTAGCCGTTGTTGTTTAAAGAATATTCAGAAGCGTTTAGTAAATCTACCTAAATCCCTTCAGAAGAATAACCTCTTTTGTATACTATTTTGGAACTTATATCCAACAATCTTCATAGCATAGAGACCAATGTTCTTATAATCTCCTCCTGTGTCTTTCTCCAATCTATACAGCCAAGTGCTTCGGTTAGAGCTTTTCACCCACTACACTTAATTTTATACATACATACATACATTACATACATTACATTACATACATACATATATGTATGTATGTATGTATGTATGTATGTATGTATATTCTATTGGTCTATGCTATGTGAATCTTTCGATGATGCTTCAATGGCAAGGTTTTGCACCTTAGCCATGTTAGTTTTTAGTGCAAACAAATGTAAGTTTTGCATGTTCTTAGTAGAGCTCAAGGGAATGATGAAATATCATCCCATGTGCCGAAGCCTACTTTAGCATCTGTGTTCTAAAGGGTTGGTTCCAAGTTCTAGATAGAGAATACGACACAATGGTTAGGATGGAGATATGGCTAACAAAAATCCATTCATACTCGTGAAACCCGTTTTACAACATAAGCCCAACATAATTTCCATTCCAAGCCTGCTCTTTATTTATTATGCTTTCTTTGGTCTTAAGCTAAACTTAGGGGTTAGACCTTGCAGCTATGCTGGCCACCAATTTCTGCAGATTTGCCTTCCAGCTTGATACACTTGTACCATTTGGCACATATAATGTAGAAAATTAGGTCCACAGCAGTTAATCCCGCTAACAAGAAGTAGAACCAATCTAGGTGACCCTTGTTGAGATTTCCAGGGATCCATCCTGGCATGTGATCTTCGGTTGAGATCTTCATGACCATTGTCACGAGCAAGCTGCTAACATAGTTCCCAAGTGAGATAGATGTCATACATAGAGCACTCCCAAAGCTTTTCAAACTATCAGGTGCCTGAGCATTGAAGAACTCTAGTTGACCTACATACATGAAAACTTCTGATGCACCTATCAATGCATACTGTGGGACTTGCCAGAAGATGCTCAAGGAGCTGGAGCCTTCACAATGGACACAGTCCTTTTTGGCATACTTCAACCGATACACCTCAACAATTCCAGCTGCAACCATTGCCAATACAGCGATGACAAGGCCAATTCCCATCCTCTGGAGCTCAGTAAGTCCTGCAGAGCCTTTCTTCTTGATCCTGCTGACCAAGGGATCAAGAACCCTACGATACAGGAAGATAAAAAGTGCGACGCTAAGGATGTCAAAGCTCGACATGCTTGCAGCTGGGATTTGGAAATTAGAGATGGTAGTTTTCATTGCAGCTCCTTGCTCGACAAAGAGCGATGCCATTTGTGTGAATACCACAGAGTAGATTATGGTGCAAAGCCATATAGGTAGTAGTCTAAGTATACATTTGACTTCTTCCACCTGTGTTACTGGGCAAAGACGCCAAGGCCGATAGATTCCTTGTTTTTGGTTATCAAAATCTTCATCCATTATGACAGCTGCTCGATCCAAAAACCTACGACAAATTAATTTTTAGCTCATTAGTTTCTCCAAACATTGTTAAAATGCAAAAATCTCTCTGTTGGTACTGGGTATAGTAATACTTACTTGAATTCATCCGTGTGCAGGATCTTTCTATTAGAAGAGTCACTTCTATCCACATCATATAGTTCGTCTCCATCCACTGGCACTTTAACACTCCACTTCCTACAAGCTGCGACTAAAACTTGGCAGAATCTAGAAAGTGGGTTTCCCGTTGGTTTAAAATGTCGATATCTAGTTGTTCCACCAAGAAAAAGGACAAGAGCTGCAAACGCTGATCCCGCAGATAACCAAAATCCAAGCGCCCACAACCCTTTATCCTCGAGGTAACTCAAGATTGTGTTGGAAAATAGGGAGCCCAGGTTCAGAGCAAGATAAAAGTAGCTAAAGAAGGCTACTTTGGAGTGGCCTTCCTTAGGATCTTCCCCATCAAACTGGTCAGCCCCAAAGGTTGCAATGTTGGGTTGGTATCCTCCATTCCCCAGCGCGACCAGGTAGATCGAGATGTAGAACAAGGCAATCTCCATCATTGAGTGCCCCCCACATATAGTTGTTTCGCTGCCACAACCTTTTGGCCTCACCAAGAAGAGGTACGATGAGAGGGAAAGTGAGACAAGACCCTGCAATCTTAACGTGTTAAAAACAAAGTTTGGTGCTGGAAAGATGAAGAAGTAAAAACTGAGGTAAAAGAGCAAGGCACACCAAAACAAAGATGACTTGGAAAATGGCACAGGTCTTGTATCGTCCCCAGTAAGAGTCGCTGAGGAAAGCTCCGATGAGGGAGAAGATGTAGACAGTACCGGTCCACTTGCTAACGCTGTTAGCGGCGTCGGCGTTGTTCTGCAGCAGAACCCTTGTCAAGAACAGTACAAGGTTCACTCCCACTCCAAAAAATGCTAGAGTTGCCAAACCTTGGTTCACTTGTTTTACCAAGAAAAAAAGGAGACAAAGGTCAGACACCGAAGAAGACAAGGAAAAAACATTGAGGGCCTAGGAAATATATAATATAATACTAGTATTTAAAATAAATAGGGCACATGCAAAAGTAGGCGCTGGTGTTCACAAAAAAAAAAAATGACGTTTACAAAGATTTGTGCGCCCCAGCTTTTTGTGCGGCGACTAGATCACATTTTTGGGCTTTGCAGATGGCCCATGGCAGCTCACACAGTCACGTGGTAAGATATTACCCCGGAATCTGAAAGACCAGACTACCACACGTTTTTTCTACGCTGGTGGGCCAGACTTTGTTTTGGTGGTTTTAAATGATGCCCAGGTGGCAAAAGCCCACGTCAGTAAAGCCACAATACGTTGCTTACGTGTCAGGCACGTTTTTCCCTTCTCCTGCATGCTTCTTTCATTTTCTCTCCTTTCCAATTGCACGTCGTTTAGCCCCAGGGGAGTTGGTATGGTAACCTAGCTAGCTTAGCCAGCTATAGCTAAACAAGATCCAAAACTTATATACCAGAAAAAACTTTACTAATTTTAGAAAAAAAAAACATAATTACATAATAATAAGATTTAGTTTCTATATATTCTCTGGAAAAAAATTCGTCAAAGAAAAGGCGAAATTTTTGTTTAAAAATGTCTATATGTTCCTCCCAGTAAATAGACATGGAAGTAGCTAGCTAGCATTTATGAAAATGGTTATCGAAATAAAGCGCAGAGGAGGTTGAGGCAGTGGGGGCTGGCCAGGAAGGAAACACTTGGGCTTAGGTTTCAGTCAGAGAGCTACACGTTCCCTCAGATTTGCTGTTCCATTTTCGTTTCTTTCTGGTCCCGAGACTGACCCAACCGCCCGCGCGCATACCTCCACAGACACTCCCCAGCGGCCTTAGCTACAGCTACCAAGCACCTCCCAATATCGTATATATTTATATATATTTTTCCTGATAACTTATCAATTTCACTTACTGCCATTTTCTAAACAAAATATGCATGTGCATTTAATTATATATGTGGAGGCAGGTTTGCTATTCAGTTTTTTTTTTCAGACATAAACTAGTAAATTAACATGTATTAGTAATAATATGCAAAGTAATTAGTGGAGTAATTTATTTGAATATTATAGAGAGCTCAGCTTACGGAGAATGATAATTCCGGCAGTCCAGCAGCCAGTCTTGGCCTTGATGGCGGGGCGGCCACGCCAATCCACGGTTCCATCCAGAGTAGGGGCTTCTTCCGCACCTTTCTTCGTCTGCTAAATTTTAACAACCATCAATAACACATATATATGCATATATAGCCCGCCCCCGCCGAATTGATTTGCAAATATAACATGCAAATTAATTTATGAAGTTCAGCCAAAATGAGTAGCTAGAGACCTGCTTGCAGAGCTGGAGGGAAGCCATTCAGGATGTTGGGAAGCGAACCCTATTTTTGTTTGTGGTGGAGCAACTGATTTATAATGCAGATAGGTACAGAAAAGGCGGAGCCGCAGAATAAAGCAGCAATCTACAGATAAGCAGATCAGAGAATATATATAAACCAGAGAGAGAGAGAGAGAGAGAGAGAGAGAGATTCTACTAGCTAGCTAGTGTGTGTGGAAGTTGAAGTTGAAGTGGGTTTATATATGGGATTTAGCGAAAGGGAAACGAGAAGATTCTGGAGCTAATTAAGCTAGTTAGCTAAGTAAGCTTCAGAAAATATAATTAAAAGGCAGGAGCAGGACCTTTGAGGCTGGCTGGGGAACGAGAGAGAAGGGTGAATTGAATATATAGAAGTTGGTGGTGACGGTTTGGACGGTCCAGATTTTGCCATATTTTGATGGCCCCTCCCCTAAGTCCTACCTATCACCCAATTCAAACAAAGATACACTCGTGATGTCGACCCATCCTTCACACTACCACAATATTAATCCACCTTTTTCGTTTGTTTAACTATTTTTCCTAAGTCCTTTTTTTCTCCTTCATTAAAAAAAAAAACATCATATATTAAAAGATTTCCGGTGCTTTTACATATAAGAAATAAATCCAAACAGAGATGAGATACACCGAGGGGAAATTTGGTTCCGATTCTTAAATTCCTAGGAAAGGTATAAAATAGAAAAATAATATTTTAGAAAGTAATAATTCACAACTTTTGTTTTTGAAATAAGGATACATGAATTGATTAATTAGAAATAGTGGAATCCAACCATAAAGAGTATAGATGAGACCAGTTAACCAACAATAAAAAGTTCCAAACAGACAACTGAGTGTACGGCTGAATTTAAAGTGTGCGAAATATAAACAAAGAAACATGACATAAAAAATGAGACTAGACAGCGAATGTCATCTAGCAGAACTCCGAATGGATAAAGTGATGGACCATCAATAACATGCAAGTTATGAACCAAAGTGGCAGCCTCAAATTAAAAAAAAATGATCCGTTGTGAGTCCTTTCCCTTTGCCTCTAAGAGAGTGTAGAGAATAGCCATAGCTTCCATCATTGTCGGCTAATCAGTTCACTTTGTAAAAGACAACGAAAGATGTGCACAGGGAATGATCCAAACCACAAATAACTTTTTTGATAGAGCTCCTTTGTAAGTGGGAGGACGTCATAACGTCTATGTTAATCTTCAAAAAGCTTGCGAGGGAAGGGAACCAATCACTGCTAAAAAACACCTATTTTCCAACGGTCAAGCCGTTGGAAAATATCCAACGGCCACAGCCGTTGGAGATAAAAGAAATGTAATTTCCAACGGCCTAACCGTTGGAAGAATTGAATATGTCAATAGAAACACAATTTCCAACGGCCTTAGCCGTTGGAAAGTGAAGGCAAAGTTTTTAAGCCGTTGGAAAATGAATATAGTGAATTTGAAAATTTTGAAAAAAATTGAAAGTGTTGTGTACTTTTTTCCAACGGCCAAAGCCGTTGGAAGTTGTGAACAGTGACCTGTTGGAGATGTTTCCAACGACCCATAGCTGTTGGAAAATGCAAAACTGAAACGCACCGTATCATTTATTTTTTTCTAATGAAAATTTATTACCCCCCAGTCCGCGATTTCCAGTTCATCGTCTTCGCACTAACTTTGGCTTGTAGGCAAAATCTAGCTCTGCTCCTCTAGGGTTTAATAACAATCGCGAAAACCCTAGCTAACCACTCCATAAACTCAATCAAGATATTTCCTTTTACATTCTTTGTCCCCGATTCTCTCGATACTGTCGTGAGAAAAGGATTTTGGCCCCTGTGTTTGGGCAGTTGTTGAATCCATCGGATTTGGCGAGTCAGGTGGCGGTGAGGATGAACTGAAGCGGCGGTGGCGGAGGAGATGAGTGTGAGCCATGCGCCTTGGGGAGGGAGTGGAGCGAAGCCTCCCAATTTGCTGTCCACACGTTAATCGCCTCAACTACCCATCCTAGGGTGTAAAAAACTGATTCATTCACTATTTTACTCCAGTTCCACTAGAGAAACCAACCCATGGTAACAAAGAGGCCACCTCGCTGAGATACGCTCATTGAAAACCTCTCAAAGATAGATGTGCAATAGGGGAGAAAGGTTGGCTTTTGTTGGGGGTAAATTGTATGAATGATCCTTAACATTTAATTTTTATTCTGTTTTCATCTTTAGTCTATTAAATTCTTTGTTTAGATCCTAAATCTATTAAAAATGTTTTATTTTGGTTTTAAATCCATTAAAAACATCTTATTTTAGTCCCCAATTAGACAAAATTTGTTAACTTAAGGTAATTATTTAATAACAACTTTTAAAGAATAATTTAAATTATTCAGTAACTGTCTTGCTATAAATTTAATATATATAATAACATTTTTTATAGTTAATGGACATTCAAATTACTAGTTTTTCCTCTCTGTAAGTTGAACTTATTTTAAATTATTTATTTACTGTAAAAAAAATCATTATACATTTTAAATTTATTAGAAGTCAATTATTGAATATTTAAATTATGGATATTGTACTTTTTTTAATTTGTCAATAATGTGTTTGTTCATGAATTTCTTTCAGACTTGTATTGATTATTTTATTAATTATGTTTATGTATACTTTATTAAAGTTTAAATTTTACTTATATTGTATTAATAACTATGTTGTATCATTGCTAGGACACTTAAATTTTTTTGATTTTCTAATATAATTGATTTTTTATATAAATTATATTATTTAGATAAAAAATTTTAAGCTTTTTGTAAGATCTTACGATCTATGATCTGATCTTATAATCCCAATCTTACATGGTAAAAAATGATCCTGAATTGGATGCCGATCTTGATAACTTTATTTAAAACATTGTCTCCCACAAAATTTTAACGGCTTATCTCCAATTGTTCCACTATTATTTATCTCAAACATTACAAATTTATTCCTTACTATAGATTCCATAAACGGAACAACAGCAGCTACCATCTATACAAGAATACTGTATTTGAAGGACAAAAGCACAGCCCAATATATATATATATATGCGCTTGTTGTGAGGAATAATAATCGCGTGATGTTTTGATTTGGATCCGACAACTTTAGCCTTTAATCCAAATAATGTTTGATTTGTAACGTAAAAAGTAGTATATGATTCCTTATTTATTCCAAATGTTTCACTACTCATGACAAAACAGTTGAACGGGTTAAGGCCCTTTAGTCGGGAAGTGAAGTCTAGCATTTTATTGATTTATACATAAGCAAGAGATCAATATATATATGCTGAATAATAATATTATATGCTAACCAATAATTCATCAATTATGCTTTAATTATTTGTTCATGCACGAAGCATTGTGATGAAATATCCCTAGATTCTTGTTTAGGGTCCAAATCGGGACTAATTATTCCCCAGTTTTGTTCCTTTTAATTCCACTCATGATTATATATATAATTATTACATGTAAAGTAAAAAGTAAAAAATTTATCGACCATGCACCATTCTAGAAGGAGAATGGGAATTACATATATTAGTACGTCAGTCGCGCGATATAGTCCAGTGCCCAAGTATCTAGCTAGCTGGGCCTCTGAACATATTCCCTCGTCGACTGTAGTCAAAATGTCGGCAGTCTCTATAATCCCTTTGATCAAGTTATATATATATATATATGACCCAAAAACAAACATGCCTCGACATAGAACATTATTAGTTTATCACCCTTTTGGTCTTTGGAAAATTAAAGCCGTATAGGTAATTTTCAACACTATATATAACAAAAGGAATTAAGAGCTAGACTTGAAGAAACTTGTTGGGCCCGTCTCAATTTTTGAAATAACAAAACCCCACCCTCCACCAAGTTCCGTCTACACAACATTTGTTTCCTGTCTCTTGATTCTTAAAGTTTGGGTATAGATAATTCTGAAAAACACAACTGAACTTTTTTTTTTTTCTGGTTCTATATATAATTTGTTCCCACAAGAGGAAGGGTCGTCTGTCTCAAGAATAACCAGAGTTAGGCGAAGGGTCATGACCGCATGAATTACAGCGTACGTTGCGTAGCCAACGAGCCTGCCTGCATGTGTAGGAGATGTGCTTTATTCTTATACTTTTGGGGACGTATAAGTGTGTGTTTACAAGCTAGCTAGCTTCTTCTCCCATCTGTTTACTATTGTTTTAGGTTACGTGCGCAGGGGGAGCCCTATCCTTATTAAGAATTCTTGTTGAAATAATCCATGCAAGTCTGTTGCTGACTTCCAACAAAATGTGATCTATATAGACATAGTGTTCACATCTTCACATACTCTTTAATTTCTTTTCTAGTCCAATTAAGTCCTGGTGTTTAATTGGCAACTTAATTTCCCAGCTAAAAGTCAACCTAGCTAATTGATCTCAACAATCTATTAATGGCTTTCTAATAATAGTGGTTATCATGATTCCACCAGAAATCTTGCCTTAATTACATCTTTAACTGCGCTGCATTAATTGTTACTCAGTTTATTATGACGTCTAAGATTTAAAAAAAAAAATAAAAACATGCCTCTCTCACCATTTAATTAGTTGAATTTGTCTTCCTTGTGATCACTTATAAATAATTATGATTGAATATAAATTTGCATAAAAATTAAAAAGTGGTTATCATGAAAAAAAAAAAAAAGAGGGTCATCTTTATATTTAGGCCTAAATACTCCTTCATCCCCTGGACTCATTTGAATGGGACACTGACCCCCTAAACTTCAAACCAGTCCAACTCAACCCTGAACTTTGTTAAATGGGTCGGCAATCCCTTTAATTGTCATGTACAAGTCACGTGATGGACTTCTCATTGACACCGTTCACCTCCGTCTGCGCAGCCACGAGAAACAACAAAACCTATGGTTCGATGACACATAAAATAGTTAGGGTTATAATTATAACTTTAGATAGACAATAGGGAGTAAAAGTGTAATTATCTCACGTTGTAGCACGAAAATGAAAAATTATAAAACCATCCTAAACGTTTTTATATTTTACTGATTCACCTGGATCTTATAAACATTACAAACAAGCTATCATCTTCCTTAGGACCTTCCTGCCTTGAGGATAAGTTTTAATCATTTACCATCAGATTGGAAATGGTGTTTGGCATATTGTGCCATCTTTCCAAAATGCTATCATATAAACATGGGAAAGTTGATCCATCATTGGATTGCTGGAGGCTTAGTTTGGCCATTAGATATCTATACTTATGAAAACCAAAAGTTGCCCATCGTCTTGGAGGATATTTGTAATCAGCAATTGTTAAATTAATCTAGATGACTTCTTTCTTTCAAAAGGCAAGTGTAGGTAAGTATGTCATTGGATCAGAGTTTATAATGCATACTCTTATTTATAACCTTACCAAGTCTATAGCTGGAAGAAGAAAAAATTATTGACAATTGAAAATGATTGCACCCAAAAAAATTTTCCTTTGTACACGATCACCCTCCATGGTGGTTCGGATTGACAAGAGACACACTGAGAAGAACCAGAAACCTTCGTACTCAATGGAAAATGGATCTATTCCAGAGGTCAAACATGGGTCTGTTGAAAGACGTTTGGATCATGGGATTTTGGAAATTCGGCGCACCCATTAGCTGAGCTTGCTCTGCACCACATACTGCCCGTTCTTGAATGCGTCTTCTGGCTGTGTGGCATGGTAGCCGCCACGCCGTTAGTCCTCCGCGCTCATCGTCCGACGTGTGGTCTTTGCTCTCTGTGCCACTCCACTCCTCATCGTCACGGTCGTCGTCCATTTTTTCGAGAACCGATCAGATCAAAGGAGAAGTAGATTTCTTCTGCTATTGTTCTATAGATTCAAGCCAGAGTTGGCTGGACATGGACACAGCACGCGTTCAACAAGAAATCTCGGCAAATTCAATGAAAAAGGCATGGCAGGCTTATGGTTGCTAAATGTCCTCAAACGGCGTTACTTAACATTCTTCATGTGACTCCCACATGACAGTTAAAGGGATTAATTGACCCATTTATCAATGTTTGGGGCCTAAGTTGGACTGATTTAAAATTATGGGGACAAATGTCCCGGTCAACCAAGTTTAAGGGCTGAAAAGGGTATTTATGCCTTATTAAAACTATATAAGTGGGTGGACAAACATCCAAAAGCTCTTTAACAAAAGCAGTATATACACACAAGGGTATGAATAGCTTTCACAAAGGTATATATGGCTTTCAAGCTTTAAATTAGTGATTCCTTGCAATGATATAAAACTTTAACATTAATGGATTGATCTATACTTATAAACGTGTATTTTAAAAATCTACTACTATATATATTAGCACTAATATAAAACGAGTATAAATAAGAAAGTTAAATTCAAACAAAGAAATGAAAAATTACACGTATACAAATATATTTTCAAAAATATACTACCATCCACTAGTCGAATAAGTTTGAATTTCAATAAATTTCAATCACACGTATTAAATTTTGCATTTTGTTAATTAATAAAAAAATTTTATAGATGAAGCAAAGGTACTTTTGCCAACTTATAGGGCCAAGTAAGTTGCAGTGGCATGGATGGTCATTTCTCGTTCCATTTCCATCATGTTTCGTCCAAGTCAATGAAACGTCTCAAGTCTTGATCAAAAGCTAATTAATAGAATGATAAACAACTGTCTAGCATGACCAAGCAAAACAAATCCCCCGGCACCCCCACCACCCTCCTTTTGGAAACGCATTAGTATATCTAACTTAAACACTTAAAGAGAAAACAGACAATTTCTCAGATCGAACCATTGTTTGTTTTAATTATTTGCTCTATATTTTAAAAAGTATCTAAGTAATAGCAAGAACCGCTCGTCCCAATCTTGTTAATAGTGGACCGATTTATCATGAAATTTGAAGTACGGGAAACCCTAACCACTTCAAGATTCGTACGCCAAATTGTAGAACCATACTCAAATATTGGAGATCACATATTTTTTTTTAGCTAGTTGGTCAAATGTTTAAGATAAGAAATTTTGAAAGCAAATCTCATGTTTATCAAGTTGAGCGATTAAAAGGAAGAAATTAACAAAGTGCCTTAATACAATGTATATTGACTAAAGAAAGCTATTGACTAGTGGGTGAAACAAATTCAACGCATGGAAAACGAAAAATGTGAAAAGTGATTGCTCGTATACATATGTATTTTACTCCAAGGTTGACCGACTTATAGTTATATCGATCTACATTCCCAAATTCGATCTGATTCGGATCTCTTCTGCGTCACACAATATAGTAGTAACACTTTTTTTATTTTGTTTCCCCGCACGCAGATTAAAAAACCATCTTCTTCCGTAGAACACTACCTATTGCTAGTGGGGATGACAATTGGATGTGTCGGATCAGGTTTGGGTCAAGTAATTCAGGTTTAGGTTTAATTAGATTAGCATGTATTTAGGTCCAGATCAGGTTATTTGGGTTCGGGTTTATTTTGGGTTGAGTATATTTCGGGTTCAGGTTGAATCAGACCCGATTTATTTGGGTTCAAATCCAATCAGGTCTGGTTATCAGGTCTTAAACTAGATTCACCTTAATTGTCGGATTTACTCGGTTCACTGATGCATAAGCCGAAATCGCTAAATTAATTCAATTTTTTTGTTTAAATTTGATTAAAATTTAATTTAACTAAACATAAAAATAATATAAATTTTATGAAGATATATTAATATATAATTTATTTAATAAAATGCTCCCTCTATATCAAGTTCTTTGTAATATTTACTATTCAACAATTAATCTATGATTTTTTATTTTCAACATTTTAGTATATAAATGAAAAAATGATTATATTAAATAATAAATAAAGACCTATAGTTTCTAAATATATACTTTTTAAATTTTTTTCTAACAAATAATCTCCTTCTGTCCCATTTTCTTTGCTCCATTTAACTTTTTTTACTAATTTGACTTAAATTTATTTATATTATTGTTTATTAAAAAATTAAAAAAAATATTTAAAAAAGTGTAGGTCTTGATTTATTATTCATGTATAAAATTTTTTATTTATATATTATAATGTTGAAAATGAAAAATTATATATTAATTATTAAAATATGAATGGTGCAAATAATTTGATATATAAAGAGTAATATGAATAAATTCAATTTAAACTATTCAAAAAAAGTCAAATATTTCAAAAAATATGAGACAGAAGGGATATTATAATTTTTAAAACCTAATTATTTTTATTTTTCTATTACCATTTTATTAATCATTTTTCATAGTTCTCACTTGTTCGTTCTACAATATAACACAGATCAGCAGAATAGAAAAAAATCATTCAAAAATATTAAATCATAAATTTTCTAAAGTCTATGCCGACCATATATTTTATATTGATTTGAATTAAAATTGGGTCTTATCAAGTTTAGTTATCGGGTCATTTCGGGTTCAGATTTGGGTTTTCTTGGGTTTCACTTTAGTCGGATTAGGGTTCATGTCGAATTGGGTACAGTTGGGTTCGAATCGTTGACTTTTCTGATCAAATCAAGCTTGGATTTGAATGGGTTGGATCAAATCTTCGGATCAAATCAAAATTTTCCATCTCTACTTACTAGCGACTAAACTTTTGTTTTAATAATTAAGTATGACCAAATTTGGGGTGAAGAGAGTCGGATTTCCACTCACTAATTTTCTTTTCTTTTTTTTCTTTTTTCTTTTCCCTGCCTAGCAATCAACGGCATCAACATCGTGACCTAATAAATTTTGAGGTCCGATCGATGCACACAACAAAGTTGATGATGCATGAATTAATTGAGGCAGACAGTGACCAGTTTTGGCCCATGTTTATAATAATTAGGCAGGCATGTTTCTAGGGTTCTATTGGTTGGTCTTCAATTCGCTGTGTGATAAATGTTAAGGTTGCTATATTTTTCCCTGTCAACGTCATGCGAATTTTCATCATTCCACTACTTGAATTTGTTCTCATTTCAGGAGCTGCTTACTTGGGGGCGGGGGTTCCTATATTATATTAATGCTGCTTTTTAATAACTTATAGCCTTTAGTTTCTATCTTCAGATTCGCTTATCAAATATAGATATGCAGATAATTCTACTGTAGAACTCATTTCTTCCTTTTATATGCGTTGCATAGGTCATATCAATGGCAGATATATATACAGTTGGGTTCGTGAACATGTATAGTGTGAGAAGGACCCTGCTGGTGGCCTTATTATTAGGTGGTTCCTACTGTGCGCACGACTTTCAGTTTAAGTCAGTACAGTATTATATGCGGTCACAATAGACCTAGGGGCAATAGGCATATTGGAGGGAGTGAGTTGTCTTCAATGTATCTGTGGTGGTAGAAGAATGAAAATAGTTGAGCCTATATCGAGTATTACAAAAAAAATAAAAAAATAAAAAATGGTTAATTACACTGATTTCTCTAAAGTTTGATGTTGTTACTTGTATACTCTTAACTTTGGAAAAATTTGATTGCTTCTTGTTGAAAATGGCTATTATATAAGTGAATAATTACAATGTATCTATAAATTTAGGTTATTTAATTATACAAACACTCCCCATTGATTAAAAAATAAATAGTTAGCCCTTTGTTTAATCGAGCTCAAGGCTGAATTTTAGATTGTTAGGTTATCAACTTAATTCGAGCTCGAGTAGCACAGTGAACTAAGTTCCTATTTAAACTCAATAAATGTAATTTACCATGAAAATTTAACTTTTGTCTAACATAATGAATTCCGGCCAAAAGGGATAAAATGGAACATTTTTTTATGGTCAGGGATAAAAAATTAAAAGATTGTGAGGTTAGAAATGAAAATGGAACAATACATATAAAGGTTGGAGGACCCCTATGCATTTTGCTCACGACATTATTAAGTTATTGAAGCATTTTCTTCCATGCTAGGTCAAAGGTAGGGATGACACTTGGGGGGTAAAATTCATGATTGTGGATATGCATTCGTGACAGATAAATTTTGTTTAGAAAAAAATATCTATGACAAAGTAGACCTTGGTAAAAAAAAAATCTTGGCTATCTAGCAGTTATGGGTGGGTGACAGGTTAGGGGATTCGTGATAGCTAACCTATCATGTCAACGAGCTATGAAATTATGTTTGTATTTACCCAAAGAGTGCCAAACCGCATCTCAACTCTCTTTGTTAAGTTTTTGGAATTCCATTATTAGCAACTTTTGAGATTTCATCCACATTGATTTTAAATTTTGAGGGAACTTGTTCGAGCTATAGGACGGATCTCTCCAACTAACTCTTTCATGTTGAGAAAGATGGTGTTAAAGTGAAAGGGAATGAAAAGTTTGGGTGCTAATCAAGATCAACGCTTGTTTTCCCTTTCTGATTGGCAATATATATTTTGACTATCCGATGGACACTACAGGTGCATATATCTATAAGCACATGTGGCGGGAAGACAGACCTATTAACCACAACATGCGAATATCCATCGTTGCTAGTTGCTAGTATGAGTGCAAAATCTTAGCCGTCAATAAATACTTTGTGGGTGAAGAAATATCTACCTACATGATTGCCATACCTAGTTTGAGAAAGTTCTCCCATGTGCTCACATAGCATTATGTCTATAAGGTTTAATAAAAAAAATCTAAAATGATTTAATTAAATTGTTGAAGGATTTTCTTCCATACTAGGTCATAGAAACTCCTTGCATGTGCATATTCATAGCAACAATCCGAAATAGACCCAAGGGATCAATAGGATACAAGGCCCAAATACCACATTAAAGGTATGAGGCTCACACTATAAGAAAAACATATCTTTGACAACCAAGTTTTGTTATGACAAAAAAGAGATGCTGCAAAGCATCTTTATTTTGTAATGACTTTTTATTTTTTGTTACTGAAGATATATTTTCAGTTTTTTAATGTAATGATATTTTTTTTAAAAAAAAAAAAAAGTAAACATTTTGTAATGACATGTGTTTGTTGTTACCAAATTATTAGTATTTTTTGCAAGGACTTTTTATTTGTTACTACCAATAAATATGTAATTTTAAGTTTTAATATAATGAAATTATTTTACGATTACGAAAAAGTGTAAGTTTCACGATGGTAAATCTTTTCATTGCCAAATTATTTGTATTTTATGTGATTACATTTAATTGTGATTATAAAATATAATTTTTTACTAATTAATTTGATCAAATGAGCTTATAAGCTAAGGCACATGCCCATAAAGATCAGTTATTTACTATAAATACATGAAGTGCCTCTTACTTTATCCTAACTTTTACATAATGACTTTACTGACTTGAGCATTGTATATAGGAGCCTCTACAAGGACACACTTGGTGGCCCTCCTAACACTTTTCTTCATATCTTTGTATATAGGTGATCGAAGTCAACAAATTATAAAAAAATCCCCACTATCCAGCTTGGAATCCTAGGTAGTTAACTAACACACACATATATTGAATCATGATAATAGAGTTTAATTAAAAAATATGAAATAATTTAAAATTTCAAATTGATTGGTTCATATTCTGCCACATATCCAACTAAATAACAGTTTCTATTAGTTGGTTTTGAGTGAAATATTCTAAATTGAAACTTAGTTAAGATGTTAAAAAATTTTATTTTCTAATCAGGTGGTTAAGAAATAACCACATACTCCAGATATGAGTTTCATCTTACATATTGGAGAAAATATTAATTTCCATTCATTTATAAGGTTTTTAATTTGACCCTCATACTTTCAACAAATATATCTACTTTACCCTAAGCTATGTATTATAGGAAATATGCCTAAGACTTGCAAAATGCAAATAGGTGGCCAACTTGCAACAGGTGACCAAATAGATAACACCATTGCACTGCATCTAAGAGTTAATGATGTTACTTGTGGTTCACTACTCCAACCACTAACAATAGCAATTATCATCAACCGAAGGGGGTAAAGCGTTTTTTTTTCTAAAGTCTTTTTATTCACTATATATGGAAAATAATTCATAGCAATCAAATTAAAAATTTCTAGAAAATCTAACTATGGGCCATATTATTAAAGTAGCTATAGGGTACACATGGTGCAATTAGCTACTCTCTTAGTTATGCATTATTTTCAAAAATGTTATTGCATCTTAAACAACATATTTTATAAAAATGAATATCACCTTTTATAGGATTGTCACAGTTCTTAAACATTACATTTTATGAAATGAATAACATTTTATAGAACAACATATTTATATGACTAGAACATGCAATACTTCTTATCAAAAGAAACAACATCATTTACAAACAAAATATCTTATGAAATGAATAACATATCATAAAACAACACATTTGCATGAATAAAATAACACTTCCTACTAAAAAGAAACAACATTATTTATGGAACATCATTTCTCACAAGGTGAACAACATCATTTTTCTAGATGAAATAACATTTCTTACTGAAAATAATAGTATTATTTACGAAATAACATTTATTATAAAGTGAACGACATGCTCTATAAAATGACCATCAAAAGAAGTTACTATGGCAGAATATATTGAATTTCAAAAGGAGAATTCCAGGGGTTTGGGTGGTTTTTGGCGGCTTTAATGTTGTTCGATGGAAGGAAGAAATGAAAGGTAGTAATTTTTATGAAAAAGTAGCACAAGCTTTCAATAATTTTTGTCAAGTTCATTGAGTTCTAGGATCTGCAGCTTGAAAGAAGAAAGTTTACTTAGTACACAAAAGATGGTTCGAAAATCAGTAGGCTTGACAGGTTCTTGATATCATGGCACTTTTTAGATTATTGGTTAAAGGATGTGTGGTGGCACGAAATCAAAATATATCTGATCATTGTCCAATTATCTTGAAATTAAATGATGTGGACTTTGGACCAATTTCACTTCAGTTTTTTTTTATGTATGGATGCAATATAAAGATTGCCATTAGTTTGTCTTGAAAGCGTGGAAGGAGAAGGAGACAACTAGAAATCCAGGATTTGTGTTCAAGGAGAAATTGAAGCACTTGAAGTCAGTTTTGAACTCATGGTGATTGTAGCATTTTAGTGACCTAAATATGCAGATTGATAGGTTGAAGTCAAAAATTAGCAATTAGTATAGAAAGACAACGGAAAAGGTTTTGACAGATGAAGAAAAAATTTAGAGATCAACAATTTTTGTCAAATATATGGAAAAAGGAAAAAAAAATAAAAGAAGCAATAATGAAACAAAAGGCTAGAGTTAAATGGGCTTTGGTTAGTGATGAGAATTTGAATTATTTTCTTGCAGTTATTAGAGGAAGATTGAAGAGAAACTCAATAAACGGGCTAATGTTGAAGGAGCATGAAGAAATGATATAGAGGTGATAAAAAAGGAGATATTTGAGTTTTCTACATAAAATTTTTATGAAGAAGTTTCTGTAAGACCAGATTTCAGCAACTATTTGTTTAAGAAATTAACTAAAAAAATGGTGCAAAATTTAGAAAGAGCTTTTACAAAAAAGGGGAAAAAATGTGATCTGGGCTTGTGGTAGTTCCAATGCACATGGAATAGATGGTTTATCATTTAATTTTATCAAGAAAAACTGGGATATTGTTAGAAAAGATGTGGTGAAGTTTGTTAACCATTTTTAAATAGTCGAACAAATTTGAAAAGGGGTACAATTCATCATTTGTGATAATCATGCCAAAGGTAAGAAATCTAGTTTCCTTAAAGGAGATTTGACCAATTAGTCTTATTGGCTGCCACTATAAAATTATGGCAAAAATTTTGGCCCAAAGATTGAAATAGGTCATTTTCAGTTGTGATTAGTAATGTTCATGGTTTTATTAAAGGAAGAAATATTTTTAATGGAGTCTTAATAGATAATGAGTTGGTTGATGAGATTAAAAAGTTGAAAAGAAAGGCTTTGTTACTCAATGCAGATTTTGAGAGGGCTTATGATTGTGTGAATTGGAACTTCCTTGATAGCATAATGGTGCAAATGAATTTTGGTTAGAAATGGAGATGTTGAAATATGTGTGTGTTTCAATCTTCATTAATAGCAGTCCAACACAAAAATTTAAAATATAAAAGGGTGTTCATCAAGGAGACCCACTATCTCCATTTTTGTTCTTAATTGTGTCTGAAGCCCTACATGTTATATTAGTTTAGGCTAAGAATAAAATTTGTTCTAAGGTACACAGGTTAAAGAAACAAATTTGATGGTGTCACATCTTCAATACACTAATGATGCATTGCTTTTGGGAGAATGGCCAGTTGAAAATGGGCTGAACTTGGTGAGATTGTTGAGGTGCTTTCAGGTCTCATTAGGATTAAGGTGAATTTGAATAAAAGCAATTTTTTTTTGTTGGTGTATCGGAAATAAAGGTGGATGAATTAGCTGGCAGAATGAATTGTAGTATGTTGAGTTTGCCTTTTTAATTATGTTGCACTCTAGGTGGTGCAAATATGAGGAGAATAGAGGCATGGCAACAAGTAGTGTAGAAATTTAAAAGTAAGTTGTGTTTATGGAAGTCAAAAACCTTGTCAGCCAGTAGACAATTAAACCTGATAAAATCAGTTTGAGAAGCTTACCCTTATTTTTCTTCTCACTCTTTTAAGCCTTGATGAGTGTAATAAAATAGTGGGAAAGTAAAACATTACAATTTTTTAGGGGAGCTGCAAGAAAGGATAAGAAATTTGGTTTGGGTTCCTTGGAGTAAGGTGAGAGCTAGAAAGGAGTTAGGTGGGCTGTGTGGAGCTAATATTTTAGCAAAAAATTGAGCACTTTATAGGAAAATAATTGTGGTGTTTTAAACCAAAGGAAGAAGCACTTTGGGTAAGAGTTATTCTTAGAATTCTTGGGCTAAATGAGGGGATTTAAAGGAGTTCAGAGGAAAGTCATATAATAGGAGTTTAGGGAAACATCATAAAAATTGGTTTTGATGTGAGGAAGAGTGGGGTTTTGTTTATGCAATTTTTAAAAAAAATGTGGGTGATGGGGAAAGAGTGCAATTTTGGAAGGACTGTTGGATGGGAGATGTGAGTTTTCAAATAAATGTTTTGTGGTTATTTAGGTTGGACGTAAACGAAAAAAGGTTGATGAAGGATAAATATAGTAGTGTGAGTGGGGGGAAGGTTGGGGTGTAGAGCTGGAGAAAAGATTTAAGAGGGAGGGTAAATCGATGTTTAGTTCTTATGGGTGTTTGGCTACAGTAACATGTGGAGGATAAGTGGTGGTGGCAAGGCATGGGCAATTCATTGTGAAACAACTTTCAAGTTTATAAGACAATGTCTTTCTTCCTTGTTCACAGGTGGATCATCCAACAAGGTGGAATTCATGGGTGCTAAAGAAAGTTAACATATGCGTGTGGAAGGCGCTTCAACAACGGCTGCCCACCTCATTCAACTTGGCTAGATGAGGAATTGTTGTAGATAATGTGCGATGTGCATTATGCAAATCTAGAGAGGAACCAATAGACTGTAGATCATGCATTGGTGACATGTTCTCGTTTAGAGGCTATACAGAGACAGGTTCATCAATGGTGGTCATTGGATTATCATACAAATCTTTCGGTTAAAAAAGTTTTAGATGATATACCTTAGGTTCTCAACAAAGGTCCAAAGAAATATCAGGAAGCAATTTTGTTCATCACAATTTGGGTGTTATGGAGACAAAGGAACAAGGTGAGACTCAATGAATTAAAGCTAGATAATTGTCAAGTATTTCGTGAAATTTAGGCCTTATCATTTCTGTGGATTAGTAATAAAGGTTGTAAGGTACACTGTTGTTGGTTTAATTGTGTGATTTATCCTTTGTTGGAAAAATAGCCGAAAAAACAAAGAATAAGAAAAAAAAAACAGTCTCAAAGAAAAAGAATAGTGTTCTAGCAAGACCACACTGTTCAAAAGCATAACGTCACCCTTTACACAACTAGTATATATAAGTGTGTCATTTACAAAAAGGAAATATCAGATTAAACTTAATTTTTAGAAGTAAAAAAGTTGCGAATTTCATGAGAGAGGTGGTGGAAGTTAAATAATGTATGATTTGGGCGAAGCTTGGTTCATAAAAGGAAATGTTGAGGTGTTTCATCTGAACCTACGATACAAACTTATTTTATGAGCAGATTTGTTTAAGTGCTTTTCTCCTAATGGAAGACACACTTCATTAGCCACTTGAGTTCACCTCACGGGCCACCACAATCTCCTTTGAATATTAGTACATTATGATATTGTAACTTGTTTAATAACCCCATGAAATGAAAGTGTCGTTATCGCATAATGTAATAATCTATTATGGCAGTGGAGACATTAAAGTTAATGATAGAAGTAAAAAATGGATTAAATTATTTTCCTTTTGCACTTATAAGCATGTAAAAAATAAGATATTAGGAAGTATTTGTGAAGAATGAAAGATAAATTAAGCAATGGACATCATAAGTTTGAAATATAATACAACCTTTGTTCCATATTTTTTTGATACATTTCATTTTTTGAATTAAATTTAACTTGAATTTATTTATATTATTATTTATTATTATTAAAATTTTAAAAATAAAAAAATTGTAGATTAACAATATTTGTTTGGTAATAATGGACCAATAATAATAATAATAATAATAACAATCAAATAAGGTAGCTATTATTCCAACCTCGTGGTAAAGATATATTATACTATATTCTAAAAGATGAAGGTATTTTACTGTTTATCAACAATATTTACTGTAGATGAACAGTTCTGTCATTTTTCTTTTAAAGGGCTTTTTTTTGGATGTGATTTGCTCTTATTTGAAGTTTGATCCTCATTTTGCAAGGTTCTCTACTTACTAAGGGCCTGTTCTGGAATTCTTCCGGTTTCAGTCCATTTTGTTTCAGTAAAAACACGGTTTTAATCCCTAACTTTCTAATTTTTTCAATTTAAGCTCTGAGTTATGTATGTATTACATGTTTGGTCCCCGAACTTTATAACTGTTTAACTAGATCTTCTATTTGCTCTTTTAGTCCCCAAGTTTTTTTTTTGCTGTTTTATGTATTATTCTATAGTGAGACATTAACGGCCATAATTTTTTTAGTTTTTAATTAAATCATTTTGTATCTTTATTAAGTCAAATGTTAAATCCTTAATACCTAAAGTTTTAATTTCCATTTTTTTTTGTCTTCATCCTACCATTTTTTTATTCATTTTCTTTATTTTTATTTTCTAAAATGAAATTTTAATCACTATAATTTACTTAATTTTGATATGGGTCTACCTGATTCGGCTTTAGTCAGCTTTTTTTACTTTCTTTTTTTTAATCTTCGTTAAATTAATGATTAGATTATTAATTGATTAACATTTATTAAACATAGTTTTGTATTTTTTTTTATTTTTTTAATCATTATTGATGATTAAGTTTTATAGGATCAATTATTTACTTCAACCTTTGTAGTTTAATAAAGTAATTTGATATATAATTGTTAAAATTGAAAGTAAATTTTTCTAAATAAATTTTTTATCAATATTACAAATTAGATTTTGAATAGATTTCATCTGAAAAATGCCAAAATAAAAAAGAGACAAAAGGAAAAAAAATAGGCGTGATTTTAGTACCTAACTTTTTTTATCTTTCCATTTTAAGCTCTGAGTTATGTCCATGTTAAATTTTGGTCTCCATATTTTATAACTATTTAATTAGATCTTTTATTTGCTCTCCTAGTCTGCAAGCCTTTTTTTGTTATTGTTTTATGCACTATCTTTTGAAGTAAGTTATTGGTGACCATAATTTGTTTATTTTTTATTTAATCAATTTTTATCTTTATTAAGTCAATTGTTAAATCCTTAATATCTAAAGTTTCTCCATTTTTTGCATTAATCCTAACTTTGTTTATTAATTTTCTTTGTTGTTGTTTTCTAAAATGAAGCTTTAATCAGTATAATTTCCCTATTTTTGACATTGTTCTAGTTTAAAAGTAGAGACCAAGAAAATAAATTGAGAGGTTTGGTAACCTGCAAATCATAGTGAATTTTTTTTAATAAATTTGAATAATAAATAAATAAATAATTATCATCAATAAATTTATAATAATCAATTAATTTTATTTATTTATTTTCTTCTAAAGTAAAATCTTTGTAACCATGATTTATTTCTCTCTTTTTTTTTTATAATCAATCATAGTGACTTTGATTAGACTTTTTTTTTTGGTTTATTATTATTATTTTTTGAACAAAAAATTTAGTCAATATGAGTTATCTACCTTTTTGTATGGTTCAAACTGATTCATTTTAGACAATGTTTTCATTTATTTTCTTTTTCCTTTATTAAGTTGATGGTTACGCTTTTAATTCAAAAAATATTTACATTTTCTCTCTTAGCCTAAAGACCATTTTAGTCACCACTTTTTGTCATTGAAATTCCACTATTTGTCTTATATTATTAACTTTTTCATATTATTTCTCTCTTCTAAAACAAAATTTTAGTCACTACAGTTTATCTCTTCATACTTAGAATCTTTTTTTATTTTTTTCTCTCTTAGTTCCTAAATTTTACTTGACTTTTTTTTTATCCCAGTTCTTTCTTTTCTTTTTTTATTTTTATGAATTTTTTTTCCTTCATCAATAATCACCACTTTTTATATTCATATTTAATGTTGATACGGATTGAACCGCGGCAACCCGCTGGCACCGTGAACCTCATATATCATCTAATTGAATATCAGAAACGGAGTAATGAGAGAAGACAAAAACAAAGGTAAAGCACCAAGGAACTTCTCCCGTCCACCCCGGGTGAACATTTGCTATAAAATGGCAAGTTGACAATATTAACAATTGTGAGGTTTAGAAATCAGATGGATAAGACAATTTTTTTAATTTTAGATTTTATCATTAATTAGGGGATAATCATGATATATTTTAGGAGATTTTATAGAATAAAATTTATTTTATTGTTACTATAGTCAAGGGATCCAACTCAATCATAATTTCTCAGTTTTGACGCTAAACTTTTAATATTCTAACAGATATCAATCAGCACAGATTTCAACTCATTTATACACCAACCTCATATAATTAGATACCAGGACAAGAGTATAAAGATCTTTTCACCTCATGAACTTTGTCAACATGAACTTTTTATCCCTTGAACTTTGACTTGGGTTCACTCCCCCTTAAACTTTAGAAATTGATACCTTTTATCCTCTTGGCCCATTTAAATGATTGTTTAAGTTATATGAAAACTGAAATAAAGATAAAATGGAGCTAACTAACTATTTCACTCAAACTTTTATATTATTTTGATTATATGCTCCAATCTTCTCAATTTGAGCAATTTATGGAACTACCAATTCTGTATAATCTACACAATCCAACCAGTATTTTGCACCGAGACATGATTCATTTAATTCAAGTACCTAACTCGTTTTATTGAACTAGAGGTTTATGTAGGAAAAATAACTAGTTAGTACTTCATCTTTCATTTTATCCTCGCTTCAGTCCTCATATAACCTAAAGAGCCATTTAAGTGGGTCTAGGGGTAAAAGGCACTAATTTCAAAGTTCGAGGGATGAGTGAGCTTAAGTCAAAGTTCAGGAGGCAAAAAGTCTGAGTTTGCAAAGTTCAAGGGTTGAAAGGGGTTTTAGGGCCCTGACTAACTAATTTATAAACCAACCTAACATAAATAAATATTCGAAAATTATTACTAGATACCATAAGAGTAGTTTTAGCCACCAAAACAGTAGTATTAAACACAAAAATAGTAATATTAGACACTAAATTAACTAATTTATACACTAATCCACATAATTAGACATAAAAAAAAGTAGCAGTACACACTAGAATAGTAATTTTAGACACTAAAATAATAGTTCTAGACACCAATTCAACCAATATATGACAAAAGTCCTACATATGTTGCACATCAAATTGCCATGATGTTTGCATTTTCATTTAAAAATAAGAAATTTTTTTATAAGAATAATTAAAATTGGGTAAAATATATCGCAGTCATTTAGCTTTAACATTTTTCTTAAAGTGGTCTCTTGCCTCACTTTTTGCCATCATAAAGTCTTTTATCATATAGTGCATATCTCACTCCAGACCCTTTTATCAGTTTCTTTGTTATCTTTAACAGAGTTTGCTGATGTGGCATCTTCTATATGTTGATGTGCCAATCCAAAATATCATGTGACCTCTTCTTTCATAACAATAAATGATTATATTGAAAGAGTAAAAAATTTCATCTAAAATTAAATAAACATATAATTTTAGGGGTTTAAAACATTAATTAGCCAAATTATCTTCTTCCCGACTTCCCGTGTAGCAGACGATACGATTTCTCTGCAGATTAAAACCAGATTTCGCTCTTCATCCAATCTGATTCCATTGCAGCTCCTCGAGCAAAAAGTTCAGGATCCTCATTTTGAGAATGACAGAGAAGACGATTCCGAGAACAAAGCTCGGGATCGGTGCCGGACAAGCAAATCCTGCAAGCTTGTAAACCCTTGAAAGCGTCGGAATTTTGGGAGAGGCGCCATCGTCGGTAGTGGAGATGGTGGCAAAGTGGGGGAAGAGGGGGAGCTCGCTGGAGATTTCAATATAGACAAATTCTAGCTGGAAAAAGAACACCTATTCTACGTTTTGATGCGAGTATTCCATTTTTTCTACCGTGTTGGTTTGATCTTTTTTAATTCTCCTGAAAAGTTCAGCAAATAAGTTCATGTCCTGATGTCATGTATGCTCTGCTTGTATGGAGTGGAGATGCATGCACATTAAAGCAGGTCTATTGGCTCACTTCTTTATGCAATTACTATATAGTTTGTGTTCACACGACTTTTTAGATTTCATTGTTATGAGAGATGAGGTCAAATGAATTTTTTGATTGCTACATTAATGTAGAAAATGTCACATCATCAAGTTCCATTCAAGATAATAAAGAAATTGATGAAAGAGACCAGGATGAGACACACACTATAAGGTATGAGATTTTATGATGACATAAGATGAGGTAATGAACTACTTTAGTATAAACGTTAAAATTAGGGACCGTAAATGAATTTTGCCGAATTAAAATTTTAAACTTTATTTCGTCCATGATTATAAAATTTGACTCCCCTGTAATAGTAATTATCTTATCGACTCCATAATTACAGATATTTATTTAAAATGATAATTTCTCTTCCCTTGATAATATCTACCTAACACCATTAGGTTTTTTTACTTGTATCTACTGAATTTGGATAGGATACTGGCTTATTTCCTACCGGTATATATATGTATTATTACATATCAGAAATTACAAAAAATTCTCTGAGTTTTAGTTTAATATACAGTTGTCCTATCTCTTTTTGAGAAACCTATACTCTGCCCCCTATAATGTTAGTTTCGACACTCACCAGTTAATAGAATTGTATGAAATGTTCTAATACACCTTTTGGGTTTCAGAACTATACAGATAAGCCCTTATATCAATAGTTTAATTCTTATTGACACTAGGAATTATTTATATTCATATTTTTAATGGAATATTAAAAGTATTTTATCTATGTGGAGAAAAATATTACTCTTTCCATCATGTTTTAGTTGAAACATTTCTCTGGACACAATATTTAAGGTTTTTATTTTTTTGTCTCTTTTTTCCCGTTTTGCCTTTTGGTTCACTTCCCAAACTTCCCATTGATGCCTCCTCACTTCTTTCCCTGACCTCTCTAATGTCGTCACCTTGTCTTGTCTGCTTCGCTTCAATTGTCATTTGTCACATGGATCTATGTCTAATTGTCACGTTAATCGCGTTGATTTCTAATCGTCCACCGCATTGATAATGTTGATCATGCTAATCTCTAACTGTCTATCGTGTCAATCTTCTTCCATCATCACATGGATCATGTTGATCTCTATTCGTCGTTGGCTTGATGTTCGTTCGTCTATTTTCACCTCGATCATCCATCCGCTTCGTCTGTTTGCGTTGATCTCCGTCTACTTCATCCGTTCACATCGATCTCCGTCTGCTTGACTTTATCTTTGTTTAGTGATGTTATCGATGCCGGATTTTGCAGACGATGGCCTTCATCAGGACTTAGGACGATGAAATCAATCTCTGTTTAATCAAGCTTCTGATTTTGGGAGCCAGGAGGATGGTTAGGGATTTTTTCTGAAAATAGAGTTTAAGTTGAGGGTAAAATGGTAAATTGATTGTTTAAAATTTTTCAAAAGAGAAAAAGTTTCAACATTTTTGTGACAGCCCAAAAAGAAAAATGTTTCATCTAAATTAAGACAGAAGGATTAATTTATTTCACCTTGTTGGTGTTGTCTTCCCCATATTTTTTTTATCAATCCAAAGCCCAAAATTCCCTAATTTTCTTCTTTGTGCAAAATTTCTTTCTCACCAAAATTGTCAATAGTGCCTGTGGTAGTATGTAGTGAATATGAGTTTTACCATATTATGCTTATCTTAAAATGGGTAGGGTATGAATATTAAATTTGTAAAACTGATAAATAAATCATAAATGGTGGATAAGATATGATTTAAGTGTCTAACATAATAAATAGGATGCGAATATAATATCATCCCACCTACATTTTATCTATTAAGATTTATAATATAAAGGCTGGCGGTTGGCCCTCCAACTTGGAAAACTCGCATGGGTTAGTCCTTTATCTTTGACTCAGTGCGAGTTTATCCTCTAACTTAGGAAATTAATCATTTTGGCTCCCCAACGTTGCTAAATTAAGCGAATTAGTCCTATGTTGGATGGAAAACATCAATGTAAGATAAACGGAGTATGTGCCGGCTATGAGGTAACCCCCGATGGCCAATTTTGCCGCAGCTCACCGATTTTTGAATCAACAATCACAGAATAGTTCAGACGGCGTCAGAAAGAAAGGATGAGAGATCGTTGTGAGGATATGAGATCATATTTGCATTTCGGTTGTTCATCGAGTGAATGGAAGTCTCGATGGAGTGCAGCAAAGGAAGGAGGTTGGTGTGAGGGCCGAGCCATAGTGGTGACGCCTCTTGGTGTAGCAGCAAGGTTTGAGGACAAAGGACAAGACAAATCCAGTGTCAGTGACACCTGTTCGTTTCAGATTTGGTGGCGATTAGCGAGAGGCCAAAGGTAGGGCCGAGGATGAGGGGGTCGATGAAGAGGAAACGGCCGAAGGTATGGGCTTTGTGGAGGAGGAGATCGATGAAGAGGAGACGGCCGAAGGTGTGGGCTTTGTTAAGGAGGAGGCCGATGAAGAGGAGGCGGCTGAAGGTGTGGTTTTGCGGAGAATGAAGCCGATGAAGAGGAGGTGGTTGAAGGTGTGGGCTTTGCGGATGTGGAGGCCAACGATGTCGGATTCGATGAAGGAGAAGATGACAGCTAGGGGTAATGCCGAATTTGATGTAGAAATGGTCGACGATGAGGGGTGTAGCCAAAATCAATAGAGAAGATTGCGGCAAGTGGTGGCGAGGGGAAAAGCGAGTAACACCATTTGTCTTTCCATACAATAGGGGACTAACTCGCTCAATTTTTCAAAGTTGAGGGACTAACTAGCATTGAGTCAAAGATAAAGGACTAACTCGTTAGAGTTAGCCAAGTTTAGGGACCAAATGCACATTTTGGCCTAATATAAAACCTCAAAGCACTAATAAGTCTGACCCAAATACATAAAAATGAGAGTAAAATAATTTAAAGTTGGTCAAAAATTGTTTATAACTAGGCTAAGCCCACAATTAGAACTTCGTGATCTGATAGCGTAAAAGCTATGATCAAACACAAGCAAGCAAATTAACTGGGGCAAATGTGTACATGAGGCATAAATTAGCCTGCAAGTTTGTAAAATTTGAAATTTTGATAGTGAGGTAATGAATTTGCCCAAGACGAAGGCGTTGGTACTTTTTCAAGCAAACATCAATTTTCATGATCTTCTCTCTCCCTCCTAAATGTTGTGCTTTCCTCATTCTATGTCAATTTCACAAGCAACAGTAGGTTTATGGTTATAATTGTACACAATTGTTTGGTAAAAAAAATATCAAAATTCAAAATTTTTCCCACTTCCAGACTCTTCTTCCATCTGATCTATGACTTTCCGTTATTGAATTGAAATCTCCGAAATCGGTATTCTTTCTTCAGAAAGTCATGTCTCCAATTCAAACACTACTAACAAATGAGGTTTTACCAACGGCTAGATACCAACGAGTTTCACCATTGGTATATTTATTCCAACGTGCACGCGTTGGTAGGGAAAAAAATTTAATGTAGGTTTTTTTCCAACGGCTTAGCCGTTGGTAAATACCAATGGGCTTGACCGTTGGTGATTTTCCAACGTGCAGCTGTTGGTGGGCCAATGGTGTTGAATTGGGCCTTTAGTCTGGGCTTTTTTTAAATTAAACGGTGTGTTTCAGCATTTTATTTTTCCAACGGCTAGGCCGTTGGAAAATGTGTTTTAAAACCTGTCTTCCTCCTCCAGCCATTTCACTGTCCTCATTTGGGCATTTCACGAAACCGTGCCTCCGTCCGCCGCTGAGGTCGTCATTGTCGTCGACGGAGCTGGGGTAGCTGGGAAACGCTTTGTTTTTGCTCGATTTGACAGATCTAATGAGGCTTCGAAGGTATCTAAGCTTATTTATACGGTTTAGCCTCAATTTTTGTTGTCAATGAAATTTTTGTTTGTAATCATTCCTTTCCCTCGATTTCTTCAGTTCGTACCTCCATCTGTTGTGTTGAAGGGTTCCTTGGCCCGATTCGTGTGCTTCTGAAGTTGTTGGAGGTTAGTTTTTTTTTTCCCTACTACCAATCCATATGGTTTCGTTTCTGCTGAAAAAAAAAATTGTTTTCCTTCTTTTATGTCCTATGAAAATGTACCTATTGTGTCAATTGTTCAAAGATAGTTATGGTTTTGTCCAATTAATTTCTGTTAATTAATTTCTTTTTGTGGGTATTTTAAGCGATGGAAAAAGGTTATTATGAAATTTATTTGTTGTATTTGATTATGTTAAAGGTAGGTATTTTGAATTGATGATATAGATTATTGTATAAATTTATTAATTCTATATATTTTGATGCTAATTTGTTTAGGTATGGTTTAGTTTGATTGATTTAGTGTAAATGGTTATATTATGTTATGGTGTAATAATAATTATTATTGATAATAATAATAATAATAATTCTAATAATAATAATATTTACCCAATAATATAAAAATAAAATTAGTAATAATAGTAATTAAGAATAGTATGTTGTAGTAGTAAGTTAGAAAATAATAATATTGAAACTAAGTAATAATAATTAAGTATGACATGGTCAATTATTTGAATTGCATTAATAATAAGAAATTTATTAATTAGAACTTTGATAATAATGTAATAATATGGTTAATAAAAATAAAATTATGAACAATATTAGAATAATAATAATAATATCCCCGCAAATGATTATAATAATTGGAATAGTAAAAATAATTATTTTTTCCCAATAATTAGAATAAGAGTTATAGTTCCTATAATAGTCATATAAATAATACGTGGGAAGCATAATAATAATAAATAATAATAATCATAATAATAATAATAACACCAACAATAATAATAATAATAATTTAAATTTTGTAATTATTAATAATAGAAGAGGTTGGTATTATAATGATATTAATAATAATAATAATAATAATAA
This sequence comes from Aquilaria sinensis, assembly GCA_005392925.1. Taxonomy (NCBI): domain Eukaryota; kingdom Viridiplantae; phylum Streptophyta; class Magnoliopsida; order Malvales; family Thymelaeaceae; genus Aquilaria; species Aquilaria sinensis. The sequence continues at coordinate 185,362 of SMDT01001507.1, read as the reverse complement.
TAATAATAATAATAATAATAAATGTTATTAGTATAATAATTTTCATATTTACCATTCTTCTAAAATAAGGAATACTATTTATAGATAAGAATGAAAATAATTTATCTATTAATTACAATAATATCCATAGTAATTAAATTTGAGTAATAATAAAACTACACGTATAATAATACAGATAATAATAATGTATATAATAATTTTTATTACATGATAATAATAATGGGGATATGCACGTCATTGTCATAAGAATAATAATAGTAATAATAATAATATTAGAAATAATAATAATAATAAAATAATAATAATAATAATAACTTTTAAATTGTACCCAATAATATTAAAATAATTATACTCATAATAATAATTATTAAGTATTGTGCGTAGTAGTTGTAGTAAGTTATTAAAATACTAATAATGAAACTAAGTAACAATAATTAAGTCTGATATGGTCAATGATTATAAAGATGTGAATAATAACAATAATAAGATTGAGAAATATGAAACAATATTAGAACAATAATAAAAATATTAAGGATAATGATTATTATAATTATAATAGACAAAAGAATTACTTTTGTGAATAATTATAGTAAGAGTAATAGTTCTTATAATAGTAATATTAATAAAACATTGGAAGCATTAATAATAATAATCATGATAATAATAACAACAACAACAATAATAATAATAATCTCCCAATATTAACATTATTATTATTATTAGTAATAGTTGCTATTATAATGATATTAATAATAAAAATAATAATAAATTTAATAGTAATACTAATGAAAATCTTAATTATTATAATTAATGTTATTAGTATAATAAATATCATATTTACCAAACATCTAAAATTACGAATACTAATTCTATATAATAATGAAAATAATTTATCTATTAATTACAATAATACCCATAGTAATTAAATTTGACTAATAATGGTGCCTTACCATAATAATAGCCATAGTACTTACATTTGAGTAATAATAATATTATACGCATAATAAAACATAAATTTTTTTCTTATAAGTACTATATTAATACTACATGTACTATTACTAATGGAAATAATTATAGTGATAATCGTAATGCGTATAATAATTATTATTACCAAATTATAATAATAGTAAAATGGGCCGCACAATCATAATACTAATAATAATAATAATAATATGATGGTTTTTTCTGTTATATTATATATTGTCAAATAATAATTTCGTGATAGCAAACTTTGATGACATTGATGGGTTTACGATTACGAACAGATTTAGTTTGTAATGGAGTCGGCACGTAGTTGGATGTATAGTAACTGTTACTTGCCTGGCCGAATGGGTTACACACAAGAGTAGGAGTCTGGGGTTAATGAATTTATATCATTCGTTGTCTCTCATCCTGAAACAATGAGCAGATTATGTATTCGCTGTCCTTGTCGGAAGTGTAAGAATTTGCGGTTTATAGAATCTAACGAGGTCAGGGTTCATCTGTACAAATGGGGGTTTAAGCCTTTTTACTTGAATTGGACGGCTCATATGGAGCCATTTAATGAAGCATCAGATACAGACCCGAGGGTGGGTGGCTTTCATAACTTTGAGGAGGGGTTTTCGACGAATCCATATGAAAGAATGGTACTAGATGCCGTTGGGCCTAATTACTCACAAATTCCGGAAGACAATGTTGCTGAACCGAATGAAAGTGCAAAAAAAAAAATTTTACTTTTGAATTCAGCATCAACTCCTCTATGGGATGGGTGCGAAAATCATTCTGAGTTATCTGCTGCTGTCCGTCTTCTTAACCTTAAGTCTGAGTATCACATGTCACGAGCACGTTTTAATGGCATTGCCCAACTGATGAAGGAGACTCAACCTACAGATAGTAAGATGCCATCAAATTGGTTTGATACGAAGAAATTAGTTTCGCAGTTGGGTTTGTCTCACCAGAAGATTGACGTCTATGTGAATGACTGTATGTTGTTCTGGAAAGATGAAAGTAATGTGCATATTTGTAAGTACTGTGGAGTTGAGAGATATAGGCCAAAAAATGGAGGTTGTGGTAAAGATCGACCGAGAAAAACCATACATTATTTACCACTAAGCCCTCATCTGCAACGCTTATTTGCGTCAATGTCAATAGCAGAGCAGATGAGGTGGCATAAGGAGCAAACACAGTTACCAGGTGTTATAAAACATTCATCAGATGGTGAAGCTTGGAAACATTTTGATCGAACCTACCCATGGTTTGCTTCGAAAGCTAGAAATGTCCAATTGGGGTTGTGTGCCGATGGATTTAACCCTTTTGGACCATCTGGAAAACAATACTCTTGTTGGCCTGTTATCGTTACTCCATATAATTTGCCCCCTTGGATGTGCTTGAAAAAACCCTATATGTTCTTTTCGTTGGTGATTCCAGGCCCACGTAGCCCAACTCATAAGATTGATGTTTATCTACAACCTCTAGTAGAAGAGCTACGGCATTTGTGGTTTGATGGCGTTGAAACATGGGATGTGTCATTGAAAGAAAATTTTATTCTGCGAGCAGCATTAATGTGGACCATAAATGACTTTCCGGCTTATGGCATGCTATCAGGATGGATGACACATGGGCGATTGTCTTGCCCCATTTGTATGGGCGAAAGTAAGGCATTCCAACTGAAGTACGGCGGAAAATTTTCATTTTTCGACTGTCATCGGCAATTTCTTGGTCGGAACCACCCATATAGAAGAAATTGTACTTGTTTCAAGAAGGGGAAATCAGAGAAGTCATTGCCTCCCAATCGGTTATCAGGTGAGGCTATATTTGAAAGAATCTCCTGGATTCCATCAATTGCTAACGATGGTCCACAACATCGCTCGTGCGATTATGGGAAATCACATAATTGGACGAAGCGAAGCATTTTTTGGGAGTTACCATATTGGGCCACAAACATAATCCGACATAACCTTGATGTCATGCATATTGAGAAGAACGTGTTGAGAATATATGGAATACTGTGATGGATGTTAAGAACAAAACGAAAGATAATGTTAAAGCACGGAAGGACCTCGAAATTTATTGTCATCAGCCGGAGTTAAACATGGTTCCACTTGATGATGGTCGTTTATTCAAACCAAATGCGAGGTTCACATTTGATGTTAACCAAAGGCAAGATGTGATCGCTTGGGTAAAATCTTTACGACTCCCTAATGGATATGCCTCGAATCTTAGGAGATGTGTTGATACATCTGGTTGCAATATGTATGGCATGAAGAGTCATGATTGCCATGTTATGATGCAAAGGCTTCTTCCCATTGCCCTTGAAGCGCTTCCGTCGAATATATGGAAGCCATTAACGGAGTTAAGCCTATTCTTTATAGACTTGTGCTCTCTAGAGCTGCATGATAATCACTTGTTGGCGTTGGAGGCCAATATTCTAATTATAATTTGTAAGCTTGAGAGAATTTTTCCTCCCGGGTTTTTTGATGTCATGGAGCATCTCCCGGTTCACTTGCCATATGAAGCAAGGGTTAGAGGACCTGTTCAATACCGATAGATGTATAAATTTGAGCAGTGCATGCATGACCTAAAAATGAAGGTTTCTAATACTGCTCATGTTGAGGGATCGATATGTGAATCATACCTTATAAAGGAGACTTCCATCTTTTGCTCTCATTACTTTGAATCCCATGTTCCCTCTATGATGAACCGAGTACCGCTAAATGATGATGGTAGTCCTGTCCCATGTAATGGTGAGTTGTGGTCCATATTCACATTTCCGGGACGTCCATATGGTGCATGTAGATATAGATTCCTCACAGACGATGAACTCAGACTTGCAACCACATACGTTCTTCTAAACTGTGCTGAGATCAGACCATATCTAAAGTAAGTCATCGTTCATGATCATCCAGTACTTTGATTATTTTGAAGTTCAGGACTAATCATCTGACGAAACTAACATATTTTAATCATTTCTGTATTTGCTCACAGTATGTTTGTGGACATGGTAAGGGAAACTGCTCCCGATATAACCATGTCTGAGATGGATATACACATTGAAAAAAATTTCTCCAGCTAGCTCCGACGATTTGTACGTGTGCTTTTAGTCACTATGTATTGCAATATGTTAAGTTATAAACTTCCAGATATATTGTCCTAAAATGAAAATGTTTTACATAGGTTGATGACCCAGGTAACAATATTGTCAATAACATCTTGTAGGATGTTGCATTTGGACCCTCACGTCGGGTAGAGACATGGCCGGTTTATTTGACAAATTGGTACAAGTTTCACATAAGTGAATGGGGCAAGGACAAATCAACATTTAATAGTGGAGTCTGCATACGAAACACGGGTTCAAGCGAAGTTGAATGTGATTTTTATGGTATATTAGAAGAAGTCATTCAACTCGAATATCCTAGATATCCACATAAAAATGTTGTCTTGTTTAAGTGCAACTGGTTTGACCCAACACCTGAACGTGGAACTCGAATGCATAAACAGTTTGGGTTAGTTGAGATCCGGGATAGCCGCAGATATCATAAGTTTGATCCTTTCATTCTAGCATCATAGGCTAACCAAGTTTACTACACACCATATCCGACAAAGTTACGTGACAAAAATGGGTGGTCAGCTGTTATGAAGATAAAACCTAGATGGATAATCCAGGGAGCAATTGTTGACAAGGATGACGTTTATCAAGACAGTAGATCTGTGAGTTGTCAAAGAATTGAAGATGACTCAGTTGAGGAGTTAGCTGACCCGGGTGTCGGTGATGATATTGAAGAAGATGTACTTGACGAGGGGGATCTAATGATGATACAAATGATGATGAGGACTTTATATCCGATGACAGTGACACGGAAGAAAATGAGGAGTTTGACGAGAATGGAAGCACTGGGTCGAATGAGTGAATGTAACGGTTACCATGTGTAATGATCACGAGTCATTTGTAATGTTTAGAACATACTTGGTAAATTTAGGTACCCCTAATAGTCCATAATATATGTCAGTAAACATATGTTATGTTTACTTTTCTTACTTAGATAATAATAAATGCAGATGCCGCGTAAAGGGGATAACACCTATAAGTGCCGACCTGGGAAAAGACCATTTGCGTAGTTTAAAGAGGTCATGAAGCCAATACTTAATGCTCGACAGAGGATGGGTTCTTCATCCCAGGCACAAGACGATGTCGGGATAGAGACGCAGGACACAACAGTGCCAGCGACGCACGTCCACTTACATGAGCACCGATCTGACGGCGGTGGAGGTACGACATCTGGACATGGATCTGGTGCGCGCCATGTTAGGCACCCGATAGTGACGACTCATCCATCAGATGATGATATACATATTAATGACATCCCATCATCGATGTCACAGACACCAGCCCGAGGGCGGATGAGGATATCCCCACATGGTAACACGTAAGTGCTTAATATCCTACAAACGTTATAAAAATACTAATATTACTTACATTACTGTGAAACATCAAGAAGTAACTAAGTAATCATTTGAACTTTGCATATTCATTCCAGCTGCAGCGACATTGTTGGTGACACCATGTTTCACCACACATTTCAAACCCTATTCTGATTGGTCATCCGTCTCTGCATCAGACCTTCAGCAGTGGTGGCGTGTTTTTGAGGTATAACACGTATAATAGTATGATAATGATGTATTAATTTCAAGACAATATGATGCTTTTTTTATGCTAATAGTTTACACATATTAACCGGTACAGAGGAGCTGTGAGTGGGATCCGATACACCATAATGAGGTGTATCGGGTGTGGAATATCTTGGGAGCACAGCATTACAGAAGCATAATGTCAAAAATCCGACGTGTGAAGGATCCTGTTAAACGTCGAGCAAAGGCAAACTTTATGTCAGATGCTGCATATGCGGAAATGGAGGCATATTGGGCCAGTCCGGAGTTCATTCAGAAGTCTGCTAGATTTAAGGCAATGCGAGCAACAATGACTGACAATGATTCACAGTCTGGCTCTTGTAGCGCAACATATGCAGGGGGATTTATCTCGATGTCTGCACATCGAGAGCAAATGGTATGTATCTCGTAAATGTTCTTTCATTTTACATTTAAGATAATAATGAACTTAAATTACATATTAATCTTACATTTCATTCAATTAAAGAGATAGAGAGATCCAGATAAGGACCCTGACTTGTTTAAAGTCCTTCAAGCAACACATAAAATGAAAAATGGGAAATATGTTAGTAAGCACTGTGAAGAAGTTGCTGTAAGTATTATAACTTTTTGTTCTCAACTATTCTTAAGATATTTACCATGATTTACCAATAATGTCTGGCTCAAATGTATTTTATTATGTTTCTGTAGACTCGTATCAGTAAAGAGATTGAGGAGCAAACACAACAAGATGATGGATTAGAGCCAATTGATGAACTAGCAAACATTAGTACTGCATCTGGCGGTAAAAGGAGAGGGCGTGTTTTTGGATTAGGATATGAGCAGTGTGTCATACCAAGACGCCGACAGCTAGGTGCCATCCCACCTATCGACATCACACAGACACCACAATTCAACGAGCAAGTACAGAAAATGATGACGGAGAAGAATGCACGAAAGGATACCGAGTACGAGAGGAAGCTCGAGAGAATTAAGAGGAGACACAGAGCAGAGATGGAGGCGAATAGAGCCACATTGGAGGCGAACCGGGCTCAGTCGGAGATTATTTGTCGTTCGCTAAACCTTCCGTGCCCGCCGGCTCAACCAGTTCCACAGTATCCTGATGACTCGGACTCGGAGGATGAGGAGATAGTCGGGACTCCGTAATGGTCGTCATTAACAGGTAAATCATTTCCAAATTTCTTGTGTTATCAGACTTACATAATAATTGTTAGACCTAATTAAGACTCAGTTTAAATTACTTAAATTTGTAATCCGTTGAATGTTGAATAGTTTCTTCCAAACATGTATGTTCTTGTTTTAGTAATGGTGTATTTGAGAATATTTTATGGAAATTACGTTTGCATATCTGTGTAATCTTTATTGCTGAGCAAGGCTGGGGGAACTTTCGAACTATTGGTATGTTAATTTCGAACTTGTTTCAAACTAAGAAAAATACGAAACAACCGAAACCTGGAACGCTTAATGTAAATTACCAACGTGCAACCAGGGTTTACCAACTCGCGTACGTTGATAATTACTGACTGTCATCCGCGTTGGTACTTACAGACACTGTTACCAGCGCATATGCAGGTTGGTAATTACCAACGGCTTACTACCAACTTGCACGCGTTGGTAATTACCAACTGCCATGCGCATTGATAATTACCAACCCCCTTACCAACTGCTGTAAGTTGGTAATTACCAACGCGGTCTCTTACCAACTGTCATGGCAGTTGGTAATTACCAACGCGCATGGCAGTTGGTAACTACAACTACGCGTTGGAAACCAAGCCCGGTTCTTGACCGTTGGTAATTACCAACGTGTACGCGTTGGAATTTACCAACGTGTTATTACTTGCGCGTTGGTAAAAAAATTTCCAACGAATCGAATACCAACTTGCGTTTACCAACAGTTCCGCATTGGTAAATTCAATTTACCAACGCGCAGCAATTGGTAACTGGCAATTGGTAAACTGGAGAATTTAGTGGTGAAAAACCTAAATCTAGATCCATTAGGTTAAAGTTTGAAAAAGGTTTCTAAGTGTGAAACTCTCAAATTTTAAGTCATCATTCACCTACCTAATCATCATCTTCGAGATCATGTGAAGAAGAATCCTCAAACAGCCCAAAGTGTTGATATTGAAAGGAATTCATAATAACGTCAGGGTGAACAGTGCAAAGATTTTACGATAAAGTAAGATTAGTTTTGCTAGTGCTAACAATATATTGATATTGGTTTGAAAAACAAGTAACACTATTGAAAAAAAAAATTCCAATGAGCGATTTTCCATGGTGTTACTCATTGAAAGTTCCAACGTGTTAGGCCACTACAAAGAGCAAATAAATTTTTCCAATGGCTTAAATTTGGAATATTTTTTGAAGCTCATCAAGCATGGCTTTCCAGGGCTCAAACCATTGTGGGTGGTAGAAAATTTTGTCAGTAGTAAAAAAATGTCGCTTTATAAATGTTAAAGCTTTAGGTAGCATTCAAAGGATAGCTGGCACTTTTTCTAACAGTGAACTGTCACTAAATTTTTATCTGAATTCTAACTAATGTTAATTTGTTTGTCACTAAATTTGGTGTTTTTTACAGTGCAAAATCAAACCGCGTACAAAAATAATTGGCCTTTTAAAAGAAATGAACAAATCCTCATGATCTTATACAACTTCTGAAAAACTAAAAAATCTATAATTTCTAACATTTAAATAACTAGTGGAATAAAAGAAAGAACTCATAATGTATATCCTAAAAAATCTGAAATTCCAAAGCATTCCTTGTGAAAAAATTGCAAGAAAAATAGGCTTTTAGTATAAGGAAAAATTAACTTCAGCATAATCTTAATCCTCAGGTTCAGGTTCAGCTCCGTGAGGCTTAGGATCATATGCTCAGGGCTTATCAGCTCCACGGGCTTAAGCTCTGCTCGACGAAAGTTCATTCTCACACTGTAAATTAGATAAGCTTGATAAATTTGGGGCTACCTATAATTTTTCAAAACCTATTTGGGTTACGTGAATTTATAAACAAACTTTAGGGGCACATATAATAACCTATATTTAGTGGGGCTTTTTCAACCAGGGGTAACTACAAGTTTTGGAATTCGAACGAGTTAATTTATGTAATTATATCCCAACTTTTGTGGGAATGAGTGTCACTAATCTTCTATTCAATGTTATTATTCCAACTAAGGTAAATCCTCTCACGTTGACCAACAAAACAGTAACATAAAGGACACCCACCACTACAACAAAAGAGATCATTAGCGACATTTTTTTCAACCTTTGTTGACGTTTTTAAAACGCAGGCAGACATTTTCCGACAATTTAAAAACACCACAAAAAAACACAGTCTAGAAACACGTTGGTAAAAGTATCAGGTTTTTCCATTCGTTTTATAAATGTAGGTAAAAGACCATTATTAGTGATGTTTTTAATGAAAAATGATGGCAAAATCATTATATTTATTCACTTTTTTGTCTTTAAAATGTCACTAATGTACTGAATTCAGTAACATTTTTATTCAAAAAACGTCGGCAATGAACATGAATTTTTCAGCATTTTTGTAAGAAAACATTGCTATTAAAGGATTGTTGAAATATTTAGTTTCTCTCCTAGTATATCATTGTTCACTTATTTCTTAGTAGGAAGTCATAATACTATACTATTATCATCAATAAAAATTGCACAAAAATTTATATTGAATAATGAAATTTTTTAATTAATAAAATTGTAATAAATTCATACATGTAAAAACTCTAAATAATTATAAATTACTATTATAGTAATAGGAAGTCCAAGGTTCAATCTTCTGTTTTCCCTTAACCCGCTCTAAGAAAAGACTGAATCAAAAAATGATTGTTTGCAACTATTTCTTGAGTTTACTCAAAGACTGAATCAAAAAATGACTTCAATTCTGGCCTCACTTCTCTGGGTGGCTCTCTTCTTTCCGCCACGTCATGTGATTGGCTGAACTAGGTGCCACCAATAACGGAGGAGAAGGCTGGTGCGTTCTACAAGCAAAATTGGTCGACAGTTGAACTTGTCTTTGATCCTAGCAAACTGATACTAGGTACCAAATCGATAGAGGTACCTGAATTTGGAAACAAGTATAAATGCATTTTATGAGTTCCATGAGGCTCTAATATTTTCTCATCCAAAAATAAAACCAGACGCATTCAATAATCTTTGTATCCGCCCTACTTTCATTCATCCAAAAATACACTTAGACACATTCAATAATCTTTATCCTAGGCGGAAAACAAATAATCTCAAGAGCCACGCATCAGATTAAGTAGAATTAATGGTAAGAAAAAAGGTCTCAAGAAGAGAAAAAAACCAAATAATTCCAAAACCTTGATCAAATAATTAAAAGTCCAAGAAAAAAAACCAAAAAGAAATTACAAGAGAAATGATCTGATAATAATTAATTAACATACATGTTAATTAAAAATAAGTCAGTTCTATGCCTATGTGCAGGAACAACACTAGTAAAGAAATGAAATGATTGGGGCAGAATTCCAAAGAAGCTCAAATTAGTTACCTTTCACCTAAATCCCCTGCATATAAGCCTCTACAAGCACCACCAAGACCAAGACCAAGTCCAAGACTGCTGCAAAAACGATCACCTCCCTACTCTGTCTCCTTCCGTAGTGCTTGACTCCAAGGACCACAAAGAAGATGACTCTAAACTTGAACCCGAGATTCTGTCAGACCAAGACCTTCCAAAGCTCACAGACTTTGAAGAGAGATGCCTACCTGGGGGAGAAGATTCAGTCATCTTCTACTCGACAAGCTTGAAGAGCATCAAGAAGACATGCAAAATAATGCACAGTATACAAAACATTTGTATAAGATACAAGTACCAACAACTCTAGACCAAGCACACACCAAAGAGCCCAAGTACTATAGTTGGAAGAAAACAGGAGACCTAAAGATAACTTACCATAAACGACCAACGAAGACACCATGAAAGGAACCTAGAAACCAAACCACAATCAAAATGCAGAAACTGAGAGCAAAGAGATCAAAAGACAGAACAACAATCAGGGAGGGACAGAAGCAAAGAAACAGAACAATTTGAAGAGCAAAAGTCTACAGATTTTGTTTCAAATAGAACAATTTGTGATTCAAATTATCAGATCAGAAAGGTTTGAATATAAGTCAGTCTAATTGATAGATTTTTCATATTAATACCTACTCTTTTTCATATTGACAAGGAGAAAGGCAACATACAAATTACCCAACAAATTGGTTTCCTATTGATACCTACTCTTTTTCATATTGACAAGGAGAAAGGTAATATACAAATTACCCTACAACCTAGCACTTGTTAAACGACATAAATTTACCTTACTTGTAGAATTTATCAATATTTTACGCTTCATGGTTTTTCTTAATTTATTGTAGCAAATATATGTTTGCGTGAATTTGAATTTATATACTATATTCTGAGGCTTGTCATGTAAAATAAGCTATAATAAATAAGTTGGGAGAAAAACAAAGGAGAGAGTTGTGGGTAATATTTGGTAATATGTATGGCCATGATAGAGTGGTTAGATGCGGCAAAAGCAGCATAACAAATTAAAGAGCCCATTAATTGGTTGCATAAATCATAGCCCCACCCCACCTTAGAAAAAAGGAGAAATTTTCAAAATTGAACATGGTTGTTTGCAATTTTCTCCACTAACCCACTGCTCGTGACCTTATTTTTGTCAACTCAGCACTCCAAACCTTTTTTTTTTGTTTTTTTTGCCAAAGTTAACCTTGTTCATTAAAATAGTAGCAAAAATAATGGATTACTGTGACAGAGGATCCAAAGCAGGTAGATGGACAAAACAATCAAAAAACATACTTCTCTATGAACTTGAAATTTAGGTTGGAAGGACGGTCATACTTACTTCTGAATAGATGATTCTCAAGACTTCCACGAGTCATAAACTCATAAACAAGCAACCACTTATCATCTTCAATGCACTATCCAATAAGCCTAACAAGATTTGGTTGGTGAAGCTTTCTGAGGAAATCAACTTCAGCCTGCATTAAGATGATTATCACAATGTCAAACTCCTAAGTTTCAGCATCATGGGTTCTAAATGTAGACCTACCTAACAAAAGCAAATGTATATATTTTGTTTTCCTCTACTAACCACCCATTCTCGATGCCCCTGAAGACCATCTGGTTTCAAACTCTTGACAGCAACTGTAATCCCTGACCCGGGTCTGGCTGGTGCTGTTCCGTTCTCCTTCACCCACCCTTTGAAGACATATCAGCTTGATGAGTGTTTAAAAACATATCAGCCTAGCTACTATGAAGCATTCAAAATAAACTTCCGCTGATCAGGTTGCCAACTAGAAAAATCTACTACAACAAAGCTAACTAGAGCATTGACATCCTTACACTATGAGGCTTAGTAACCACATGGACCTAGAATCATAATAGCAAATTACTTAACATATTATGAAGAACAAAATTCAAAAAGATTCCATTGAGTGCTTCTAGAGAAGCTCGTTATCAGTTGAACAAAACGATTCATATAGCTGCCCCTAGCTGCTGTAATTAAGGCTCAATTGATTCATTGCTAAAGGCTTAACATTTATGAGAGTGGTCATCCAAACAAATCACAAAGCAGGTTGAGGCAATGGGGGCTGCCCAGGAAGGAAACACTTTGGCTTAGGTTTCGGTCAGAGAGCTACAAGTCTAAAACTGGCACCTCGAAGCTGAATCTATCAACTCTGTGATTGTCTATCTTGTTGATTTCATATGAGAAAGCAAGGTTTACTCGGCAATCACAACAGGAAAAAATGTGAATTCGGAGTAGGCATGAAATACAAACTAGAAAATTGGATGTTGAGCTAGCAGACTCTGCACTGTAATTTGATCATATGAAACAAATCAAAAACTACTTATACAAAAAAAAAAAAGAGCCAGAAATTAGTTTTGGCCTTAGCCACCGTTTGATCAACATCAAACTACCATAACGTACTACTACAGGTCCTTTAACCTAAAGTGATCCAACCAACAATCGGAAAGAGAAAACAAACAAAAGGGAAAGAAATCGAAGAGGCTGGGTTACCCTTGATCTTGATGAGAAGTCCTCCAGCTTTCGGGCGAGGAATGTGGAATTCTTGTGAAAGGCAGCAGTAGCGGGACGAGCAGACGAAGCGGTGGTGGAAGGAGCTGATGAAGCACCAGCGGAGGAAGGTTTCCGCTGAGAAGCCACCGACCGGAAGTGATGGCGAAAGAAGACGCCAGCTGCATGCCCCACGCGTCCCCTTCTCGCCCCCAAACCCTTTTTCTTATTTTTGGACTGAGTAAGGATTTGTTAATGGGCCAAACCATTTAGCTGCATTTTAGAAACTAGTCGGGTTTAGGTGGACTTTTAACTGCGTTTTTAGGACTTTGTTGGGCTTGGATAGATATTTTGCTGCAATTTTTTAAACATGTCAAGTATAAGAGGTCATTTTAGCTACATTTTTTTAAATTCGTTGGGTTTAAATAGTTCTTTGCTTACATTTTTTTAAACATGTCAGTAATAATATGTTTTTTCCGACAATGTTTTGAAAATGTCGGTAAATGTATGTCACTTATAAACCTTTTTGTTGTAGTGCACTGACAAAATCAGGATTCAATGAGTAACACCAAATTCTACATAAAACAGGTACTCATAAGTGGATTAATTGTAATTGAGATTCTTCAGGATCGTGTAGCAAATCCCTTCATCCTTAAGCTTAAAATTATTTACACTCATCCTTACTCTTATAATAAATTGTATTAAATTCTATATAAAAAAAACAAAAGCAAACAAAAAATTCTGAAACACAAGAAGCTATATCTAATTTATTTTAACTTAAGTCAACTGACTTATTTTTACTTTTATATCTTTTTTATCTAAAACCAATTTTATTTGAAAGTCAATATTATATAGATGAAATAATCCATTTAAAGGTAAATTTTCATGATATTATTAAATTTTTATGAATCTTTCTTTTTTAAGGCTTTAAAATAGAAAATTAATAAAAATTTAGTAAGATTACAAAAATATATTTTTAATGAATTATTACATCTACATAATATTAAATTTTAATTAAAATTAGTTTTGGGTAAAAAAGTCATAAGAATAAAAATAAACTATCTTATAATCAATTGACTTAAGTTAAAACGAATTAAATGTAAATACAATTATGAACTAACTTTAGCCGGACTAGTGTAAACAACTCTATATTAATTACTAAAAGCTTGACAAGCTAGAGGTCAGATATATAATATGCTGATCAAGTACTCAGGCTATGCTCGCCTGGATAAATGTTCAAGCCTATATTCGAGTTTGAGCTCGATAATGCCTGATTTTATAAGAACGGAGCAGCGCTTTATTATCCTCTATATGGTTGATTAAAGAACCCCACCTTTATCAAAAAAATTTAACAGTTAACAGATATGGGCTGTTGGAAGCACCCAAAAAAAAAAAGGCTTTGAAACCAAGCTATATATATAGCATATATATCTAATCTCTTAATTTCACACGAAGGTGATATATATAGTTCAATTCGATGACTAATGCACTAAAAACTTAGGTCACAATTTGATGTATGGATCATATATGCCCAAAATCCCCGACCATTTTGTAATGACCCAAGTCCATAATTAATCAACACAACATTACCCTACACCATATAAGTTATCCTTCATGAAAAAGATAAATATTAGGTGCTCAAGTTCTGAGACTTGAAATTATATATACAAGTCATAAATCTCATATCTCTCTCATGTGGGATTTAGGGGTCTCACAATCTCCACCATTTATATACCTAACGAACCATGATCCACCTACACTAGTTCATACAATTCACACCAACATAATCTCAAGTTAGCTCGGGCCCTGGCCCATCTACACAAGTTCGTACAATCCACACGATCATGATTCCAATTCAACTCAAATACCATTTTACAATGGCTCAAATTCAGAACCAATTAACCGATTATCAACCTATACTATGTAAGCAATTATTTGTAAAATAATAAGTGCTATGTGCTGAAGTTGTAAGACTTGAGATTATATATACAAGTTATAAATTTCACATCTCTTTTATGTGAGATTTAGGGCCTCACAATATATGCTGAAATTAGCTTTTCTATTTCAAAAAGATATGTGGAGAGAAATCTATATTGTATGCATTATCAATATATCATAGCTTTTATTTTTCCCCTAAAGCAATCGGTGCAGATTTTAAAAAAAAAATTGTGTTGATAGACCGCAACAGCTAACAAATCCTCTTCATGATGACAGACATATATATGTCCTATCCTGGCGATAATCACCTAATTTAATCTCATCCAACATATCTTGCTCTAATTAAACCCATCTCTATGGATCATGTTCATGTGTTTGTTTCTTCTTTTTCGGTAAATGTGGTTTTCGTTAGCACATTAAGTTCTTCTTTTCGATGAAAGTGTTGTTATCTAAATATAATATATGGATGTGTTAAAAAAGGATCCTTTCGACGATTTCAAAAACGCTTTTGACTAAAAAAACATTATTATTGTTCCATTTTCTTTGGGGGGAAAAAAAACAAGGGAGTACAAGTTTTGAAATATGGCACATGATGTTTTTCACGATATACTTATTTTTTTTAAAGTTAAAATTAAGAGTAAAAATGCAAAATCATCTTCTTCTTCTTCACCATGATCATGATAATTAGTTCTTTTGGGTTCCGGGCTTTTCAGCGGTAACCACAATTGAGTGGAAAACCTGTGAATCCTCGCCGGCACAACGGCACGTTTGTTAGTGATTTCTCCAAATTCACATTCAATCAGTTCAAAGCCCAAGCCCCGTCACCTTTTAATGGCCATCAATATCTGCCGATCATGGAGGAGAGGAGGAGAATCATTCCCAGTCTTGGCTTGAATTAGTGGAGTTGTTATTCGTTAACATTTCAAAGTTTAGAATTATTAATGGTATATTTTAAAATTGCTACTCTAAAATTTATTTTAGTATTAATTTTTATTACATCAGTATTTTCCATTAGAACTACCATTAAAACTGGCGGAAGAAATCTAGGACGCATTTAATGATATAAGAGATTAAACGAGAACAAATTTACGATAGGTAATAAAATAGGCTAGCCAGGTGATGGCTGACAAATTTTAAGTATCCATTATTTTAACGAGGCTCCTAAAATTTCTAGACAAACCTAATAACCGGCTTTGTTTAATTAGATACGGGCACCTGAAAAGCAGGGCTACAAATATTTACTATCTTTCTGCGTGTAACACGTGTTACAGTTTGATGTTAGACTAGTGATTCAGCTTTCAACTATGTCAGCGCTTAACTTTCATTAGAGACTTTGGGGGGGGGGGGGGGGGGGGGGCCTTTCTGATTGCACAAGCCGAATTGGAATCTTCGTTGGTCCCGATTCTATGATATTCAGTCTACCATTTTAGCGCTGAAACATAAATTCGATTGAGAATATCAAAGAGAAATAAAGAATCATTAATTTTTAAACATATAAGACTAGGGGTGTTTATTGGAAGTGGAACCAGTCAACCCGTAAAATCGAAGAAACCCGAAAGTTTTGATTGTGGTTTAGGTTTCGATTAATTGAGCCCGTGCAGTTGTGGTTTTTAAGGTCATAACTTATAAAAATTATACATACCTAATTAAGCTTAAGTATACTTTAGACCCACAAGCATGGCTTTTAACATAATACCGTATTGACTGGTATAGTTGGCACATATCAATACCAGAGAAAAAATGGTATGATATGTGTTGAAAATGTCTCAAATTATGTACCAATCTATACAAGATATCTTGGCATACCGATGACTTGATTGTACCGGTTCTCATGCGATACAGACATTAAAAAAAATAAATAAATGAAAAATTTAAATCTAAGAAACCTAAATTCCCAAATCATTTACGTTCTACTGCTTTGCAATTTCAGCTTGTAAGAGGACAACTAAGCAACGTCTGCATCTGTCAGACATCCTCCTTCTCGTCTATGTTGCTCTGCCACCATAGCCTCCACTCGTCGACTACCACCTCCACTCTACTTGCATTTGCCACTTTTGTGATTTTAGCTTGTAAGAGTCAAGAAAGCAACCGAGCAGTGTGCAGCCTACCGAAGCTCCTCTTCCCCGTTTGTTCAGCTATGCCACCACAGCCTCCACTATCCACCAACACCTTCATTCTACCACCACAATAGAGCTCCTCAACTGAAGGTTTATTCTATTGACTTTTTTTTTTTCATTTTAAGTTTGATTTCATTTAGTTTAATCGATTTATATTCAAGTGACTGAATGATATAGGCTTGGTGAATTGTGAGTACAAATTAAATTAGTTTTGTTTTTGTTCTGCTAGCCATTTGTGATTTGTAAGTGCAGATTAAATTAGTTTTGTTTTTTGTTCGTTTAGCCATCATATAAATTAGTTCTATTTTTGTATTCAAGTGGTTGAATGTTATTGCTTGATTTGTTTCGGCCTAAGCTCTCATTTTTTATTTGAGAATGAATGTAACCAGAATAAAAACTTGGGTTCCATTTATTGCTTTGTTTAACTATTAATGTATAAGGGAAATTTACAATTACTCCCTGAGATATACCCTAATCTACAGTTTGCCCCCTGTGATTTGTACACTGTCTAATAACAACTTCTGAAACTATACTTAAATTATACGATAGTCATCTTCTAGTAATTTTAATCTCTTCAATATTTTTTTATAGTTAATAGATATTTTAAATTATCATTTTTTCTTTCTATAAATATATTTTTCTTCCTGTAAATATATATCAGTATTTTTTAAAGTCAGTTGGCATCACAAATATTGAAATTACTGAAACATTATTATCAGATAATTTAAATTAGAGTTTCAGAAGTTGTTGTCAGACATTGTAAAGCAAACAAGGGGTAAAGTGTAGATTTTTGAAAATAGAGAGGTAAAATGTAGGTTAGATCAAATCACAGGGAGATTTTTGTAATTTTTCCTAATATTTAACTACCAATGTTATTGCTTTTGTATATTCTGCCGCTTTTTTATACAATTTATTATAAATCCGTACATCTGAGATGCATTACCGAGACGATACTGGTACCCAAGATTGTACCATACCATTGAAAAAATGGTAGAACATCCGGTACAAGATTTAAAGCCTTACCCACAAGTCCTCACATAACCCAATACCTTTTTAAATAAGTTCAACCCACCAAATTCCTATTTTTCTAATCATAACATATCCCAATAGGTTATAATCAAATCCACTATAATTTACAACTGTCCCTCCATTGTTTGATCGCTCCTCTCCCTCTGAATCGCTTGCTACCCTACTTTACCCAAGCCATTTCTAATTTTTTTAAACTAAATCTAAGGTGATACATGAGACACAAAAAGTATTTTGATTAGATAATATTTTAATTTCTTATGTGTGTTGGTTTATGAATTGGATTATCTTGTCATCCTTGTTGTTGCAATGGATTTATACTATGTACTTGAATTAATTTATTTGAATTTAGTATGATAAATTTGTTACGTGAAAGTTCACAATTGAACCACAAATGAACCAAAATTATGGGGTATGACTTTTCATATTTGTATACAAAATATATGTGATTGTGGTTTTTAAATTATAAAATCATTTATTATGTGGTACAGTTGTGAGATTATGTAAAAACTGAATAAAATTACATTATGAACACCCTTAATAAGACCAAACCCCATACAGAAATAATTGGCCTCTCGAAGGAACAATCGTCATGTGCTTTTACAATCTTTTTCAAAAGCTAAATATTGCTTTTCTAACATTTAAAATAATTAGTAAAATTTCCTTCTGTGTACAAAAAAAAAAACTAGTGGAATTAAAATGAAAGAACTCAAAATGTATATCACAAAAAATCTGTAATTCCAAGGCACTCTATGTGATATGTGCTCACTCCCGACTTTCAAGATAAGTATACACTACAACAAATAAGCGATAGAGCAACTGAAAATAACAACTGAAAGCCAATTCATTTTATCTTAAGTTGACTAACTTATTTTTATTTTTTCATTTTTTTTTCTGAGCTCAATTTCATCTGAAAGCCAATATATATTATGTAGATGTAATAATCTATTTGAAACTAAATTTTCATGATATTGTTAATTTTTTATGAAATTTTATTTTTTAATGCTTTAAACTAGAAAATTTCATAAAAATTTAGTAAAATTACAAAAATTATATTTTCAATGGATTATTGTAACTATATAATATTGGCTTTTAATTAAAATTAGTTTCTGGTAAAACATATATAAGAATAAAAATAAGTTATTTTGAAGTCAATTGACTTAAGTTAAAATGAATTAGATGTGAATTTCAGTCGCTAGTCAGTTACTAGCTTATGGGCCATGTAATTATTGTGACTAACTAGCGATTGAAATTTCAGTCGCTAGTTAGTCGCGTATTTTATGTTATTTTTTAGAATCAATCACTATTGATCAGTCACTAATATGCTTCAGTCGCTAAAATAAATTAAAAACTTCTTCTCCGACCTCTCCTTCCTCACTTCACCTTTTTCTTCCTCATTTCTCATTGCTCTTTATTCTTCCTCAGCTCTAGCCTCTTGCTTCCATTTCTCATTCTTCTGCCTCCTTCATTTATCCTTCCTCATTTCGGCCTATCCTGCTTTTTCTTCCTCCTTCATTTCTCCTCCTTCTTCCTCCTCATTTTCAAATTAATAATATTATGTTTAGATTCTATATTAATTTTAATTAATTTTTTTTATTATTACAATTCATTACTGCATTTAGTACATTTCATTTACACACACACGTAAAGATCTCAGCAATTAATTTAAAGAAAAAAAATAAATTGATACCAGCAACTGAGGTTATAGCGACTGACATTTTAGTCGCTATTTTGCTGCGGTTTCAAAATTGAGCAACTAAATCATTCAGTAGTTAATTTTAGTCACTAGCCACTTAACGACTAAGGTTTTTACAACTAACATTGTGGCAACGTATTGTTCGTTTTCGGGAGTCGCCACCAATCAGTTTTTATTAGGTCGATTGGTTACCTAAAATATGGTCTGCGAGAGTTCGGGGATCGGGAGTACGGTTACACTAAAACAATATTGTTATAGCGCCCAAAATTGGCACCTTAGTTGATTTTAATTTTGTTTCGCTTTGCTTTTAAATAATTTTCAGTTAATTTTCGAAATTAGAAATTTTAACTGAATTATGGGAAAATGTGGATTTTTAAGTTAATTTGGATAGAATTTTATACTTCCGAACCATGGACTCTGCCGAGTCATTTGGACACGGAAGATTTGGATTCCGAACCATGGACTCTGCCGAGTCATTTGGACACGGAATTTGACGAAATTTTAATCAATTTAATCCATATTGTAAATATGGATTTTTACCTTTTTATTTATTTAATTTTAAAAAAAAAGTCGATATTTTCCAAACCGTAGATCCTGCCGGATCATGCGGATATGGAAATTATTTAGAGTTAATTATTTAATTATTACTTTATGGAATTAATTATTAGTTTAACTTATAAGTCTTTTTTTATTAAATTTGTTAATGATTTAAAAAAAAATCTTTCTTTTTTATATCTTATTATTCTTTTCTTTCTTTTCTTTTCTTTTCTTTTTCTTTTTTCTTTTTTATCTTTTTCTTATCTTTCTTTTTTTTTTTTCTTATCTGATTTTTCTTGTTTAATGAAGGATATTTATTATTTAAAGAATTACTCAATTTATAAAAGAATTAAAAAAAATAATTAATTTTTTTATTTAATAAGAAGTTAATTTAAAGGAATCAAAGAGTTTAAAAATAAAAATCTTTGATCATGGTACGGGGCGTTGTTACTCAGCCAGACCCTCTTCACCAGGTGAAGCAGCTCAAAAGCGGGCACGAGACAGTTTCCAGCCAATATACCATGAACTAAAATTTTTTTTTTTTTTGACTTAACAACATGGTTCAGATTTATTTTACATATATATTTTTTATGGCTAATTTCTTTAAATGAAATGAGTTTAACCATAAAATAAAGAAAAATTAAATAACAATAAATAAAGTGGAGGTTTTCTTCTTTTTTTATTTTATTTTATTTTATTTTTTTTATTTAATACCAGGATTTTATTTACCAAAGAAAACAAAAGAGTTAAAAATAAAATCTTGATATTCATGTATTTGATTGATTTTTGTTGTTTGATAAAAGATAAACCAAAATTAATTATTCAAGAAAAGATTTATATAAAAAGTCTTGATATTTATACATATTTATTTTTAAGCTTATTTTTTTAATTTGATAAAAGATGAACCAAGAAAGTAATTATTTAATCAAGGTTTTATTTATTTAATGAAGAAAACTAAAGATTTATATGTATATTTTTTTTAAAATAAAAGTAAAGTCTTAATATTTTATTTGATAAAAAGGTGAATCAAAAAGTAAACAAAACTTTATTTATTTAATGATGAAACCAAAAATTTATATGTATATTTCAAAAAGAAAAGTCTTAATATTTATTTGTTTTATTTTTTATATAAAAAAAATTAAGCAAAAATGATTATTTAATAAGGAAACTAAAAATTTATATGTATATTTTAAAAAAAAAAATAAAGGTAAAGTTTTGATATTTATATAATTTATTTTAAAAAAAGATTAAAGAAATCAAAGATTTATATGTATATAAAGAAAAGTTTTTGATATTTATATGATTTTTTTTATGTTCTTTTTTTTTTAATTTTCTAATTTATAAATACATCTAATTAATAAGTAAAGAGATTTAATTTTTTATTATTACCTTTATTTGAAATCATTTGGATAAAATTTTATTTAATAAAGAAAACAAAAAGTTATATATTTTTATTATTTTGAAAGAAATAAGTAAAAAAAATAAGTAAAATATTAGCCCAAAATTTTTTTTACTCTTTTATTCTTTTTATTAATAAAGAAACTAAAAATTTATATTTTACTATTTTGCTGGATAAAGAGATAAGTAAAAATATTAGTTCAAAGTTTTTATTTTTTATAATAAAGGAAAATTTATTTATATACTTTATTTAAAAAAATATTTTATATATTCTATTTAAAATATTTTCCAAGCCATGGATCCTGGCGGATCATTTGGACATGGAATTTAATTTTTATTAAATTGTATTAATTATTTAATTAATTATTAATTAAAAATCATTACTTTTAAAGATATATTTGAAAAAAATGATTTATATTCATTTATTTATTTATTTATTTTTCATTATTTCATTATGTTTGTTTATTAAAAGGAATAAAAGTTATGTCTCAAAATAATAAAAGATAGTTGGTTTTTTTTTATTAGTGATTTTTGTTAGCCTTTAAAAATTATTCACATAAAATTCCCTTTTTATTTTTTTAATCATAAAAAAAAATTAATAATAATAAAGTGGGGCTTTTTGGCCATCCACTTTAATAACACAATAATAATAAAAGTTAGCACAGTTAATATGGTTAGTTGTTAATAACAATAAAAAGAAAAGTTAGTAAAGTTAGATTAGTTGTTAATAACAATAAAAAAAAGTTAGTAAAGTTAGATTAGTTGGTTGTTAATAACAACAATAAAAAAAAGGTTAGTAATAATAACAACAATAATAAATGAATAAACAAATAAATATAAAGAGTTATTAATTAGTTTTCTGCAAGAAAAGAAAAGAAAGTTAGTGACCAAAGTGAAAGAAATTGAAAAGATGAAGGACTGAAAGGAGGTTTTACCCTTAAAAATTAAAATTGAATCTGGAGAAAGAATCAGAGGCGACGCGAGGGAGGAGGGGGGGGTGACGGGGCTGGGCAGGCGGAGGCGGCGAGGGCGCAGGGCGGCCGGGCGACGGCGACGAGGGCGCGGGGCGACGGCGGCGAGGGCGCGGGGCGACGGCGGCGGGCGGAAACGGCTGGACGCGGCGGCGCGAGACGGCAGGACGACGGCGGCGGACTGCTACGGCGGCGGAACGGCGCGGCGGCGGAGGCACGACGGCGGCAGGACGGCGTGGGCGCGGCGGCGGGCGGCGGCGGACGGCGGCGGCGGCGACGGCGACGGCGACGGCGACGGCGAGACGGCGGCGGCAGGGCGACGGCAGCGGGATAGGACGGCGACAGAAAAAGAAAGAAAGAGAAAACGGAGGAAGAAGGTAGTCGAAACGTAAGAAAAAATAATTTTGGGACTGTTTTGGCAGAGAGAGGAGAGGCTAGGACTAAGACTTCTATTTTCTCTTTTTTAAAACGGAGCTCTGAACTTTTTTCTCTGATTTTCTATGTGTTCAGCACTGAATTTAGGGGGGTATTTATAGAAGGATCTTGGCTGAACTGTGGACGGATAAATTAATAAAAAATCTCAAACTTATCTTTTAAATTGGTAAAATGACAGTTTCAGTCCTTTACGTTACTCCAGCTCTGGATAAGCTCAGAAGCTTCTGATTTTGACAATTTTAACGTTTTCTGTCAATTTGGGCCAGAAACGTCCGTTTAGGCCCAAAATTGACGCGAAAAATTACCCAAAGCTCCTGAAACTTTCAGAATTTGTCAATTTTGTCCGAAACTTCTCAATTTTGTCATTTTTACCTCAAACTTTTCAATTTTGTCATTTTTACATTTTTTAATTTTTTTGTCATTTTTTTTCTGAAATTTTTTTTTATTTCAAACACATACATATTCACACATATATTATTTTAAATCAAATCTTCTCAAAATAAAAATATATTTTAAACTAATTAACATAATTAAAATTTTTTAGCAATAATAATAATAATAATAATAATTTTTTTAATTAGTTTTTTTTTAATAAAATTTTTAAAATTTTAAAAAAAAAAGCCGGACGAAATTGGGTGTCAACAGCTGCCCCCCTTTGCATGCTTCATGGGACATGATGTATGCAAAGTAGTTACCAAATTTCGTCCGTCTTAGCTAGCCATTGAGAACCTTCTCGCCGCCTAAACTATGTGGTTAAGGAAAATTCTTTTAGAGCCTCTGCGATAAGAACTCTCCTATCGTTGAAGGGAAAATTTGATAATTTTGAGGTTAAGGAACTCTTGAGGTCTCCTAAGGAAAATTGATTGTTTTGAGGTTAAGGGTCCTACCTTAGAACCTCGACGATAGGAACTCTCCTATCGTTTGAAGAAAATTGATGATTTTAGGTTGAGGGTCCTATAGGAACTCTCCTATCGTTGAAGAAAAATTGATTGAGGTTAAGGAACTTTAGAACCTCGACGATAGAGGTTGAAGGAAACCTTGATGATTTTGAGGTTAAGGGTCCCTACTTAGAACCTCGACGATAGGAACTCTCCTATCGTTTGAAGGAAAATTGTTTAGAACCTGAAGGTGATATTGTTGAGGTTAAGGAACTCTACCTTAGAACCTCGTTGCTGAAGTAAAATTGATTGTTTTGAGGTTAAGGGTCCTACTTAGAACCTCGACGATAGGAACTCTCCTATCGTTGAAGGAAAATTGATTGATTGATTTTGAGGTTAAGGGTCCTACCTTAGAACCTCGACGATAGGAACTCTCCTATCGTTTGAAGGAAAATTGATGATTTTGAGGTTAAGGGCCCTACCTTAGAACCTCGACGATAGGAACTCTCCTATCGTTTGAAGGAAAATTGATGATTTTGAGGTTAAGGGCCCTACCTTAGAACCTCGACGATAGGAACTCTCCTTTGTTTGAGGTTAAGGAACTCTCCTTAGAACCTCGACGATAGGAACTTTCCTATCGTTTGAAGTAAAATTGATTGAGCGTTGAGGTTAAGGAACTCTCCTTCGTTTGAACCTTGACGATAGGTTAACTTTTAACCTCAACGATAGGAACTTTCCTATCGTTTGAAGGAAATTTGATTGAATGAGGTTAAGGAACTCTCCTTGAACCTCGAGCGAAATTTATATGAAAGCAATTAGAATTGGAATAATTTTCTTCGAAAGTGTGAATTTGCATAATAGGCGAGTGCGAAACTTTAGACTTCGATAAAATGAGTGAATCTTGATGATGACAATATCGCTAACAAATTATGTAAAGGGAACGGATGTTTGGAATCAATATCCAAGGTTCATCTAATATTTTCTTCAGTAAATATAGATTCGCTTGAGAGATATGTCATCCAAATAAGGTTGAAGCTTAACTACCCCAAAATGTTATGCCTAGTAGACCTAATAGGATGCGTCTCAAGAGCAATAAAAATTACTCTTTACTCAGCCATTCCAACCTAAAGGCATTGTCCTATGGTTTTAATATCAGCATGGACGAGACTATCTTATAAGATAAAAAAAAGAAATTCCCTGAAAAGAAAAACTAAAACACGAAAGAAAATGCTGATAATAAAAGTAAAGGACAAGCAAAACGGATCGGATCGCTTCTTCTTCCACAATATTTCAACAGGGTTAGTAGAGGACTATTATGGGATCGAACTGTTCGGGAAAGACTGTCGCGTCCAGTCTATCTGAATCATTGCTGGATCTGGTTCAGGAACAAAAGCTTGCATTTTATCAAGTAATTCTTCAGCAGTTTTTGCAGATATTAGGATTCGTCATGCTACTCTTGATATAAAATTCTTCTGCACTGCATAATCCACAAAAGATATTAGACCTGTAAAGAGATCGTTAACATTCAAAAGCCCAATAGGTTTCTTGTGCAAATTAAGTTGGGCCATGGAAGCAATTTGGAAGACTTCTCCCAATGTACCAAAACCACCTGGTAGAGCGATAACAGCATCAGCATTAAGAAGCATTTGTAACACACGCTCTTGCAAATTTTTAACCACTAATTCTTCTCCAATCGTGCCCCCAGAAACAAATTTCAGAGGTCCAGGGATGATGCCCAGAACTTGGCTTCCTCCTAGAGATGCTGCTGATGCTACACCTCCCATTAATCCGACACTACCTCCTCCATAAACTAAGTGTATTTTTCGCTCAGCTAATACCCTACCTAAATGGTTGGCTGCCTTTAAGTACTCTTCATCTTTTCCAGGAAAAGCTCCAGAAAATACACAAATAGAGTACTCTTCATCTTTTCCAGGAAAAGCCCCAGAAAATTCGGGATTTACGAGTTGAGGTTTTCTCCATTCCTATCCTTACCCTTGTGAGAAAAGAAGAAAAGAGGATATATTTATAGAGATGAAAAGATAAAGCAATAATTTTATTTTCAAGAGTGGATACATTATTGCCAGCTATACACAGTAGTCACGAGTATGACTCAGGTCAGGTATGGGTACACTATCGTTAAAAGAGGAGGAAAATTTTCAAAATAGCTGCTAGCATGTACAGTATCTGGGTACATTATTGCACAAAAGGGGAGGAAAATTTCCAAAATGCAATTAGCATGTACAGTAGTCATAACTGTAGCTTAATTCAGGAGTTATTACGTTATTGTCGAATCGTCGGAAGGAAAATTTTCAAAAGCAACAGTTAGCTATATACAGTAGTCGTGACTGTGGCTCACGTCAGAAGTGGGTACATTATCGTCAAAAGAGAGGAAAATTTCAAAAGCAACAGCTAGCATACAGTAGTTGTGACTGTAGCTCACGTTAGAAGAGAAGGAAATTACATTACTGTAGCTCACGTTAGGAGTAGGTACATTATTGCCAAAAGGGGAGGAAAATTTCAAAAGCGACAGCTAGCATGTACAGTAATCGTGACTTTGGTCCACGTCTTCCACTGGCTTTGCGTCCAGTAACGGCTTCAATGCCTTCTATGAATCGGCGATTTGCATCCCATCTAGTTTTCTCACAAACTGGCAAACAGGGTCGTTTAAAGTCAGATTCCCAAGACTGTAACGATCTCGTTCTTTTTGGAAAAGTCATCCATAATCCAACAATCTCAAATTGCACTATTCCGCAAGAATGCGCTTCAAGAACCTCTCGGATATCCTTCCAGAGATTCCTTACGCAGGCCATTCTTGATGAATTTTCTTCTATCTTCACGATTTCTGGTGATCATCCCTGAAGAACGACATTTAGTGCCGCAAATCCACCATCCACAATTATGACAGACGCCTAGCCTCTTTGCTCTTCTCTTTTTGGCATAAGCGCTTTTACCAAAGCCGGGCATACGGGGGAAGAATGCATCTGGAACTTCACCAGCCGAACGAACCTTAGCTTTCGATTAGCCACCGCACATTATCAGGAATGCCTTTGTGCATAAATACTCTGAATCGTTCACATCTAGCTTGATAAATCTTTTTAAGAACATTTATTGGGAGGGAAGGAAAATACTTTCGTAGGGCGGAAAGAGAAGACTCCATTGATTGAAGGAGGAATTTAAAACAGAAGAAAGAAAGAAATTAGTTATTGTAGGAAACGGAAATAACTGTTACTATGTGAGTCAGGGAGTAGGTACCGTATTGTCAGAAAGAAGGAACATTTTCATTTATAGCGATAAAAGGATAGTCGTGTTTATTACGCTTACAGAAGCAAGTACATTATTGTCAAAAGAAAAGACAAATTTCAAAATGACAGCTAGCTATGTACAGTAATCGTGACTGTGGCTCCATCTTCCACTGGTTTTACGTCCAGTAACGGCTTCAACGCCTTTTATGAATCGGGGATTTGCTTCCCATCCAGTTTTCTTACAAACTGGCAAACAGGGTCATTTAAAGTCAGATTCCCAAGACTGTAGCGATCTTGTTCTTTTTTGAAAGTCATCCATAAGCTGACAATCTCAAATTGCACCATTCCACAAGAGTGCGCCTCAAGAGTCTCTCGAATATCTTCCAGAGATTCCTTACGCAGGCCATTCTTAATGAAATTTCTTCTATCTTCACGATTTCTGGTGATCATCCCTGGAGAACGACATTTGGTGCCACAAATCCACCATCCACAATTATGACAGACGCCTAGTCTCCTTGCTCTTCTCTTTTTGGCATAAGCACTTTTACCAAAGCCGGGCATA
The DNA here is from genome assembly GCA_005392925.1 of Aquilaria sinensis. Lineage (NCBI taxonomy): Eukaryota > Viridiplantae > Streptophyta > Magnoliopsida > Malvales > Thymelaeaceae > Aquilaria > Aquilaria sinensis. The sequence continues at coordinate 157,870 of SMDT01001507.1, read as the reverse complement.
CGGGAGAAGAATGCATCTGGAACTTCACCACCCGAACGAACCTTAGCTTCAATTAACGACCGCACATTATCAGGAATGCCTTTGTGCATAAATACTCTGAATCATTCGCATCTAGCTTGATAAGTATTTTTAAGAACATTTTTTGGGAGGGAAGGAAAATACTTTCGTAGGGCGGAAAGAGAAGACTCCATTGATGAAAGAGGAATTTGGGAAGAAAGGAAGAAATTAGTTATTGTAAGGAACGGAAATAACTGATTGTGAGAGTCACGGAGTACCGTATCCAGAAAAAAGAACACACATTTATAGCGATGAAAGGATAACGTGTTTATTACGCTTACAGAAGCAAGTACATTATTGTCAAAAGAAAAGACAAATTTTTTATGCAAAATGACAGCTTATATGTACAGTAATTGTGACTGTGGCTCACATCTTCCACTGGTTTTACGTCCAGTAACGGCTTCAACGCCTTCTATGAGTCGGGGATTTGCTTCCCATCCAGTTTTCTTACAAGCTGGCAAACAGGGTCGTTTAAAGTCAGATTCCCGGGACTGTAATGGTCTCGTTCTTTATGGTAAGTCCTCCATAAATCGACTATTTCGCATTGTACTATTCCACAAGAATGCGTTTCAAGAGTCCCTCGTATATCTTCCAGAGATTCCTTACGCAGGCCATTCTTAATGAATTTTCTTTTATCTTCACGATTTTTGGAGATGTATCCTAAAGAGCGGCATTTAGTATTGCAATTCCATCGTCCGCATTTATAACAGACATCTAGCCTCTTTGCTCTTCGCTTTTTGGCATAAGCGCTCTTACCTAGACCGGGCATACGAGGCTTTAATGCATCTGGAACTTCACCAGCCGAACGGACCTTAGCTTCAATTATCCACTGGACGTTGTCAGGAAGACCCTTGCGTATAAAAACTCTGATTCTTTCACATCTAGCATGGTAGATCTTTTTAAGAACTTTTAGTGGGAGGGAAGGAAAGTATTTTCGCAGTGCAGAAAGAGTATCGCAGTGCAGAAAGAGTAGAATCCATTGATGAAAGAAGAATTTGAGAGAAGAGGGAAAAGAATCAGTTATTGTAAGAAATTGGAATAATCGATTTTAGAAGTCGCGGGGTATCTTATCTGCTGCTTAATCAGAAGGAAGAACACGCATTTATAATGATGAAAATGGATAACGTGTCGATTACACTTAGGGGAACATGTACATATGTCAAAAGAAAATGCCAATTTTTCCAAATATAACAAACTTATGTACAGTAATTGTGACTGTGGCTCACATTTTCCACTGGTTTTACGTCCAGTAACGGTATTAATGGCTTCTATGAGTTGAGGATCTGCTTCCCATCCAGCTTTCTTACAAGCTGGCAAACAGGGTCATTTAAAGTCAAATTCCTGGGACTGTAACGGTTTCGTTCTTCATGAAAAATACTCCATAAACCAAGAATTTCACGTTACACAGATCCACAAGAATGCGTCTCAAGAGTCAATTGGATATCATCCAATGAGTCCTTACTCAAGCCATTCTTGATGAACCGTATTTTATCTTCTCGATTATTGGAGATCATTCCTAAAGAACGACACCTAGTCTTACAAGTCCACCTACCACATTTATGGCAGACTTGTAATCTTTTCGCTCTTCTTTTTCTGGCATAAGAACTTTTGCCAACACCAGGCATGTAAGACGCAAATGTCTCTGGGATTTCACCTGCCAGACGAACCTTGGCTTCGATTAACCACCGTACATCTTCAGGTATTCCTTTGTGCATCAGAACTCTTAATCGTTCACAGCGAACTCGGTAGATCTTTTTTAGGATGTTCATTGGGAGAGAGGGGGAAATACTTTCGCAAGGCAGAAAAAGTAGGATCCATTTTCTAGGAGGAAGTAAAAGAATGAAGGGAGGAAAGGATCAGTTATTATGGGCAACTGAGAGAACCGTCTTGAAAGTCACGGAGTACCGTATCCGCCGCTTAACCGGAAAAGTGGATCCTACTTTATTTTGACAATCATATAGATATCGTTGTCTTTGATATCTTTGATATGAATCCTCGGTTATCGAATTGATTGCCACCTTTTGACAAATTGTCATATTTCTTAACGTCATCGATTATTGAATCCATTGTCCAGCTTTCGACGACAATATTTCTTAATATCCGTGCTTATCTTTGACCATAGCTATCTCTTATCTTGAATACTGCTAAGCTGGCGTCAATTCTGTCCATCCAGGTGTAACCTCGATTATTGAGTCGATTACCAGGCTTTTGACAATATTGTCTACTTTATCCTTAAATTGCTGATGGGGCTGGCTCCGACATATTAGCTGTGCATCCGGCGGTAGATTGATAAGAGCTGATGTCATTGAGCTCTCAGCTTATACTGCTGTAGCTGTGCCGTGGATGTGTTTCCCATTTGATTCCTGTTCTGTATGCCATGCATGCATGATGTGAAATGAATGTAGAGCATGTGTAACTGATGATTCTCTTTTTATTTTGGAAGTTCTTCATGTCTTTGCTTTACTGGATCCTCTTTGTAATTGTCTTCTATCATTGAATCTCTTTATGCTTTCCAGCTGTTGTCCATTGTCTCGCTTTCCAGCTGTTGTCCATTGTCTCGCTTTCCAGCTATTGTCTATTGTCTCAAAAGCCTAACTCTTTTCAAAAATCTTCTTTCCTTGATTTGCTCTTGAATTTTGGCTTCAATTTCCTTAATGTCCGTCTCGTACTTTATGCCTCTCTGGATAATTGTCCCTGTTAAGATATTCGTGAGTATGATTCTTTCTTGCTGACATGGACATGTTAAGACTTCTGAAGCGATCATTCAGACTACCACCAAGGCTATCTCCAAAAGATTTGTTACTCCTTCTTCTTTGTTAGCCTATGTTCTGTGCCGCTCGCAAAGCAGGACCTCAATCTTACCTGTTTTAATTCATAAAGCTTATCAAAGTAATCTACGGTCTTTGCTTTTTTTCTAAGTTTTAATTATTACTATTCTTCCTTCAAAAGTCACAATTTATTGCACACTTAAGGCTAGTAGGAATGTGAGATTTGAAGGAAAAGAACTGGATAGAAGCGACTTTAGCATTTTGAACGTGAGAATCAAAGGCAAGCTAAAGAGAATTGGCTTTTTATTTATGGGTAAGAGAATATAAAAATCTTGGGTACAGATAGATAATGAAAGTGTAAGGGAAGAAAGCTCTCTTTGACAACTTTGATCAAATAAACTTTGGTAACCCTGTATCCACTTCTTCCCTTCTGTCCGAAAATTTCTTCATTATGCAAAGTATTTCTTTACTGAATCTGAATTTACTGGCTTTGGTAACTCTCGTCCATCCATTTCTGTTAGAATTAGTGCCCCTCCTGAAAATGCTTTCTTTACAACATATGGCCCGTCATAATTTGGTGTCCATTTTCCTCTAGAATCATGCTGAATGGGTAGAATTTTCTTGAGCACTATGTCACCCTCGTGAAATTGCCGTGGGCGAACCTTTTTATTGTAAGCGCGAATCATCCTCCTTTGATAAAGCTGCCCATGGCAGAGGGCTATCATTCTTCTTTCATCAATTAGGTTTAATTGCTCGTATCTAGCCTTGACCCATTCTGCTTCTCTTAATTGAGTATCCATTAGTACCCTTAATGAAGGAATTTCAACTTCAATGGGCAATACAGCCTCCATACCATATACCAGAGAAAAAGGTGTTGCTCCAGTAGAAGTACGGGTAGAAGTTCTATAAGCATGTAGTGCAAAAGGTAACATCTCATGCCAGTCCTTGTAAGTGACGATCATCTTTTCAACAATTCTCTTGATATTTTTATTGGCTGCTTCTACTGCACCATTCATCATTGGTCGATAAGGTGCTGAATTGAGATGCTTGATCTTGAATTGCCGGCACAAAGTCTGCATCATTGCATTATTCAGGTTCGTGGCATTGTCTGAGATGAAACACTCTGGCAGCCCATAGCGACAAATGATTTCTTTCTTAATGAACCGGCATACCACCTTTTGAGTTACATTTGCATAAGACACAGCTTCTACCCATTTAGTGAAGTAGTCAATTGCCACTAGGATGAATTTGTGACCATTAGAAGCTTTGGGGGTAATGGCTCCAATGACGTCAATTCCCCACATGGCAAAAGGCCAAGGTATTGCTGTTACATTAAGAGGAGCAGGTGGAGCTTGGATCTTGTTGGCATATATTTGACATTTGTGACATTTTCTCACGTGATTGATACAATCACTTTCCAATGTGAGCCAATAGTAACCAGCCCTCATTATTTGTCTTGCCATGGTATGACCACTAGTGTGGGCTCCACATATTCCAGAATGAACTTCTTCCATGATCTTTCGTGCTTCATGAGTATCTACACAGCGAAGTAGCATCGAGTCTGGGGTTTTCTTGTAAAGAATGTCAAGGTTTAAAAGAAAACCCATTGACAATCTTCGTAGAAATTTCTTGTCATTTTCTGATGCTTTTGGTGGATATACTCGTTCTTGGAGGTATTTCTTGATATCGTGATACCAAGGTTTTCCATCCAATTCTTCTTCGATGCTCATGCAATAAGCTGGAGAATCTATTATCTTTATTTCGAACACAGGAGTATGCTCGGGGTCGCTTATCTTGTACATAGCAGCTAAAGTAGCTAAAGCGTCTGGAATTTGATTATCTTCCCTTGGAAGATGATGGAAGCTTATACTGTTAAATCTTCGAGCCAAGTCTAGTATGAGCTTTTGGTAAGGGATCAATTTTGAATCCCTTGTCTCCCATTCTCCATTGATTTGACATATGACTAATGTGGAATCCCCATAAACTCGGAGATCTCGTACTTTCAATTCCAGTGCCATTTGGAGTCCCATAGCACATGCCTCATACTCTACTATATTGTTGGTACAAGGAAATGTAATTTTTGCTGTGAGGGGGAACTGCTCTCCGATTGGAGAGATGAGTATAGCTCCAATCCCTTGTCCCAAAGCATTGGACGCTCCATCGAATGCCATTTTCCATGTTTCATTGTCTTCAGAGACTTCCTGTTCAATTGTCATTATATCTCCATCAGGAAAGTCCATTCTCATTGGCTCATAATCATCCAATGCTCTATCAGCCAGATATTCAGCAATCACACTCCCTTTTACAGCCTTTTGGGTGACATACTGTATGTCGTATTCAGACAACAGCATTTGCCATTTTGCAATCCTGCCTGATAAAGCGGGTTTCTCAAAAATGTACTTAATGGGATCAGTCTTGGAGATCAGCAATGTGGTGTTATTGAGCATGTAGTGTCGTAGTCGGTGTGCTACCCATGCAATGGCGCAACAGGACTTTTCCACTATTGAGTATTTAGCTTCATATGTGGTAAGCTTTTTACTCAAATAGTAGATTGCATGTTCTTTCTTGCCTGTCTCATCACGTTGACCCAATACGGATCCTAATGAAGAATCCTGTATGGATAAATATAGAATCAACGGTTCTTCGGATCGAGGTGGTATCAAGACTGGTGGATTTGATAAATATTGTTTGATTTTCTCGAATGCTTCTTGGCATTCGTAATTCCACTCGATCGGATTGTTCTTCTTTAGTGATTTGAAAAGAGGTTCACACTTGGACGTCAATTGTGATATGAACCTTGCTATAAAGTTGATTCTACCTAGAAAACTTCTTACTTGTTTTGGAGTCTTCGGGGGTTGCATTTCTTGTATTGCTTTGACTTTACTCGGGTCAACTCGAATCCCATCCTTGTTGACCATGAAACCCAATAACTTTCCTGAAGAGGCTCCAAAAGTACATTTGGCAGGATTCAACTTCAGTTGATATTTGCGAAGTCTATCGAATAGTTTTCTTAGCACTTTTAGATGCCCCCCAGCAGTGAAAGTTTTGGCGATCATGTCGTCCACATATACTTCAATTTCTTTATGCATCATGTCATGGAACAACGCGACCATGGCTCTTTGATATGTAGCACCAGCATTCTTTAACCCAAAAGGCATCACCTTGTAGTAAAAGGTACCCCAAAGGGTTATAAAGGCCATTTTTATCATATCATCTGAATCAAGTTTGATTTGATTATATCCAGAAAAACCATCCATGAAGGAAAAGTAGGAGTTTCTTGCGGTATTATCCACCAGTGTATCAATGTGAGGAAGTGGGAAGTTATCTTTAGGACTGGCTTCGTTCAATGGCCGGTAGTCCTGACAAACTCTTAGTTTCCCACTTTCTTTCTTTTCGACTGGAACAATGTTAACCACTCATTCTGTATATTCAGCGACCCCAAGAAATCCTGCATCCCACAGCTTTCAAATTTCATCTTTTACTCTTAAGATTAGATCCGGCTTTAATCTTCGTAACTTCTGTCTGACAGGCTTCGCCCCAGGTTTCAAGGGTATTTTGTGTAGTACTATGTCTGAACTTAAACCAGGCATATCTTGGTATGACCAAGCAAATACATCCACATATTCCTTTAATAAGTGGACTAATTCTTCTTTTTCTTCAGGAGGGAACAGAGTGCCAATCTTGACTTCTTTTACATTCTGACTGTCTCCCAAGTTAAATGCCTCAGTTGGTTCTTGACTTGTTGCTCTTTCTTTTTCATCTCGCTCGATCATTTTTAATAGCTCAGGAGATATTTGAAGATCTTCGTCATCCGAGTCGGTAGTGTTTACAGGATTATCAAAGTTCATTATTTCATTATCATCAAAGAGAGTTTCAGGTCTGCATTATTCAGAGAGAAAAGAAAGAAAAGAGAAAATGGCAAGAATGAGATGGATGCAAACTGGTACTTTATTTACAATGTGCATAAATCACAACTTTATTGGAATAAAAAGCAATAACTAAAAGGTTCACTTAAACAAAGACTACACCCTATTGATTGAACCTTTCTTTAGGAGGTTTTTACTATTAGATTACTTTGGAAAGCTTTCGATTATAACAAGCAGTTCTATCGCCTCCCAATTGTTCAGCACATCCCGTGGGCCACAAGGTTGAATGAGCTCCTCATCTTCAGGTGAATTGCTGATGATTGCTTGAATAGAAAGACTTTCAAAATACTTGTTGATGTTGATGGTCAGCGCGCCTTCATTGTTATTTTTCAGAATCAGACCACCACTCACGAACATTTTGGTGATTTCAGGGATATCCAGATTTCTTTCCTGGAGAGGATGTCCTGTTAATCGTGCAATCCTCTTTTCTCTCTTTTCAGCTATTGCCTTCATTTTGTCATGTCTTGTCGGTGTGAAGCCTAGGCCGTATTTCCCTTCATTTGCGGATATTTTCAATGGCTCTGGGATTCCTTGTAAATCTTGTCCCAGACCTAACCCCGGTGAGTATCCTCCTTTTATCATGAGTTTGGCGACCATGTGACTTGTTTTAGAGATGTTAGGAACGGGTTCTTCTCCATATTCACTGACATAAGCAGCATTGACAATCTCAAAAGACCTGAATGAGCAATCAGGTATATTTTCATTGACCTCAACATATTGAGCATCCGCAGGTCTAGATAGCAGAATGTCTTCTTCAGCAAAGACTGTGATTATCTTTCCTTCAATGATGAATTTCATTTTTTTATGTAATGAGGAAGGAATTGCTCCAGCCATATGGATCCATGGTCTTCCCAGCAGACAGGTATAAGATGGAGAAATGTCCATGACTTGGAATGTGATATGGAAAAGACAGGGACCAATCCATTTTATACTTCCGAACCATGGACTCTGCCGAGTCATTTGGACACGGAATTTGACGAAATTTTAATCAATTTAATTCATATTGTAAATATGGATTTTTACCTTTTTATTTATTTAATTTTTAAAAAAGTCGATATTTTCCAAACCGTAGATCCTGCCGGATCATGCGGATATGGAAATTATTTAGAGTTAATTATTTAATTATTATTTTATGGAATTAATTATTAGTTTAACTTATAAGTCTTTTTTTATTCAATTTGTTAATGATTTAAAAAAAAATCTTTCTTTTTTATATCTTATTATTCTTTTCTTTCTTTTCTTTTCTTTTCTTTGTCTTTTTGATTTTTATCTTTTTCTTATCTTTCTTTTTTTTTTTTCTTATCTGATTTTTCTTGTTTAATGAAGGATATTTATTATTTAAAGAATTAATCAATTTATAAAAGAATTAAAAAAAATAATTAATTTTTTTTATTTAATAAGAAGTTAATTTAAAGGAATCAAAGAGTTTAAAAATAAAAATCTTTGATCATGGTACGGGGCGTTGTTACTCAGCCAGACCCTCTTCACCAGGTGAAGCAGCTCAAAAGCGGGCATGAGACAGTTTCCAGCAAATATACCATGAACTAAAATTTTTTTTTTTTTTGACTTAACAACATGGTTCAGATTTATTTTACATATATATTTTTTATGGCTAATTTCTTTAAATGAAATGAGTTTAACCATAAAATAAAGGAAAATTAAATAACAATAAATAAAGTGGAGGTTTTCTTCTTTTTTTTTATTTTATTTTATTTTTTTTTATTTAATACCAGGATTTTATTTACCAAAGAAAACAAAAGAGTTAAAAATAAAATCTTGATATTCATGTATTTGATTGATTTTTGTTGTTTGATAAAAGATAAACCAAAATTAATTATTCAAGAAAAGATTTATATAAAAAGTCTTGATATTTATACATATTTATTTTTAAGCTTATTTTTTTAATTTGATAAAAGATGAACCAAGAAAGTAATTATTTAATCAAGGTTTTATTTATTTAATGAAGAAAACTAAAGATTTATATGTATATTTTTTTAAAATAAAAGTAAAGTCTTAATATTTTATTTGATAAAAAGGTGAATCAAAAAGTAAACAAAAAATTTATTTATTTAATGATGAAACCAAAAATTTATATGTATATTTCAAAAAGAAAAGTCTTAATATTTATTTGTTTTATTTTTTATATATAAAAAAATTAAGCAAAAAATGATTATTTAATAAGGAAACTAAAAATTTATATGTATATTTTAAAAAAATAAAAGGTAAAGTTTTGATATTTATATAATTTATTTTAAAAAAAGATTAAAGAAATCAAAGATTTATATGTATATAAAGAAAAGTTTTTGATATTTATATGATTTTTTTATGTTCTTTTTGTTTGTTAAAAGATTTTTTTTTTAATTTTCTAATTTATAAATACATCTAATTAATAAGTAAAGAGATTTAATTTTTTTATTATTACCTTTATTTGAAATCATTTGGATAAAATTTTATTTAATAAAGAAAACAAAAAGTTATATATTTTTATTATTTTGAAAGAAATAAGTAAAAAAAAGTAAAATATTAGCCCAAAAATTTTTTTTTACTCTTTTATTCTTTTTATTAATAAAGAAACTAAAAAGTTATATTTTATTATTTTTCTGGATAAAGAGATAAGTAAAAATATTAGTTCCAAAGTTTTTATTTTTTAATAATAAAGGAAAATTTATTTATATACTTTATTTAAAAAAATATTTTATATATTTGGCGGATATTTAAAATATTTTCCAAGCCATGGATCCTGGCGGATCATTTGGACATGGAATTTAATTTTTATTTTAAAGATTATTTAATTTTGTATTTAATTAATTATTAATTAAAAATCATTACTTTTAAAGATATATTTGAAAAAAATGATTTATATTCATTTATTTATTTATTTATTTATTTATTTTTCATTATTTCATTATGTTTGTTTATTAAAAGGAATAAAAGTTATGTCTCAAAATAATAAAAGATAGTTGGTTTTTTTTTTTTATTAGTGATTTTTGTTAGCCTTTAAAAATTATTCACATAAAATTCCCTTTTTATTTTTTTAATCATAAAAAAAAATTAATAATAATAAAGTGGGGCTTTTTGGCCATCCACTTTAATAACACAATAATAATAAAAGTTAGCACAGTTAATATGGTTAGTTGTTAATAAAAGAAATAAAAAAGAAAAGTTAGTAAAGTTAGTTGTTAGTTGTTAGTTGTTAATAACAATAAAAAAAAGTTAGTAAAGTTAGATTAGTTGGTTGTTAATAACAACAATAAAAAAAAGGTTAGTAATAATAACAACAATAATAAATGAATAAACAAATAAATATAAAGAGTTATTAATTAGTTTTCTGCAAGAAAAGAAAAGAAAGTTAGTGACCAAAGTGAAAGAAATTGAAAAGATGAAGGACTGAAAGGAGGTTTTACCCTTAAAAATTAAAATTGAATCTGGAGAAAGAATCAGAGGCGACGCGAGGGAGGAGGGGGGGGGTGACGGGGCTGGGCAGGCGGAGGCGGCGAGGGCGCAGGGCGGCCGGGAGACGGCGACGAGGGCGCGGGGCGACGGCGGCGAGGCGCAACGGCTGGCGCGGGGCGACGGCGGCGAGGACGGCTGGGACGCGGCGGCGGAACGGATGGACGCGGCGGCGCGAGACGGATGGACGACGGCGGCAGGACTGCTGGGCGCGGCGGCGGAACGGCAACGACGGCGGCGACGGCGTAGGAGCGACGGCGACGGCGACGGCGTAGGAGCGACGGAGCGGGATAGGACGGCGACAGAAAAAGAAAGAAAGAGCAAACGGAGGGAAAAGGTAGTCGAAACGTAATAAAAAATAATTTTGGGACTGTTTTGACAGAGAGAGGAGAGGCTAGGACTAAGGCTTCTATTTTATCTTTTTTAAAAAGGAGCTCTGAAGTTTTTTCTATGATTTTCTATGTGTTCAAAACTGAATTTGGATGGGTATTTATAGAATGATATTTGCTGAAATGTAGACGTATAAATTAATAAAAAATCTCAAACTTATCTTTTAAATTGGTAAAATGACAGTTTCAGTCCTTTACGTTACTCCAGCTCTGGATAAGCTCAGAAGCTTCTGATTTTGACAATTTTAACGTTTTCTGTCAATTTGGGCCAGAAACGTCCGTTTAGGCCCAAAATTGACGCGAAAAATTACCCAAAGCTCCTGAAACTTTCAGAATTTGTCAATTTTGTCTGAAACTTCTCAATTTTGTCATTTTTACCTCAAACTTTTAATTTTTTGTCATTTTTTTCTGAAATTTTATTTTTATTTCAAACACATACATATTCACACATATATTATTTTAAATCAAATCTTCTCAAAATAAAAATATATTTTAAACTAATTAACATAATTAAAATTTTTTAGCAATAATAATAATAATAATAATAATTTTTTAATTAGTTTTTTTTTTAATAAAATTTTTAAAATTTTAAAAAAAAGGCCGGACGAAATTGGGTGTCAACAAACATATTCAGTCATTAGTCAGTTGCAAGAGATTGTTTCCTTAGTTGCTATCCTTCATTTGTATTATAGTTATAGTTTCATAAAATAGTACTGAAAATTGCAATGAAAAATAACTAGTTAAGTAGGCTGTTGGTAGGGCACCTACCAAAGTTAAATTCAGCATAATCAGAACCTCGAGTTCAGTTTGGCTGTGTAAGGTTTGGAGTAAGCTCAAGCTCATAATTGAGCCCATGAGTTCCAAACATGGGCTTAAGTTTGACGCAACAAAAGTGCAAGCTCATCCTGTAACTTTGATAAGCTTGATGAAATTGAGGGCTAACTATAATTTTTCAAACCTAACGTAACGGGGTTACATGCATCTAGAACCAAAACTTTAGGGGACACGTGCAATAACGTCATATTTAGTGGGGCTCTTTCATCCAGGGGGTGACTACAAGTTTTGGAACCAAGGGGTTAAATGTTGTTATATCTCAACTTTTGAGGAAATGCGTAATTAATCCTCTGCCTAGTGATACTATTTCAATTAGGTATTAAAAAGAAAAATTTACAAAAATTTAATAATGTTATAAAAATTTACTTTTAAATATATTATTACATCTACTTAATATCAACTTTCAAATTAAATTAGTTCAAGGTAAAAAAAATATGTAAAAATAAAAATAAATTATTTTAAATTAAGTTGCTTAAGTTAAAAGAACTTAAGTCTATTATATAACTAACTTTATCCGAATCGATGTAAACAACCCTACGCATTAGATTTCTAAAAGCTATTGATAGTCTAGAAGTCAAGCAATATGCTTGATCATGCACCCAGGCTACGCTCGCCTTGATAGTGACCGACTTTATAAGAATGGAGCAGAGCTTTATTACCTCATGGTTGAGAACAAAAATAGATATATGTTGTTGGAAGGAAAAAAAAAAATAAAAGAGCTGTAAAACCAAGCTATATGATACATCTAAGCTCTTAATAATTTCACCCTAAGGTGATATATATATATATATGGGGTCAGGTAAATTCGATGACTAATGCACTAAAAACTTAGGTCGCGATTTGACATATTGGATCATATACGTTGAGATTTAGCTTTTCTATTTCGAAAAGATATGGTCGGAGAATTCTATATTGTTTGCATGATCAATATATCAGAGCTTTTATTTTTTTTTTCCCTAAAGCAATGATCGCTTTTAATTAGTGCAGGTTTAATAAAATCTGTGTTGATAGACTGCAACAGCTGACCAATTCTCTTTATGATGACATATATATGTCCTATTATGCTGACAATAATCACCTAATTTAATCTCATCCAATGTATCTTGCTTGAATTAAATCCCATCAGTATGGTTTATGCATGTTTATGTTTCCTTTTTGTTTTTTGTTTTTTTTTTGGTAAATATGTTTTTCATTAGCACACTGAGTTTTATTTTTTTCGATGAATGTTATGTAAATATAATTATACGGATGTGTTAAATATCGATGCTTTCAAAGACTTTAAGAACTCTTCTGATATAAAATATATATATATATATTTGTTTATTTTTCCATTTTATTTGAAAAAAAGGAAGTAAAGTTTTTGGGGAAAAAAATGGTACGTGAAGTTAATTTTCACTATATACTTATTGAAAACTTAAAATTAAAAGTAAAAACTTATTTAGAGAATTAAGCATAGAAACAGAAAATAAATTAATTAATTAAGCAAGGATCAAGATGAACCAATTTGCATGATTTGGTAATCTTAACTAACGTCCACAGACAAATGTGGAATTTCATTGTGGCAAAGAGCTGATACAAGAAAACCTCTCAAACTCGCACATAGCCAAACCCCCTACGCCCACATATTGCAAAAATACAATGAAAAACATATCAAAATCCTAAACGAAAAAGACACATGTTATGGGACGAAACATGGTCAACCTTGTAAATTACAAGCCTACCGGCCAATTTCTTCCTCTCTCACCACATACTGATAATATATCACCGCTGAAAATTTTATGGCAAAAAAGAAAGGCCTAATTGTCCTAGTGACCCCTTAACTTAGGGATTCATAGAAGTTAGTCGTTTAACTTGAACTCAATCTATATTGATCCCCTAATTTTACTACTCATCATAAATTTGTCCAGCCAACTAATTTGTCATAATACTGTAACCGTCTTTGAGTGTTTAGTAGAGTTGGTGATTGATATGCATAGTAAGAGAACGCAAGATGAATTCCTAGAGCATTTAGCAAAATGTGTAGCAGGTGACTGGATTGTTGGGAATCCAAACGAGTTTCACGCTATTAAATTAGCGTACACCAGGATCGGATTGCAGAAATAATCACACGGGTACCTTGTTTTTGAAATTCCACAAATGCAGAATTCTCCAAGCTTAACACGCTCGAATTCCTTCTCTTCCGGTTGCACTATATGAGTGTTTGTGCTATTATTGTTTCTGGACTAATTATATCTATATTTTCAATAATACACAACCACTCCTTTTATAGGCAAAAAGTACAATAGCTTCTCTTAGAAGCTAAAGTACAACTTCTCTTAGAAGTTAAGTACAGTAGCTTCTCTCAGAAGCTAAAGTACAACTTCTTTTAGAAGTTTGACCGGGTAGAGTTTGGAATGTGGCGTGGGACCCTTGGGATCTCTTAATCCTGTCAAATTAGTCCTCCACTAATTTATTGTTTACAAGTCAGATAATTCAGGATTTCACAAGTACCCATTTTATTCTATTCCGTTCACCGTCCAATATTGTTGCACATAATCCGGACTAGACCAACCACATCCAAAACGTGGTACTGTCAATACGGAATTAAATATGTGCACGTCTCTTCAAGTTTATTCGGACTCTAAACAATTTAGAAAAATATTTATAAAATCTATATATACCATATATATAATTTGATATATAGAAAATAATATTTCCAAAACAATATTTTTCTAAATTGACCACGTGAATTTCTTAATCTGAAAAACCAAGAGACTTACTCCATAATATTCACTCTTATTTCAAGAGCGGTGAATTCTATGTTGAATAATCATGAACTTAACATGTTACATTTATGTGATCCAACATGTCTAAGTATATCCTATATTAGGCATCATTGGTTGACATATCAAAATCACATAAAGTATACATTTAAATTCATATTATTCTCAAGTCTACGGAATAAATAACATTTACTCTTTCTCAACAGTTGAAGGTCTAAGAGTAATTGATTTGGTCCTGTTCAAATATTTATCTCCATAAATATCCACATACACATTAGGAATCAATATTCCAGTGATTGAGACAAATCACTCTATCTCATATAGTAATGTCATATGTGCAATCTTTTATGAGTAATCAACCCATGTATATACTCATAGATTGTGAACACCTTTTTAAAGAACTACAAAGATAAATTAAGTCTCATGTGGTATGATCTCCATCATCCATCAATTCATATGTAATATAGTTCTTATGGGTTTATCACAGTAGGAGATAAGTTGGCTTTGATGAGCACAACAAATCTTTCATGGATTTGTATGGGATGTTATGTTTTCTTTGTCCATGAGATGTACTTTTTACTCTTTTTTTTTTTTTGCCGAAGACGGCTTTTCTGCTCGGGGATTGTTGTGCGATCAGTCATGTTCATGTTCTATTGACGTTTAGCATCAGTAATCGAATAGACCAAAATTTGTACAAAACCCAAATTAACCGAAAACCGAATTAACCATTATGTTTTGACTTTTTACCCGAATAACCAAAATTTCACGCTCCAGGCCTTCCCCTTCCCAGCTGACGAGCATCAGTTCAGCCTCCAGCCTCTGCTCCTTCCCTTCTCAATCCTCCGTCGCCCACTTTCCTATCCAACTCTACGTCGGAGGTCTACTATTGTCAAATCGCACGAAATTAACGATTACAATTTGAAATTCATGTAGTTGGCCGTATTTTCTTCCATTAAAAGGTTGAGATCAGTGGTGGGTAAGCGGTGATAGTTGGCGAGTTGGCGATAATTGGCCTTCATGGTGGGAACAACCTTGACTGAGAACGAATAAGAGGAAGCCTATGAATTGGGGTAACTGAACTTGTCTTCCACCAAAGAGGAATCGAATTAATCAAGCGAATTAGAGAGAGGAATAACAAAAATCAATGACAATTGGCGAGTCGGCAATGGTGAATCACGGATTTACAAAGTGAATTGAAGCAGAAAGAGTGAGGGTTCACAGGACAAACGTTGAATTCGAAAGTGAGAGTAGGTACCATTTGAGATAGATGAACCGTGAACGAGAGAAAGAATCAAATAGAACTTAGGGAGACTAAGACAAAATGATGCCGTTTTGCATTTAAAAATTTAGTTTTTTTGGTGACCGAATTACTAATGAGTGGAACCAAAATTTTAATCGGCTATCAATTAAAATAAAAAACTGAACTTATGCTCCTAATCAGTTACGAAAACCGAATTCTTTTTTGTTAGCTGATTATTTCAGTTAATACCAAACTTCTACTCACCCCTACTTCTAGGTTCTGTTTCTTGGGGCTATGTTCATTTTTTTTTTCTTGGATATAGTTGAAGTCTGGGAGCTGTTTTGTGTGCTCGGTTTTGAGCTATGTCTTGTCGGATCTGTACTTTATTGCTTCTGATATCAATGAAATCTTCCTTTTTGTAATTACACATTTTAAAAAACCAATACATAATTTTTTAATATTTAAAAAATATAATTACTAAGTAATAGTATGAAATGTGTATATAATTATATACAATAAATACTACTCTCGCCATCCTAAATTATTAAGTTAAGAATACAAGGCAAGTAATCTTATTTTTGAGGCATAGCTAATATTATCTCTTTGTTATTATTTGATAGAAATTCTTCAAAAAAAATAATTTTGGAAACTATAATTTTCATTTATCATCTGTATATAAAAATTTTGAACTGGTATACCAAAATGTTGGAGATAAAAAATTATAAATTAATTGATATAAATAGTAAATGTTGCAAATATTTGACATAGAGAAAGTATTACTATTATCATTAATTTATCGAGAAAAAATATTACTATTATTGTTATAAGCGTAAGGTAAATGTAAGAATCTTTAGTGGGCTAGATAATGTTAATTGAATTAAAGGTTTTATAAACTCTTTTTTATTAACTAACCTATCAAGTAGAAAAAGAATTGTTTGAAACGA
Organism: Aquilaria sinensis; assembly: GCA_005392925.1. Taxonomy (NCBI): domain Eukaryota; kingdom Viridiplantae; phylum Streptophyta; class Magnoliopsida; order Malvales; family Thymelaeaceae; genus Aquilaria; species Aquilaria sinensis. The sequence goes on along the minus strand of SMDT01001507.1, from coordinate 141,500 downwards.
AGTGAATTATGAAAAAGAAAAACAAAGCAAGATTAGCTTTAGCTTTGTATGAAAAACATTTAAGGAAATTACATAATTAACTTTAACACGCCTGCTATTAAAATTTTCTTTATTTAGCTTGGATTAACAAAAACCATCAACTTAGACCTATTAGAATCTTTTTCTCTCTAAATGTTGCTTTTGTCCATGTTATTTCTTTTATTTTGTACTTTAGTCCCCAATGTTCCTAAATATTCTAAACAAGGTGATGACGGCATGCCCATATCAAGTGGTTGGCTAACTTGCGATAAATTGTAAAGTTAAAGGATTAACATAGGCCAAGTTGCATGTTAAATGAACAATAAAAACTGAATCCAAATTAATAGACTAACTTGTTTGAGCTAGCCAAGTTATAGGACCCCTAGGTAATTAGGCCCAATTAGCCTACTCAAGTTTAATGTTAATTTTTCTTTTTCCTTTTAGCCAACTAAACTTTAACTTGAGCCAAATAAACCATTGAAGTTATTAAATAAGGTTAAGTTACCCATTGTCATTACAAGTGTAAACGGGTTGGACCTTTGTCAGGTAGCTCAAGTTCGAGCATGCAAAAGGGCCTAATACTTTAAAGGGACGAGCTCGAACTAGCAAACAGTTTGCTCCCTTTTGTGAACAGGCCTAATAGGTATTCAATAATAACAGACATAATATATTAAATCAAAGAGTTATTGGTTAAAATCTCTAAATTAAATATAATAACTTCTGTAATCATTCTAGCTTGGCGGGTTTTCACTAAGTTTGAACCTCAAAATTTGGACTTGAGCAATTTGAGCTTGAGCTCATATAGCACTGATAGCTTAAGTGGGCTTGAGCTTAGCCCGACTCCTTTACACCTATAATTGTTGTTATCAAACTAGTACCATCTTGCCATTGAGTTGTCAAATGAATCGAATATATAGTTAAAAACAAGTGCATTCCATTAAGATGGATGTGTTGTTGAATTTTCTAATAATGTCAAATCCATACAATGGGTCCAGCAAGAAGGATCCAAGAGATCCAGGGAGAGTGCCCAGTGAAAGAGGTGAGTATTATTTGAACAAAATAAAAAAACCATCTATATATTTAAATAAAATATTTCTATTTTTTTCTAGTTTAATCGGTTTGGACTAAAATCAAATTTTATGTTCAGCTATTAGATCGATTATTGGATCATACATTTAAAACTAAATAAATCGAATAGTAATAAATATTTGACCGTTGCCCATATTGATATCACATATATAAACTTATTTCCTATTAATTTTGGACTATATGTTATTGATCCTTTTTTAATTTTGAGTATGAGATATAAAATCTTGAATATTTTATCTTCTGTTTTCATTTACTATGTACTTAGGTTTTATAAAAAAAAAAAAAAAAGGAAACGATTACACTAAACAGAATTAATTAAAATATAATTTAAACAATTTCGATCAGTTTTGACATATAATGCTTACAATTTAGATATATTTTATAAAAATTGAAAACCAATAAATTTATTGTGATCGAATAAGTTTCAAAACAAAACAACCGAATGCTTAACTCCACCCGCGGGAGGGCTTCCTCGCAGTCCACCACCTCTATCTGTTCTGTCAAACATCAAACTGTGCTGATTAATTTGACGGCGAAGAGGATGTGGACGAGAACTATAATGATGACATCGAGGATGATGATTCTATCAATGACAGAGAAAATCATCCAATGCAGCAATCTGACCTCGCTGTTGCATCGCCAGCTCCGCCGGCTGCGAGTTGTTTCGGAGAGGACAAATGATTTTTTAGCTGAAAATCAACCTTCTTTTGTTTGATCAGTGCCTGGTCTGAACCATCAAAAGATTTGAATAGAGCGAGAAGGTACGACCGCGTGGGCGCTCCAATTTCGTTCACCAGAGCACAAAAGAATCTCGCTGGAGGGGAAACGCCGGTTGATGGCGGGGATCTCCTCCAACAGCTAAACAGTTTGCATCAATGGCCTGACCCTGGAACAATTTTGACAGTAGTGGGCTAATTGGCTAGCTTTATAACAATAATAGTTTATTCGGCCCAAAAAATTAGTTAGTGGGTTAATTGGGCCAGGCAGCAAACCGAATTATATTACTATTACTATTACTGCCATATTCTAAATATGAACATTGGTACTATTGTATGAACAGTAATTCAGTTTTAGGCCATGATTCAGCATTTTTTTTTTTTACTTTTGATTTTTTTTTTGCCTTTTTTAGGGTGCAATTTACTCTTTTTTGAGCTATATCTCATTTTGTAATGTGCTTGTTTTTCTGAGGGCCTACATTGCAATTTTACCGATTTTCATTTGTCTCACATTTTTTTCGATTAAATGCGATTTCATTCCCTAATTTTCTAATTTTTCTTTTTGGGACCTGAGTTACATCCTTCTTACATTTTAGTCCTATAATTTTATAACTATTTAATTAAATCTTCTATTTGTTCTCTTGGCTCTCCAGTTTTTCTTTTTGTTGTTTTTTATATATTAATTTTTAAAATAAGACATTGGTGACTATAATTTGTTTATTTTTTAGTTAAACAATTTTTTATCTTCATTAAGTCAATTGTTAAATCTTTAATGCCTAAAGTTTTTCCATTTTTTTTGTCTTCATCCTAACTTCTTTTTTATTGATTTTCCTTATTGTTGTTTTCTAAAATGAAGCTTTAATCATTATTTCTATCATTATTCTTTCAATATTGTTTCAAAGCACGTAATTTTTTTTGTGTTGCACTCTTATTATTAAAATTTATTACAAAAAATATCCATAATAATATACGGGTCACCAAACCTCTCAATTTATTTTTTTTGTCTCTAATTTTTTTGTCATTTTCTTTATTATCTTTTAAAACAAAATATTAATAACCATGATTTGTTTCTCTTATGTTTCTAGTAGTAGCATTTTTTACTTCAGCTTCTACCTCCACCTACGAAGGTGTGTAACATTATTTTGTTCAAAAATTACAATTGCTGAAACTTGAAAGCGTGTTTTTTTCGTTGTATTAAGTCTCTATCTCTTTCTACGAATTTATGCAATGATCATATGAACTGCCGCAATGCACGGCTTCCATGCACCTCGTTATATTCTAAAAGGGGATGAGATTTCACTTTTCATCAATAATGATTACTGTTAAAGAACAGTTATTTGTTTTTTTTATTTTTTTGGATTTTTGTTTTTTAGGATACAATTTGCACTTTTTTTAGTTTAATCCTCTTTTTACAAGGCGCTCACCTTTTTAAGGACCTATGTTGCATTTTTCTCGGTTTTAGTCTTATAGTTTGTCTCATGTTTGTTTCGGTTAAAACACAATTTCAATTCATAACTTTCTAATTTTCCATTTTAGACTGTGAGTTACGTCCTTGTTATATTTTGGTCCCCAAATTTTATAATTATTTAATTAGATCTTCTATTTGCTCTTTTGGCCCCTAACTTTCTTTTTTTATTATTTTTTATGTACTATCTTCTAAAGTAAGACATTGGTGACCATAAATTGTTTGTTTTTTAGTTAAACCATTTTTTTTATCCTCATTAAGTCAATTGCTAAATCTTTAATACCTAAAGTTTTTTATTTTTTTATTGATCCAAATTTTTTTATTAATTTTATTTATTGTTGTTTTCTAAAATGAAACTTTAATCATTATAATTTTCCCACTTTTGGCTGATTGATTCGACTTTAGTTAGTTTTTTTTACTTTCTTTTCTCTTTATCTCTATTAATTAAGGGTTAGACTATTAAGTGATTAACATATATTGAACATAGTTTTGTATTTCAGTCCTTTTTTTATCATTATTGATTATTAAGTTTTGTATCATCAATTATTTACTTCAAGCTCTATAGTTTAATAAAGTAATTTGGTTCATAATTGGTAAATTTAAAAGTAAATTCTTCTAGATAAATTTTTTATCTATATTAAAAATTAGATTTTGAGTTAATAAGCGATCAAAATTTTTAATGAATTATTTTTTAATTAAAAAAAAATATGTAATGTTTTCGAAGCACATATCGTGTTTTATTTCATATTGTTATTATTAAAATCTATTACAAAAAAATATCCACTACAATGTGCAGGGTTACCAAACTTCTCCATTTATTCTCTTGGTCTCTAATTTTTCCTGAATTTTTTATTTATTGTCTTTTAAAGCAAAATCTTGGTAACCATGATTTTTTTTAATCAACTATAGTGACTTCATTTAATTTTTTTATTTATTATTATTATGTTTTAAACCAAAACTTTAATCACTATGAGTTGTCTTTTTTTTTCTTCTATATGGTTTAAGCTGATTCATTTTAGCTAATGTTTTCATTTATTTCATTTTTTCTTTTATTAAGTTAATGGTTAAGCCTTTAATTCATGAAATTTTTACATTTACTCCCTTGGCCTGAAGACTATTTTTTTGTTATTTTTTTTATTTATTAATCATTAAATCCCACTTTTTGTCAATAAAATTCCATTCTTTATCTTATATTATTAAAATTTTCATATTATTTCTCTTTTCTAAGACAAAATTTTAGTCTAAATGATTTATCTCTTGATACTTAATTTTTTTTTTTTATCCTCTTAGTCCCAAAACTTTGCCTTGACTTTTTATTCCTATTCTTACTTTTTTTTTATTTTTATGAAACTAGTTTTCTTAGTTAATAATCACCACTATTTATATTTATATTTAATGTTGATATAGATTAAACCATCATAACGTGCGAGTACCATAAACTTCATTATACTATATTCTAAAATAGGGAGACATTTCACTGTTCATCAACAGTATTTACTGTATATGAACAGTTCTATCTTTTTTTTTTTTTTGGCTTTTCCTAGAAGTTATTTGCTCCGTTTTGAAGTTTGATAATCTTTTCGCAAGGTGCTTGACTTTCTAAGGACCTATGTTGCAACTTTTTCAGTTTCAATTTATTTCACATTTTGTTTCAGTTAAAACGAGGCTTTAGTTTTTAACTTTCTAATTCTTCTATTTTAAGCTCTGAGTTACATCCGTATTATATTTTGATCCCCAAACTTTATATTTACTTAACTAGATCTTTTATTTACTCTCTTGGTCCCCAGTTTTTTTTTTGTTATTGTTTTATGTACTATCTTCCAGAGTGAAATATTGGAGACCATAATTTATTTATTTTTTAATTAAACAAAATTTTATTTTTATTAAGTCAATTGTTAAATCCTTAATACCTAAAGTTTTTCTTTTTTTTTTTTTTTGTCTTCATCCTAACATTTATTTATTGATTTTCTTTATTGTTGATTTTTAAAATAAAAATTTAATCATTATAATTTATCTACTTTTGCTCTGGTTCTACTTGATTTGGCTTTAGTCAACTTTTAACTTTCCTTTTTTTTTTTTATCTTTGTTAACTTAATGATTAGACTGTTAATTAATTAACATATATTAAACATAATTTTGTATTTCTGTCATTTTTTTTGTAATTGTTAATGATTAAGTTTTATAGCATCAATTATTTACTTCAAGCTATGTAGTTTAATAAAGTAATTTGTTCTATAATTGTTAAAATTGAAAGTAAATTAGATTTTCAGTAAATCGCATCCGAAAAAAGCAAAAAAAATAAGACAAAAGCAAAAAAAAAAACATGATTTCAGTCCCCAACTTTTTAATCATTCCATTTTACGCTCTGAGTTACATCCACATTAGATTTTGGTCTCTAGATTTTATAAATATTTAACTAGATCTTCTATTTGTTCTCCTGGTCCCCAAGTTTTTTTTGTTACTGTTTTATGCATTATCTTTTGAAGGAGGACATTAGTGACCATAATTTTTTTATTTTTTATTTAATTTATTTTTTATCTTTATTAAATCAATTGTTAAATCCTTAATACCTAAAGTTTTTCCTTTTTTTTACTTAATCTTAATTTTTTTATTGATATTCTTTTTTGTTGTTTTCTAAAATGAATCTTTAATCATTATAATTTACCTGCTTTTAGCATGGTTCTAGTTTAAAATTAGAGATCAAGAGAATAAAGGGGAGGTTTGGTAACCCACAAATCGTAGTTAATATTTTTTTTATAAATTTTAATAATAAATAAATAAAAATTTATCATCAATAGATTTATGATAATCAATTAAATTTTATTTTTTTATTTATTGTCTTCTAAAGTAAAATATTTGTGACCATGGTTTGTTTCTTTTATTTTTTTTAATCAACCATAGTGACTTCATTTATACTTTTTTTTGTTGGTTTTATATTATTGTTTTTTTTAACAAAACTTTAGTCAATATAAGTTGTCTACTTTTTTGTATTGTTTGAACAGATTCATTTTAGCCAATGTTTTAATTTATCTTCTTTTTCCTTTATTAAGTTGATGGTTAAGCTTTTAATTCCATAAATCTTTACATTTTCTCTTTTGGACTAAAAACCATTTCAGTCGCCACTTTTTTTTCATTGAAATTCCACTCTTTGTTTTGTATTATTAACTTTTTCATATTATTTTTCTTTTCTAAAACAAAATTTTAGTCCTCACGGTTTATCTCTTCATACTTAGAATCTTTTTTTTTTTTGGTCTCCTAGTTCCAAAACTTTACTTGACTTTTTTATCCTGATTCTTGATTTCCTTTTTTTATTTTTACGAAACTTTTTTCCTTCATTAATGATCTCTGCTATTTATATTCATATTTAATGTTAACATGGATTAAACAGCTGCAACATGTGGGCACCATGGATCTTGCTATTATTATACTCCATCCGTCCCATAAATTTTGATACATTTGACTTTTTGTTGTATTTTGACTCAATTTTATTTATATTATTATTTGTTAGAAAAAATCAAAAAAAAAATATTTAGAAACTACATATCTTGAATTATCATTCATATACAAAGATTTGTTATTTATATATTAGAATGTTGAAAATAAAAAATCATAGATTAATTGCTAAAAACAAATGGAACAAAACTTTTGGGACGGATGGAGTATATGAAAGGGTGTAGCCATTATTACTGTTCATTGAACAGTGCCCTAAATGATGGCACTTTAGGTTTGTTGTTTTGTTTTCTTTGTTTCAGCCCTCTAAATAGTGCGTTTTAGGTTTATTGTTTTGCACTCAGTTCGTTTTAACTTAAGTTAATTGGTTACAAAATGACTTATTTTTATTTTTATATCTTTTTAACTCAGAATTAATTTTAATTAAAAGTCAATATCATGTAATAATTCATTGAAAAATATAATTTTTATAATCTTACTAATTTTTTATAAAATTTTTCTAGTTTAAGGCATTAAAAATTATTTTTAAATGAATTATTGCATTTACATGATATTAACTTTCAAATAAAATTAAATTTAGGTAAAAAAATATAAAAATAAAAATAAATTAGTTGGCTTAAATTAAAATGAATTGTTAGTTTGTTTTCTTCATTTCAGTCATGTAAAAAAAAAAAAGTCATTTATTGCAGGAGATTGTAGGTTTTTTTGTTTTCGTTGTGTGGTGTCTCTGTTGCGAAAGAGGAAGAGGGGTCTGTTGCGAGAGAGGTCGAGAGAATTTGGGGCTTTCTGCTGCGAGTGAGAAAGCCAGGGAACTGTCGTCCCTGGGTTCCGGATAGGAGTGAAGTTTCAGCCATGGCAATTTTAATTGTGGTGATTGGTGTAATTAGGGGTTAGCATCGTGGGTTTTAGGTTTTGGGTCTCCGGTGGTGGAATGGGTTTGTATCCTTGGTGGTCGATTCAACTGTGGTTTCTTTTCGGAATTGTTGTGTGTATTGGGTGGATTAATCGCTCTGCAGTTTTGTTCATCGTCTGAGTTAGTGATTGTTTGTAATTCGTTTGTTTTCTTCGTAGATTTTAATTTGTGGAAAATCAATTTCCTTCGGTGAACATTTACTGATATTAATTATGTGTATTGTGATGCATTGTTGACATGCCATGTTCGACTGGATGCTGGAGTAGGGGCGCGGTCAAATCTTGCTGTGTGGTGTTTCTATTTTTGTTGGAAGATATATGGTTGGTGTTTGAGGTAATTAAATTGAACTTTTGTACATTTTACTGATGCTTTTACTGGTATTTTTACTAGAGAGGGAAATATTAGTTAGGTTATTGGCTTAGATTTAGAGAATTTGTTTTTCGTCTTTAAGTGTTGACTGTATTATAGAAGGTGATTATTATTTTGTTGTTATCCGGATTTGTGTGCTTTTACTTGTTCTCTGTACTTGACTTGAGTTATAATTGGTTCCTTTTTAAGGGTTGAGAGGGTTTTGATTTGAAGTTTGTGCTTCCAAAATCAAGCTTCTATATTTCTCATTCTACTTTTTTCGTTTCTTACCCAATATGGTTTTCCTGTATTCCTTATGTTATTTCTTTCGTTTATTACCTGATTTGGTTTTCTTTCATTGGTGGTAAGGGTTTTGGCTTGGTTATTTTTTAGTTTTCCATACATCACTTCTCTCTTAGATATTTTAATAGCTTTATCTTTTTCTTCTTAGTTTCAGTTTGGAAATGACAATGAAAATGTGATTCTTCTGTTGGTTTTCTTCTGAAATTTTTTGGTTTGATTGGCTGCTCTGTTGGATCATAGTTCTTTTATGGCTCTTCCTGCTCTCTCTATCTTGGTCGAGGTCCTCTGTTCAGGTTTCCGTTTTTTCTTAAAATGTTTGATACGTTTTGTTGTATCATGTATCATTTCTTCCTTTTATCATTTTTGGTGTAATTTATTTTTTGTGGAGAGTTTTTGGGTATCTTTTGAGTATGAGTTTATAGTCTGATGTTTGAACTTTAGTTTAGATTTAGGGTTTCTCATACATTTTCCGTTCCTGATTTTTTCATCAAGTGTGGTGATTTGTTGGCTATATATGTTGGTAGGGATTCTTTTTCCCGGGTGCCCTTTCTTTTCATGTTTTGTGGTTCTGTTTTGATGATGGCTGAAATGATTTAGAGCAAATTTGTTATAACTTAAGTCAACTGACTTATTTTTATTTTTACATCTTTGTTGCTTGAAACCAATTTCATTTTAAAGTCAATATTATGTAAATATAATAATTTATTTGAAAATAAATTTTCATGGTATTGCTAAATTTTTATGAATTTTTATTTTTTAATGTGTTAAATTAGAAAAATTCATAAAAATTTAGTAAGATTACAAAAATTGTATTTTTAATGGATTATTACATCTACATAATATTGGTTTTTAATTAAAATTAGTTCCGGGTGAAAAAGACGTAAGAATAAAAATAAACTATTTTAAAGTAAATTAACTTAAGTTAAAAAAAAATTAAGTCTTAATTTTAGATATAGTTACTATTCGGTGAAATAAATTTTGTTTATTCTATATCATATAATAAAATTATTCTCTTTTTTAGCCTTAGATTCTTTCATCTATGTTCTTTTAAGTTTTAATAATATATAAGTTTTTTCTAGGCTTAAGTGTTTGAATGGTCCTCCAACTTTGTTGAATCGGACAGTTTGGTCCTCTAACTAAAGACCAATTCGATTTAGTCCTCTTACTTTGATTAGTGGTACAATATAGTCCAAAAAGAACTTGTTGAGACGCATGTGACCAAAATTGTTGTTAGGCCTAACCCTGCCACCCTCACCTCCTTAAACGATGTCGTTCAGCAACTTGTTTAGTTGAAAACAATCAAAACAAGTTTACATGCTAATGGCGGAAAAATTGAGACCTAGAAATAAGAAGATGATGGAGAACTGAAGTAATCTTTGGCAAAAATCTAGATTGGGTTTTAGGCAAGAGTGGTCAAACTAAAAGAAGAATCCTAATTTATTCTTTAGTCTCCTCTCTCATCAAATCTTGATATCTTTGGCCTTAAAAAAATGAAAAGCTTATGTGTGGAAACACCGAGTGTGTTCAAATTCAACTTGCAAAGTTGATGATCATGCGTCCTATCTAGCTTTAGGAGCCACTTAGGGTGCTGGTAGAGGTTTTTGACTGTGGAATCTTTTGTGTAATCAAAGGGGCGATTATAATTAGAAATGAGTTCGACGGGGCAGAGAACCAAAAGTTAGGGGTAAAACTGGATAGTAACTAAACATGGGGTAAAAAGCACCATGTCAGCACAATGCCCACCCATTTTGACAAAAAACGTTATCTTATTTCATGGCTCGACCTAATTGTCCTAATTTATGAAAGTTGCAGGACTCAAGTGTCTAACTTATGTAGTTGAAGGACCAAATCATATTGATTCATAGATGAAGGACTAGATCGTCCGATTCATCAAAGTTGGAGGACCATTCAGACACTTAGCCTTTTTTCTATTACAGTATCGTTGTTAGTACCCAGTACACCAAAGCTGTTAATTCTTAGGCTCAAAGTTATCATAGGTGAGCATATGGCTTCTTGTTTGTTATTCTAATTCACTTTCACTTTCTGAGAAGTCAAATAACATTTTTTATTTATTCATATGTGAAACTATGAATGATTTTGCAGTTTAATTTCTTTAGCTTCTTTATTTTTATGATTTATCCAGTTTTATTTCTGTTTGATATTTTCACGATTCAATACATCTTTGGTATATATTTGTACATATACAGACCGTATATTGTTTTCCTCTGTTGTGAAGCAAACATGATCTTTTTTTTTTTTTGTTAAAGAGCTTTAGTTTTTAAGATGGGAAACTCAGGAGTTGATTAGATAAACTGTTCAATGATAGTTAAGTAGTTGTTGATTTAATTGCAGCAACATGGTCTGAACTAATGAGAGTTACAATAATAAATTGGTTTGATAGTAAAGAAAATGATAGAATTATAAAGAAGTGAAAATTGATTAGAAATATTTTGATTATATGGATTCTCAATAAGTTTATTTTATTATTTTAGTGCGTAATAGTTTTGTTTGAAGACTATAGATCGATTGTATACTAATATACTTCATAGCTTTAATTTTGACCACTTTGAGCAGGTTTGGTAGCTGAAGATGAGTCATGCCTAAAAAGGGCAAGAAGGGCGCTGCACCAGAGTAATACTCTATATCAAAACAAATGAATTCGACATCTATGAAAGTTAATCTCTTTATGCAACCATAATCAGTTCTCTTCCAATATCTTTTGTATGTGTATCATAATCCTAATCCTGAAAGGAGATGAATCCTTTTGCACATTCTTCTCTTTACCGAATAATCTAAATAATATGTATCCTTTGATAATATGTCAAAACCCTGCCGCAGAGCACAGGCTCCTACCCTAGTATTAATTAATTACAATTACCAAATCAGATCACTGTTCATGAACACTGCTTTTATTTTTTTTATTTTTTTCCTTTTTTGGCATGTTCCTATGTAATGATTTAACACCTCTTCCACTACCTATAGATTTTGTTTCTTGTGGTTTGGTTTCTTAACTATTCAATTTGATAATTAGATCTTGAGAGACAATGCAAGTGCAGTGATGGAATCAACACATCTGTAAGTTTGGAGACTGCGGCTGTCAAATAAAAAAACTACAAGGACTTTCTCTAGGTTTATTTGTTCTATTTTTTTTTTTCTTGAATCCATTTTAGTACTTAAGTTATCAATCTTTTTTGTTTCAATTCCTAAATTCTATGCATGTCATTTTGGTATTTTTCACCCTTTTTTTTCTTTCTTTTTTACCTTTGTTAAGTCAATGTTAAGCCCTTACTTTTTATACTATTTTCATTTGCTCTATTGATCTTGAAACTTTATTTTGGCCTTTGTATCAATAATTAAACATAACTTTTTGTGGGAAAGTTTTTTCTATTTTCTAAGGGACAATTTTGGACCTTATGGTTTGTCTCATTCTAGTCATGACTTTGACTATCTCCAAACATTGCTTGGACTTTTTATTTGTACCATTTTGTATTTCCTTTTTTTTTTGTGTCAATAGTTAAATATTACTTTCAATTGTTAAGATCCCGCTCTTTACCTCATTCATCTCAAAATTTTATTTGTAGAGATTAGAATTTAATTTTAATTCAACTCCAAATTTTATTTTATTTTCTATTTTCATAGAAATGTTTTTCTCATTAATGGTTAAACTCACTTCTAATATCTAGAACTCTAGTTTTTTCTCTCTTCATCCCCAAATTTTATTATTCAATGATTACTTTGTTATATTTACATTAAACACTACTTTTCCTTATCTCTTTAGGCTTTTCTTTTCATTAAAATTTTCAAGATAAAAAAAAGATGTAGACGTTATTTTTTTAAGTGTAAATTACAAAAGCCCCCTGTGGTTTGTTCTAACCTATTCTTTGCCCCATTTATTTTGAAAAACATACATTTTATTTCATGGGTAAAATTCATATGTAGTCCCCTAACTTTAACGATCTTCCTAATGTGGTTCCTTAACTCAAAAAGTGACTCTTAAAGTCCCCTAACTCAACTTAAGTGTCCTATTTTGGTCCCTACCGTTAGTTCTATCATTATTTTGGATGGAAATTGCCTACGTGGCAAGTATATTGCCACGTGGCAGTCTCTTTTATGATAAGAACTGATTAGATTGGAAGAACAATAAAGTTCAAGCTAAAATTGGTACAAAAAATAATTTTAGAGACCTAAAACGATAGTTAACCCAATCTTCCCCATCGCCTCCCCACTCCGATCAATCGCCGCCGCCGCCCCTCTCCTTCTTTCCGCCGATGCTCCATCTACCTTCTTCCCGACCGACACTCCACCTTCCCCCTTCATCCATAACCTAAAAGGTGTAGACGAGTCGTTCTCGCCACGGAATCGCCAACGTCTGTCGCTCACCTGGGTTTCGATTCGCCAAGAGACTATTTGCTCTCCGACTCACTTCTTCTCCTCTAATCGCCCTATCGTTTTCCTCTGCCCATCTCTTCTTCGCACCCGTTTCCGATTTCCAGGTTCCAATTCATGCGAAATCGTGCGACTGCTACTCCTCTCTCGACGCCCTCCTCCGTCCGCTTGGGAATCACCGTCCCTTCCCTTGAATCCGCCCCCACCCGATATCTCCTCCTCCTCGCCCTCACTGTCGTTCCCACCCTCTGCGCAATTCGAGATTCCATCAACATTCGAGCGAGAGAGAAGTGGAGGCCTCTGAAGATTCACGGATTCGCGTCGGTCACTGGTGGGACGAGGGTTTGTGGGTTGGGCGACTGTCATCTGAGCGATTTCCTGGCGAATCAAGGCTGGGCGCCATTGTTAGGCGAATTGAGGCAATTCACGGCTTCGGAGGCGCGATTCAACAACCAACCAGCGGGGCTGTGGATGAAGGGGGAAGGTGGAGCGTCTGTCGGGAAGAAGGAAGATGGAGCATCGGCGGAAAGAGGGAGAAGGGCGGCGGCGGCGATTGATCGGAGTGGGGTGGCGATGGGGAAGATTGGGTTAACTATCGTTTTAGGTCCCTAAAATTACTTTTTGTGCCAATTTTAGTTTGAACTTTATTGTCCTTCCAATCTAATCAGTTCTTATCATAAAAGAGACTGCCACGTGGCAATATACCTGCCACATAAGCAATTTCCATCCAAAATAACGGTAGAACTAACGGTAGGGACCAAAATAGGACACTTAAGTTGAGTTAGGGGACTTTAAGAGCCACTTTTTGAGTTAAGGGACCACATTAGGAAGATCGTTAAAGTTAGGGGACTACATATGAATTTTACCCTGCAAAAAATATAGAATGAACGGAGTATTAAATAGACACAAAAACCTAATTTAAATAAAAAGGATAATCTACAATTCTTCACTGGTCTAAACATTATGGAACAGATCGAATTTATGATAAGATATTATTTATTATTATCCAATAGTTTAAATTAAAATTAAAGAATTGAATTCCTGTTTCTCTCTGAAAATTCAAATTTTGCCCTTTTGTTCTAGTCAGGGTTTCAGGCTTGCCGGTTCTGGCTTTGAGCCGGCCCTGGCCATCCGTCCACGGATTGGTTGCTTGACTAATGGTTTGTATGTGGTCTTTTGCTTGGTTCAGGGAGAACTCCGATGCAGATTTATGAGTTTGGGAGGTATAAGAAATCCACCCTAGTCTTATAGAAAGGGGAGTTCAAATGATGGATTGCAGTGTAGAAGGAGTTCTAGTTTGAGGAAGGCAAAAATCCATGGCGTAGAAATCTCACAATCTAGAATGGAAGACTAGAATTTGGGTTGAGGAAGAACAAAGCTGGACATTTTCAACAATTAGTGGCTTGGAAGGGCACCTAGAAGAAGGAAATTATAATTCCAGAAGGCAAAGTAGCAGAGGGATGGTGGTCATTCAGCAATGCAATTTTCAATTTGAATGAATTTTTGGGTGGTCTTCATAAACTGTTTCCAGCATTGGTGTTTTAGTGGAGTCTGATGAAGAATTTTTGCCTCAATTTTTCTGCCCATGCTGCAAATCAGAATTGAGGCTTACAGTGGAGGTTGTCACAGGTTCATCGAGAAAATCCAATGCTGCGGTGGTGGTGGTGGAACGATGGAGAACGAGAAACAAGATATTGGGAAAAAGCATAGATAACAAGGACCAGCTGTGGCGGGTTGGAGGTATTGGTGGATGACTCAAATTTCTGGCCCTTGTTGCGAAGCAGTGTTGGATTTCAAAGTGGAGGCTGTAAATGACTTAGGCAGGAGCAGCAGATCGGTGAAGGCAGGTGTTGGGACGGTGGGCAAGACAACAAAGGTATGGGTTTAAAAGAACAGTGGCGGCAGACATGGAAAGAAGGTGCAAGCTGGGCGGTCGGTTTGGTGTACCAACTACCAAGAATGATGGAAGAAGTACAGAGGTGGCATTGAACAAGATAGTCAAGGAGCTGAACTAGGAAGGCATGGTGGTAGAAGTCTAAGCAGGCAAGGCGGCAGCAGCAAATCACACCACTTCAGGAGACGGCGGGTTAATAACTAATGAAATTAGGGTTGCTGATTTTGAGTTGGGTTTGGGCCTGGAGAATAGTACAGTGGGGCTTGAATTGATTTAGAAACCTGGTGGGCCTGATGTTGGGCAGGATAGGCTAGAGATTGCAGTTTTGAATGTGTCTAATAGGCCCAAATTGTCGAGAATGGTAGATTTGATTTGTTTAGCATGGAGCTAGCAAAAATAAGTCAGATTTAGTGGTCAGGGAAACAAATATTAGTAACGATTTTTACTTAATTTTCCATTAGGTGTCTTAAATTTTGAAGGTAGTGGATATGCCGGAGAGCCAGGATTGGGGAAGTTTTCAATGGTCTTCAAAAGGCTTAGAATTGAAAGATTTTGAGTCCAAAAATTGCGTTAAGGAGAGTTTTGGAAGAGGTCACATGTTGTCTTGCATAGAGACGGACAATGCATGAGGTGCATTAAGGCAAAGGAACCTTACAGTTATGGAAAAATCTTATCGTGTGAAGATGCGGGTCAACAATGCTAACAAATTGCTAGGGGTCTCTTTTTACGGGTATGAAGGGTTGATTCTTGAAATGTATGATGATTTAAAGACTTTTAAGAATGAGAAAAATGGGCATTAAAACTTTGGTTCTCGTGAGAAATACTCGACCATGAGGAATGAATTGAGAATATTATAATGGGGAATCAAGTATTAGTGGTGTTTATTGGGGTTGTCTTGGGTGAGAAAATGGGGGGCTTAAAAGGTCGAGGCAAGAGGATTTTGGGACGTTTTATTTTGGTTTCTTGTATGTTCAAACTCTTGGTTGGAACTTCTTGTACTTTCCTTTTATTAATAAATTTCTTTGCCATTCAAAAAAAATTAAGGAATTGATTCTAGATGGTTATGTGATAATGAACAAATTTAAATTGTTTGGTAACTATATTTCAATAAATTCAAATCATGTCATCATTTTTTTACTGTTAATAGATCACTTAAACTATCAATTTTTTCTCTCTTAAAATAAAGTTTTTATAATAAGTTTTGCCCGGGGTTATCAGGAACCCATATGCAAAGAAATTAGATTGAGGACAAATTTGTAATAGAAATTAAAGATTTAGGACTAAAAGTGCATTTTTTTAATTGAATATAAGGATTTTTTTTTTCAATTGCCGCATGAAATCATTCTTTTTTTCCAGTCAAATTCTATTGTACAAGAAGTGGAAGCCTGAAGCATTGCATCATTGATCTCTGATGATTCCTAAGAGCTTAAGACTTGATGGTGAAGTGCAAATGATGTCAAAGCAAGGCAACGGCACAAACAACAGCTTCCTATCTTAATTTATTGCATGATATTTTGATTCGTCTTCTTGCGAGTTCATTCCTTGAATTCAAGGTGGTCTCCAAATAATGGTAAGACCTTATTTTTTCTCCTAAATTTATTTTTGAACATACATGTTGTAATCTTAACCCTTGACCATCATGTCTATTTTTATCTTAAAAGCGTATTTTGAAAAATGAAGGATGTGAAATATGTTGGGTTTGATGAACATTATCATGTTAGGAATTATGGGAAGCCTTCTGATGAATTCCCCAAAAGAGTGATGGTTTAGGACTCTTGAAATGGTTTGTTGTAGTGTTCAATTAGAGAACATTTGGGTCTTCTAGAAACCAAGCTTTTATGTTTGCAATCCATTATCTGCATTGCCTTGGCTTTTGATCCATCCACATCAAAGCAATACAAAGTTGTTTGGTTCTAATGGTCCATGACTAATAATTGGCTGCTTGAATCTCATAGTACTGAAGTCTATGAATCCAAAGTTGGGTTGTGAAGGCATTGTTATCATATATAAGGAAGGAATGTCGGTTTGTTCAGGACCCGGAAGGTAATTGAATCAAACCAAATGACATTTTATAAGATTGGGGGAAGGGGATAGGGAATTGAACCCCGGCTCCGGTGTAGCCTCACACCATTTGAATTGGTGCTTCAGGACTAGCCCTAGATAATACTAAATTAACATAAAAATCTAATTTAACAATAAAAGGGATAATTGATAATTCATTAGCTGTCTAAAAATTATGGCGGTGATTAAATTTATGATAAGACATTCTTGAATAGTTTGAATTAAAATTAAAGAATATTTTTAAGATGGTTATGTAATAGTGAATAAATTCAAATTATTCAATAACTATATTTAATAAATTCAAAATGCATCATGATTTTTTTACTATTGACAGATTATTTAAACTATCAAATTTTTACATCTAAAAATCATGTTTCTATACTCAGTTGGCATGGGTAAGGTACCCATATGCAATAAAATTAGATTAAGAATAAATTTGTAATGGAAATGAAATATTTGAGACTAAAAGTAATTTTACTGAACATATACAAGGACTTTCTTTCTTAATCGCCACCCTAAACCACTATATCTCTTTTTCGATCAAATTCTACAGTAAAATAAGTGGAAGCCTGAAATACAGTACCCATTGATCTCTGATGACTTGCAGGAGATTGAGACTTGATGGCGAATCACAAGTGACGTCAAAGCAAGGTAGTAGCAAAAATAGTAACTCCTCATCCTAATTTATTAAATGAGATTCTGATTTGTCTCTCAACGAGTTCACTCTTCGATTTTCAAGGTGGTCTCTAGAGAATGACATGATCTTATTTATGCTTCTAAATTTGCTATTGAACATACCCACCGTAACCCTAACCTTCTACCATCAGGTCTAATCTTATCTTACAAGCGCATTATTAAAAGGAAGGATGTGAAATATGTTAGGTTTGATGAACATGATCGTGTTAAGAGTTGTCATAAGCCTCATTGTGAATTTCCTAAATAAGTGATGGTTTGGGACTCCTAAAATGAACTATTGTTGTGTTCAATTAGAGGAAATTTGGGTCTTCCAGAAATCAAGCTTTATGTTTGCAATCCGCATCCTACTTTGTCTTGGCTTTTAATCATTCCACGCCAAAGCAGTACATAATTGCTTGGTTCTGATGGACCATGACTAATAATCGACCATTTGAATCTCATCTTAGAAGTTTATGAATTCGAAACTGGATCATAGAGGGCTTCTCTTCTATTTTCAAGTTCATTTTGGTGTTGAAACTACAATTTGGTCTTTTGGAATGATGCACTTCACTAGTTTAAAATGCTCGATCTCTTTCGTTTAGATTTTAACAAGGATTGGTGTAGAAGAGTTGCAAGTTTTTCATGTGGTGGCAAGTTATGGGTATAGGACATTTCTTTAAAGAAGGCAGAAGAATTCATCCTTGTGATGTATGGTTCTCTCTCTGGAAGTTTTCTCATGTAAGGCTAATAAAAAAACCCCAAAAGTGCTTCCTAATCCTAATCCATTATTTTCCTTGAGAAAGCTTAAGAATTTTCATATCGTTAACTACATATAGTCTTTGTCCCCTATTGGAGACTTCAGCAATGAATTACAGAATTGTGAGAGATCATGCAGAGAATGACACCTTGACAAGCTACTTTGTTGTAGCCAAGTGAGCAGCTGCAATCCAAGAGGTATCTTTTGAATGTTCTTTAACATTGTTGTGGGATATTTTATTTCCTAGAAGTTTTGCTGAAAGCAACCATTTTATATTCTTTGTTATTTCGGTAAAATTTTTTGTAGCTCTAGCATTATAGTTTTATTTAAATGTTGATTTTTGGCAAGTGATACCTTGTCTTTGTGGCGAGGCGAAGGCCATAACATTCAACTCTTCTTGAACCATTATATAGAGTGAGCTAGGGTGGTTTATTAAAATGATTATGAAACAATAGATGCTTGTTTGCTAGTATAATTTTAGGAAGAATACCAAATTTCCCATTGTATTTTGGCTCTAGGACCATATTGCCACTATTGTGTTCTATGGTTTCGATATGGTCACCAAAGTTATAGTTTGAGACCATATTAACTACTAATGTTGCAGTTTATGACTGAATATACCACCAGCCATTAAAAATCTAATAGTAAACGCGGGTAGTTGGTGATTTTGAAAACTTTGTGTACTTATGTAACTTTTAACAAACTTAAAAAACTTAGTGTAATTTACCATTTTTATTTTGTTATGTGATAGCCACCACTATCATCACCAAATCTGGTACTAGTCCCTCCAGAAACTATATTCAAATTAGTCACCATATTCTGATGTTATAGATAACCTGAATTCCAATCAAATAAAACTCACCCATCTAGTATGGATGTGTTTATAATCATTGAATTCCAGTTATAACAGTTATTCTATTATAAATAGTGATGTCTAACTCTACTTCTTCCAATATCACCTCTATCATCCAATGGTGGATTCGGCGATGATCGATGAAATGGGTAGCACATTAAAAAATGAAAATATACACAAAGTCCCTAAAGATTGTTAAAAGTTGCATTAGTACCCAATATTCAAAGCTATCAATTTCTTGCATTTACCATTGGGTTTTTAACGGTGGTTGCCAATTTAGTCCTAGACTATAACGTTAATTGCCATATCAGAACTAAGAAAAACTATAGTGTTAGATTTGGTACTTTTTTTGAATTATATCTTGATGTCTTTCCTCATTCCCCCTCTAATACAAACCCTACTAATTTCAATATAATGTCTATCAACAATTGAAGACCAATTCCCTTTCATTTCAATACTTAGCTAGCAGGTCAAAATATACAACTTGCTTTTTAGGAAAAAAAAATGTAGTTGAATAAAATAGCCAAATACCAAAGAAAAAAAACTTGGGATTGAAATGAATAAACACCCGAAATAGGGAGATGTTTCTCTAATGCTATAACATGTTCTTATGGTTGGAGCAAAAAATTTTTAACTTTAGCTAGGGATGTAAGCCTTAATTTGAAACCTGAATCCGAACTCGAACCCGACCCAAATTTTCAGGCTTAGGTCAAGTTACAAAGTTAAGAAACGTGAATTCAGGCCAACCTGATTGACCTATTTTCATTACCTTTAAAAGCGGGTTGGGCCAGGTTAACCCAAAATAACCCCGATTTTGTATATGTTTAGGGATTATTTCCATACCTAACTTAGCCCACTACTCCACAACCCATCCTATCTAACCTCTAGCCCATTACATAACAATAAACATAACCCAACCCACTTAGCCACTTTTATACTTTTTAACCCTAACAGTTTTGTTCCTTGTTGGTGTCATTCTTATTTAGCCACCTGCTTCTTTCGATCATCTTTGTTTGTTTGTCACTTTCTAGTCTAGCCTTCCTTTTTTGCCTCTTTCTCTTACCTCGTGGCCTCGCCTCTCTTTCTCAATTGCCTTTTTTTCTCACATCACCTCGCTTCCTTCTCTCGGTCGCCTCTCTCTCTTGCCTCGCTTCCTTTTTTGGCCTTCACTCTCTTGCTTCCCCCCCTCAGCTGTTACCTTCCCTATCTCAGCCACACTTTCTCTCCTCCTCCTTGGTCATTACTCTCATCATAGTGAAGTTTGTGGCAAAGGCAAGGCGGTACGGTGGGCAAGCTTGGAGAAGAAGGGAAGCACCAAGGAGTGCAAACAGAGGAAAAGGTCCAAAGAAATGCCTAAACCTACTCCAACGAAACTTTAACCCAAAAATTGTCGAGTTAGGGTTGGTTCAGGTTTGAGATTTTCGAGTTAGAGACAAGCTGTAAAAATTGAGTTTTAACCTGAATCCGACCCGTTAACCCAAACTTTAACCCCTAGCTTAAGCATAAAAAGAAGCTAGTAGTAGCTCATAATAAATGAAAGAAAAGGTTCAGTGTGATACCATGAGTTCAGTGAATTAAATTACAAGAACTCATGAGAGGAAGTAAATACCCAATTTGAAAAACCCATTAGCTCATTTAACACGGATCACAAACACAGAGAAGCAAACCGCTAATCAGGTTTCTGCTTATAGCGTTGTGAAAGAAGATAAAAAGTAAAGATGGGAAAAGGGGGAAGAATGTAGGATGGAAAATGAAAAAATGAACAAGGAAGAGGGAGAGTTGCAAGTTAATTCATTACATATGTGAGAAAAGTATGGGGGCACAGTCTAATGGGCAGCATCTTCTTCCTCGCAATGTTTAGTGTATTCTTTAGGACCCATCAAGGAGTCCAATTCTGATGGGTTGCTCGGCTTCACCTTGATCATCCATCCTTCTTCATACGGGCTTGAATTTATCTTCACCAAAAAAACATGTATACAGTAAGTTGCCTTTCTTTTTTGCGCGTGTCATGGATAACTCTGCTTTAAAATTGGCTCAAAGAAAAGCTTTAAAGCAGGGAAACCAGACTACAAAAGAGGTGAAGAAAGTTTGGTTTCCAAGGCAATATTTTCAGGTTTCTTCATGGGTGGGGTTGCTAGCACTTGTTTTCTATGATTGTTGTTCTGATCAGAGGAATATAGTTCCAAAAGATTCAAGCTTGAGGATGTTATTAAGTGCCAAGTAGAGTTGTATAACCTATGCTCATTCCTTGAAGAACAAGTAGTGACAGGAGGATTACCAGGCCTGGAGATTCAGCGAGCTTGGAGTTGACCTCAACAATTTCACCAGAGACTGGAGATAAGACATCACTTGTAGCCTTCACACTTTCCACAGCTCCAAAGCTCTTCTCAGGGTTCACTGAGCCACCAGGCTCTGGCAGGTCCACAAACACCACTTCTCCCAGATGCCCCTGCAATTCGGTACATCGCATTCATAATTTTCCTCATTCCTATTTTCCCTACTTATCAATCTCAGATAAGAAGTTAAGAATTTTGGCAAGCCCAGATGAGAAGGATCAGAACTTTGAACTTGGAACAACCTGAGCATGGTCTGTGATGCCAATCGTAGCCACTGGGCCCTCATGCTTGACCCATTCATGTGAAGGTGCATACTTCAACCCATCAAGAACTGCAAACCGGAAAGGAAAAAGAAAAGCAAACCCTCAGCTATCCACTTCCCACGAACCAATTCCAATCTGTTCTTTTGAAAAGGACTATTACCAGTGGAGAAGCATCTGGAGAGAGAGAAAGCAGCGGAGAGAGGAGTCCTTGAAGCACAAGAGATTTTTAAGGCATTTGCAGTAGAAGAAGCCCACATTCTTAGTGCCATTTTTCTTGTAACCTTTCACCTTTGGTCCGCCACAAATTTGCAGGCTTATGGCGACCAGACCGTAAAGCAGAGATGTTCTGTCCATAGATTCCGTTGGCTGGTCTTATCTTGTTTGAACGGTTACAAGCGAAGCCTCATCCTAATATTCGACTTGTGACTACCATGACCACCCTGAATCCTTGTTTTCAGACCCCGTAAATTCGATTTTACCGAGGAAACTTTGTAAGGAAGGCAGTAACATATAGGGTTTAGAAAATCATGAGCATAATTCCAATTTAGCTTTGTTATTGATATTTTTTCAAGGCCTGATTAAAGGGATGAAACATACGAGAAAGTACAGGTAAATTGCGCCGGTGTCCCCTAACCTTTAATTATTGTAACACTTTAGACCCTAACCTCAATTTTATGCATAAACAATCCTTAATCTGATTTAAATGTTTCATTTTGATTTTTTTGTGGATGCAAAATGTTAGTGTGGATGGAAAATGCCACATGGCATGCTAGCATGGACGATTTGCCATGCTAGCACAATAAAAAATAGGAGAAAATGCTAACTTTAATATCTAAAAACTTTCCTTCAACAAATCCTCTTTAAAACATTTAATTTTAACAAAAAATTCCCCTCCTCTCCCCTCTCCGGCGAACACTCTCCTCCGTCTGCCTCCTGTCTTCTGGCTACTTCCTTCTACTCCATTTGGCTCCCTCTCCTCCGACCCTCATCCCTCTCATCTGCCCGCCTTTGATCACTAGCAGCTATGCAGCGCCGTTGCAAGGGGACCGACAATCACATTGGCCCGTTTCAACTTTCACAACAGGAAGTGGCCAAAGAGATCAATGCCTCATCAAACCTCTTGGGTGAAATCGAAGGTGAATGGTGACGGTGATGAGGCTAATACTCGACCATCATAGTAGTGTTGGCAGTGGGAGAAGGTTCGTTAGGCTCCCGTCAGTGGAAATTCCGGTGGCAGCCGTAGACAACGTATTTAAGGAAAGTCGGGTCGAATGGGTTTAAAGCCAAGGAGAGCATGAACTCGCCACATCTGTCAAGGGTGTGGCTGTCGAGGCTGGCGGCGTGGTTCTTGAGGCATTACACAACCACTGGCAGGGAGTTGTAGTGATGGTGGGGCAAGCGTTTGAGGACTCCATTGGAGAAAGAAAAGGGTTTTTCGGGCTGGATCCAAGTTAAAGTATTGTTTTCTTGCATTGGAGATTTTGGAGTTGTGCTTAATGGTGTGCTGATCCGGGCGGGGGAAGGCATGAACTCGCTGTAGAGGAGAGGTAGGCGGGCCAAAGAAGAGGCAGGCGCTGGGAGGAGAGGAAGCCAGGTGGAGGAGAGGGAGGCAACCGGAGGACAAGAGGCAGACGGAGGAGAGGGTTCACCGGAGAGGGGAGGGGAGGGGAGGGGAGGGGAAGGGAGGGAGTTTTTTGTTAAAATTAAATGTTTTAAAGAGGATTTATTGAAGAAAAAGTTTTCAGACATTAAAGTTAGCATTTTCTCCTATTATTTATTGTGCCAGCATGGCAAATCGTCCACTTTGGCAAACCACGTGGCATTTTTTATCCATACTAACATTTTTCATCTACAAAAGGTTCAAAATGAAACATTTAAATGATATTAGGAATTTTTTTATGTATAAAATTGAGGTTAGGGTATAAAGTGATACAATAATTAAAGATTATAGGCCACAAATGCAATTTACCCGAGAAAGTACGTTGTATTTTTTCTTCACATCCAATTAGTGGTTAAAGGCATAGTTAGTCACTAAAGTTTAGCTTAATTTTCAATTGGGTCATTTATGTTTAAATTTTTAAATTACATAACTGAATTTTAGGGCTGTAAAAAAATAAAGCAATATCAATAAACCATTCGGCAAGAGTTTATTTATATTCATTTATTTAGGCAAACGAGCAAATAAAAACAAAATTTTCTATTCAATTAGCTATATAAAGCAGTATAAACAAGGTCTTGTTCATTTATTTATGTTTATGAAGAGTCCAGCTATTGTTTGTTTATGTTCATTGATCTAAATATTAGTTATACATTTATTATTATATAGTACTCCCTCCGTCTCATATTCTATGCACCATTCACTTTCCAGCAATTCATCTATAATTTTTTATTTTCAACATTTTAGTACAAAAATGAAGAACTTTCATAGAAGAAGGATAAATCAATACATATAGTTTCTAAATATATTTTTTTAAATTTTGTTCTAACAAATACTAATATAAATAAATTCAAGTTAACTTATGTAAAAAAGTCAAATGATTCAAAGAATATAGGACGGAGGTAGTATATTTTATATTTGTTTGTTTTATGTTCATGAATGGTTAGGTTCACAAGTATATCCACTCTTATATATTCATTTGATATTGTTCGTGAACGATTCATTTAGGGTTTACGAATGCATTCATTCATATATATTTGTCTAAATCACAATATTGTTACTAGAAATGAACGAACATAAATAATATCTAGTCATAAACAAGCACACACGGACAGAGCAAATATGTTTGTTTATTATTCATGTTTGTACTAGTATTCGTTAACGTTAGACAAACAAGCACAAACATTGACCTCTTCATGTCAATTTTATTCATTTACAACTCTATTGAACTTCAATCACTTTTTTTATTATATAAATCTTCTAACACCAATTTTTTTTAAACATTTGTTAAAAACAAAAAACTAGGCAGGGTTATTAATTTGTGGAATCAAAAGTCAACTGACATAATAAAAAATCAAAGAATAGTGATGTGATTGAAAACGAGCTGATGCCTCATTTATGTTTCAATTCAAGTTCTGGGCTTTGGAGGAAAGGAACAGAAATAGGGTGAAAAATATTTGGTCAACGTTGGTTTTCTTGGTGCTTCTAGAATTTCATTTTAAATGAGGATTTCAAAATGCTTGAAACCAAATTCATTGTTTGGAAATTTATTGGTCAAATAATTTTGAAATTATGGAGATTTTAAATTGGCATTTAAGGGGATAAATTTTATAATTTTAAATTTTACCTAAAAATATGAAATTTTAGAATATTGAGGTGTTGAGATTTTGGTTCGTGTTACCCACTTTTCATTCCTATACAATCACTTTCCCGATTTATAAAATCTCATAACCCTACAATCCATTTATTTTTGCCACTAGAAAAATCAAAACAAGACTCGGCTTCCTGCTCTTATACTTCATCTTATTTCAGCTTTTTCATGTACTGCATTTTAAAGATTCTTCGATTTAATCTTAAAAGCTTAATCTTTTGTTATAAAATCAGAAAACTCGCCCTTATCTTAAACCTTGCTTTTCGTCTTCTAGGTTGATCAATTCTAGGGATATAATGTTTAAATTCTATTTTTTTGTGTTTTCTGTTGTTGCGTATATATATTCTTGCTATTTTCGCCTTCTGGGTTGATCGATTCCATGGATATAATGTTTTAATTATATTTTTTTTGTGTTTTCTGTTGCTACGTGTGTGTGTGTGTGTATTCTTGCTATAATATTGAATCAGTGAGAGCATTTGCTTTAATTTGAGTTTAATTAGCTTTTTCATTCTAATTCTGGTTTGATCGTTTATTTGGAGGGAATCTTTTGACTGGTGCTGGGTTTCATTGTTCCTAGGTGAAGAGCACATGAGTTGAGGCCACAATGATTTAATAACAGGTTCAGTCTCTGAAGTTTTGGGTACGGGTCTGTTCGATAACTATTAAATGAAATGTTATATTCAGGTCATTGGCAACAACAGTTTTAAGCCAATCCTCAAGTATTAGTTAAATTTTGATAGAGATTATTTGATCGTTATATTCAGGTCATTGACCATAATAGATTTTTTTACATGGTTTTTGATGGCCTGCGGCGGCTTCATCGTGTGTCATTGTACGGGTAGGGCAGACTTCTGATGGAGGAGAACACTTTGGGAGGAGATTCCCCAGTGGAGAGTACCTGAAATACTCCAGAAAACGCGGGTTAGGAGGTCCCCGGTGTGTATTCCCAGGGAGGAGCCTCCGACGCCCAAGTCAGTACTTTCAGATAACTGAATTATGTGCCCTTTTGTGCATTCAAAGAGAACTTTCTTCTTACCTTGCTAGGATGCTTTCTAGGTGTTCTATAAAGGAGGCGTACAGAAGCCATTCTCCTCTTGTGGTCGTCTCAGATTACGACACGTGTCCGGTGGGATGCGATCCCTGCTTTTCCGGGAACGAAGGGACGCTTATCTCAGCAAAAGTCGCCTGGTTGACAGCCCAGGCATTCCGAGAGTGTCGTATCGAGGTGTCCCTCTGATGGCGTGCCCCAGTGATAGCGTGTCAGAATGTACTTGGGGAACGACTTTATGAAGAGGTGTCAGAGGCTCCTTAAATGCTTTGTTCGTACATTCCAAGGTTACTCTAACGTCTCGGGGAATATATTCCCCGAGGATGGTTCCTCATTCCCCGAGGATGGTTCCTCCGAGGGGTACTTCTGTTTCCGAAGAGGGTCCGATCGCTCTACCGAGGTTGGTCCTACCATTTCCTAAGGAAGCGAATTCCCTACATTAGGCCAAGGGGATCGTTTATCCTTCTGACCTCGGCTGGCAGTTTCCCTCTGCAGAAGTCGGTACTCCATCAAGTCTGGGAGCTCGGCCAGTGATGGGCACCTCGGCTATCAGTTTTAATCCAATATTTTGATGTTATAGCAAATTGTTGTACTCTTATTTATTGCATTTTGTGTTCTAAATTGATTGTTAGTGATATTAGGTTCAACCTTCGACATTATGAGGAAAGAAGGAAAAAGAAACAAAACAAACTGAAATTCAAAATAAAACGAAAACAAGGATAAAGGAGAAAAAGAAACGTTAATTCATAACAAAAAAAATATGGAGCAATTATACTAAATTCCATGCACATGCATCCAAATGATGGATTTTACGTAGTTGAAATTTTGTATCTTCATTGTCTAAATTTGAAATTATCATCCAAACGATGTATTTATAAATATTGGAATTTCAAAATACTATATTTTAAAATTATGGAGAATTTTTAAATTTTCCATCCAAACATGGTGTTTGTGTCACATATTGCAGCTACTCCCGAAAGCGGAAGTTACAAAATTATGTAATGCTATGACATCAAAATTTATTTTCTGAACCAAGCGTCTTAGATAAATGACTAAAGTGTGAGAGACACCTAACAGAGGTCAAGCACTTGAATCTCACCCCCACCGCTTTCATCTTAAATACCATATATGCTGGTTTGATGGTTTTGCAGGTATCAGAAAAATATATATCTCTTTACTCTTTAGGTATCTATATACTCTCCAAACCTTATACACTCGTATAGATTACTTTCTTTTTGGACAAGAAAGAAACCGTCAACTTAGCAGCTCAAGAAAGGGCCCACAACATATTGTTGTTTATGTTTTAGAATAATATGTACTCTTCCAACCTCATGAAAAAGACAGAAGACAGAGCAAGAAGATAGAAGATACATAGAACATCTACATGTATCTAGACAGAGCTGTCTTATTTTTTTTATAACCTAGAACAGAAGAGAGACGGATATGTGGGGGGGGGGGGGGGGGGGGGGGGGGGGGGGGGGGGGGGGGGGGGGGGGAGGGACAGATACTGATAATAATTTAACTAGTTCGGCGTGTACTTGGAGGAATTCTTTGTGAGGACTCGGAGTTGCAATCGCAAGCAGAGGAATTTCCCTGTGTATGGTATTACCACTGCGCTGAGTCATGTCCAAGTCCTTCCCTTTAGCTCCACCAGGCAATGACCAACTGAACTTGTGCACAACATTTGCTAGAACAAGCTCATTGATGGCAGACAAAAACAACATCCCTGGGCAGCCCCTACGGCCAAAGGCTATGGCCTGAAATTCATACCCATTTCAATCCTGGCTAATGCTCAAGAACCTCTCTAGCCTGAACTTCTCGGGGTTGTCCCATGTTTTGGGCTCTCTTCCGACTGCCCAAGAATTAATCAAGACCGTTGTTCCTGCGGCGATGCCATAGCCATTTATATTCACCTCGTGAGCTGCAACTCCAGATGCTGGTAATGGGAGTGGTGGGTACAAGCGAAGAGTCTCTTTGAGCACCGCCTTCAAGTAGTGCATTTGGTTCAAGTCACCTTCTGTTATGCCTGATCTGCCACAGACAACTAATCTTACCTCTTTCTGAAGTTCCTTCATGGCCTTTGGATGCCTCAAGAGCTCACTCATTGCCCATTCTATGACTGTGTAGGTAGTATCAGTCCCACCCACAAATATAGCCTGCAAGAAGACGGATAAAATTTCTTTAGAACCAGCAAAAACTTGACTAGCTTATGACTATATTGATGAATTTGAAGCCCTACCAAAATGAGACCTTTGATATTATCTCTATCAATAGATAAGCCAGCCAAGCCATCCGTTTGGACATCAAGTAGGATGTCCACAAAGTCCCTCTCTTTACTTCCATCATTATTTGTAGTAGAACCCTTGTTCAAATGTTCATCAATCACTTCATCCAGAAACTCATCCACCAACTTTGAGATCCTGTTTGTTCTAAAGTTGACCCCATTGACAAGTTTCAACCAACTGAGCCATGGTATAAAGTTCCCAACAAAGAATCCATCCAAAAGCTCAACAAACTCTCCTAACAACACCATGAAATCTCTCTTCCCTTTTTCACCTCCCTCACCACCATGCTTCCTCCCCAAAGCGGCCCTGCAGAAAATGTATATTCGTTAAATTCGCGAAGAGTTCACTCAAGTCCACCTCTTTCCCCGGAACACAGGACTCTGCCCCTATCCTATGCAACGTTTGTGCTACTTCCTCTTCTCTTATGGCCCTATAAGGCTGAACCCTCTTCTTACTTAGCAGCTGGAGCACACAGATGCTCTTTAACTGTCTCCAAAACTCCCCATGTGGCGCAACTGCCAGATCCTTGCCATTGTGGAGGAGCTTGTAGACAGTTGCGTTGAATGGTCTGTTTGCGAAGTTGAGTGGTGTGTTTTGAGGACTTCCCGAGCAGCTTTGGGGGACGAAACAGTGCAGACAGGATTAACGCTGCCGAAATGTAGGAGCATGAGAGGGCCATAGCAGTTGGCTAGAGAGTGAAGAGCAAGGTGAGTGTTTCGGCCAAGCTGGTGGAGGTTGCCAAGGACTGGTAGCTTCGGTGTTGAAGGTGGTAGCTTATTGCAAAGGGCTTTTGGGGCCTCAGAAAGAAAGAACCTTTTCAGAAAAAATGAACGCTGTGATTAGGAGGCAAACAGAATAAAACATTTTGCGCACAGGTTGCTGCGGTAGCAACTGTTTGGTTGATCTTGATCAATAGCTGTTGTGAGGTTAAAGGTCGATTTATATAGTATAAAAGTGATCCCGTATCCTTTTTCACATTCTCCCAATTGGTTTTGCATGAGTTTTAGCAGCTTAGCATGGGTTAGGTGAAATTAAAAACCAGACCAAGCCTCCTGTCAGTATAGTCAGGCAAAATATAGTACATCTTAGTTCTTGTGCTTGTTAATTTTTTGAAAAATATAAAACAAAAAAAAAATTAAAACAAAAAGCAGCTCTCAGTACAGACTACAGAACCAAAGTAAATCTGCAGAGAGACGTTTTATGTAGAGGCATAATTATTTTATGTGTAGAATAAGCTGTAGATGCATGCACCCGGCCACAAATTGTTCCGTTTTGTCTTTTTATGTATTCTAATTAACACACCGCAAAATTTCTAGTGCATGCAAATGTATATGGTGACAGCTCCATATGCACACACACTAGTTTTTTTGGCCTGTGTGATACACACACTAATTAATTTATATATTTTTATTTATAAAAATATATTTATTTTTAAAAATTTATATTTAAAACAACTTTATGTAAGGACATGTTCTTAAGATTGGGGTAAAAAGTAATTAAAACTACTAAAAAAATTAACCATTGGAAAAATTATAAGCTTGACTTATACTGTTAATTCATGATTTAAGCTTGTTGTTGTCATTTTTTACGGCCTTTAAAAAAGTCTCAAATATTACCACAAAAAAAATACTAAAGAACAATAAAAAAAATATGGAGAAACATTTCAAATAAAAAATAAAAAATGAAGATGGCCTAAAACAATAATCCCTAAGCCCTAAACCCGTGACTATATGAGTGCTGAAGTTTTTAAATAATATAAACACACTTTGCAATTAAGGGTAAAATGAGTGAATTTTGGAGTGAGGGCTATATAATGACTTAAGTATTAATTATTGTAAATGAATTCTAAAATTAATGTTACAATTGTGCAATGAAGTTAACGCTAAAAGAAGTAGTATTAGGGAATGAGCCTTTACAACAACTCCCACAACATCTGGCATGCAAAAAAAAAAAAATAGTAATTATGATATATAGATAGTATAAGTAGTATTAGATTATATTTTCAAAAAATTTTAGATAAACCTGTATGAAATTCTTATTGGTCCACACATGTGCTAAGTTGATCAAATGCAACAAACTCAAATTTGTACATGAGAAAATCACGAGACTCATAATTTACATAATGGATTTGTGTATTATGAGTAAGGTGGAATATAAATGGTTGTGTATCTATGATCTAATAAATCTTTTTTTTTTGAAGAACTGTGAAATTCTTGAAGATATACATACTTCTTTCATGAAGCTTCTTTTTGAACTTGTATGTCAAGAAATTTTTTATATGCCTATGAATTGTCACACCCTTCATGTGTAAACAAAAGACATAGTAGCCAATAAGAGAACATGAACATATATTTACAGTAGGGAAAGAAGAAAAAAGTGCAAAATTTAGTAGAATAGAAAAAAAAAATACTTTCTCATCCATAAGCACAAAATCGATATTGATAAATTAGTCACCTTTTCAAAAATTAAAAACATCCCATAAACAGCACACTTTTGCTTAAATAGTCTAGTCAGTCATCTCAAGAGACAATTTTTTCAATGTAATATGTTTTGTCAAGGGGCTATAAAAATAAGAAAAAATTCATAACAGAACATATTCATCTATTGTAAGAATTCACAAACAAAGAAATAAAAATATTAAGAAAATTTATCAGTGACATTGGTGAAAATCTAAAAATATAAACTAGTAAATAAATAGAAGAAGGTAGTATGGGATGACAGGAAGAAATGGAAGGAAGAAGTGATAATATTGAGTGTGTGCTGAAAGCAAGTGTGAGAGCCTATATATATAAGTGAAGGCTATGTAGGGAGTTTAAGTATTAATTATTACAAATGAATTATGAAAGTAATGCTACAATGGTACTATGAAGTTAATGCTAAAGGAAGTATTCTTGGAGAAGTTAGATAGACAATATTAATACCATTAAAAGCAAATCAAATTGTAATAAGAGTATTCAAATAAAAATTAAAGCTACTAAATGACTACAAAGAGATGAAATTCATTTAAAACAATTGATTAATTAATGGTAAAAAAAGTAGTTTTGGTAAAAATTGTAATCAAAGCATTCTAATGGAAATTAAAGCTACTAAATGGCTACAAAGAGATGTAATCTATTTAAAATAATTGATTAGGGGGCAATAATATTAATGAGCCATTAAGAAGGAAACAAGAGCTAATGATGCTTTATTATACTAAGAGGATAGGAATTTAAATTCAATTACTAAAATGTACGAAAGATAGAATTTAAAGAGTTATCTACTATGACACAAAGAGCCCACCAAGAATTATAATTCAAAATCTAAAATTTGGAGTCATGACTGTATGAGAGCTCAAGTTAATAAACAATACAAATATACTATGCAATTAAAGGTAAAAGAAGTAGTTTTGGGAAATAAGTGAATCTTATAGTGAGAGCTATATAATAACCTAAGTATTGATTAGCACAAATGGATTATGAAATTAATGATACAAATGTATTATGATGTTAATGCTAACGGAATTAGTTTTGGGAAATGAGTGAGTTTTTCTTTTTATATATATGTATATTATGAAGTTAATACTAAAGGAATTAGTCTTAAGAAATAAGTGGGTTTCTCCTTTATGTGTGTGTGTGTATGTGTGCGCGCGCGCGTAAAAGAAACCTACACAATAAGTTTGAGTCATTAATTATGAATCTTATTTAATCATAAAATTTGTTGACTCATTCTTTAATGCCAAAATATTTTAGGGACCTTTTAATTGCACTCTATTATTTGAAAAATTACTATATGAACATCCTTATAAATCTTTGTTGGGCTGTAATTTGTCCTTATTTTTTATTTCTACCAATTTTAAACATAATTCTACCTATTAAAGTACACAAATGGGTTTATAAGTAATCATTTACTCACATGGCCTATCAATTTGATGATTGATATAATTGGGCTCTTTATAGTGGGTTTTAGAGGTTTTTTTACCTTTACTAATTATAATGGTATGTTATTAATTCTATTATAATTAGTTGTTATTTTATTTAATATTTCAGTTACTAATATTTATTGGGAGAATAAATTTGTTGCATTTATTATGCCAAATTTACATATTGATTATGCAATTCAATTTTTTTAACCACAACTAATTAATATTGTAATTACTAAACAAATGAGTATAAATTACCTCATGAAGAACTTGTTAGTTAGTGGAAGAAATAAGAAAAAGGCTTTTAGGCCCATGTGATGCAAAAAACCATCAGGTTGTGGATACATAATATCAGGTAATTCTAATTGTATATATAATAATTTTATTCCTTTGTTTCTATTCTGTTATTTTTTTTGTAACAAAAAGGTACTCATATTGTCTTGTATTTATATCTTATTTACATTATTGGTTATGAATTTGTGCTTTTTCTGTATAATCATTACAATTAATTTTTCAAATTATTTTAGATATGGTTAAGTGACGTTTATTATGTTATTCTTAATTTTAATGCACAACTGTTTTTGTTCTTTTTTTTAGTAAAAAAAAATTAATCTATTTATAAAATTTTTGTTTCCCTTTTCATTCTTTTTTCTATTAATAATTAATCCAGCTAACCTTTTAATAAGCAAATATTTATTTAAAAACCTGTACAATATTTTTTAAAATCTTAATGAAACAAACCCTAGAGGACTTTAACTATGATTTGGTACTTTGTTGTTAGTGTAAGTTTCATCAATATTTCACACACATGCACACAATACAACTAAAGTATATAAACAAAAAATCTAGTATATATATATTGCGTTTGATCACAAAGTAATGAGACGCTAGGCACAATTTAACTGGCCCAGAAACAGTCTTAAATTACTGCCCATTGCCTTTGTTTCATCACAGATTAACGTAACAATAGTTCAGCTTTTTGTTTGAATTAGAAAATATAAGCCTCCTTTTTAATTCAAGACATTGAATTCAATTTATCTCTACTAATAAATTAATTAAGGTGCAAATACACACACACATACAAGTATGAAGGTATATAAATGTTGAATGACTTTTTTTTTCTTTACATTATAAGTTACTTTGTTCTTTTAATGAAACTCAATTTTATAATTATCAATTTAATTGGAGTTATATTAGCACCAGAACACTAAAATGAATCCTTAAGTTGTAACTAAATTTTATTTTTCGCAACAAACTTGCAATGTTGATTCCATATTGCAGAATCAAGCATTATATGCAATTTTTTTTTGCATTAATCTTACATTTAATTACTAAAACTTCTAGATTGCTACTAATTTTTTTTCTAACCAAACATGTTGCCCTTGGTTCTATATTACTATCAAATAATTATCTCAAGTATAGTAAATATTTTATATAAACTTAAAATTTCAACTTAAGTAACAAGTATGAATAAGTATTTTCTATTATAGACTCAACATATGTTTTTTTTTTCTATTTTAATAGAACCACAAAACATTTATTAAGAGTTAAAGTTATGCTAATACATTAATGATAAACCCATTTAATTATGTGAGCCAACTAATATAAGATTTTTAGTTTAATCATTAGCATTTTGAATCTAAAATATAAAAATTAAGATAAAATTTACTAACTTGGCTTTTAATAAAATTTCTAAATACATAATATCATTAAGTTCATTAAATTAAGATCATTTCTTAATAGATTGCATACTATTACTTTTAAATTTTACACTGAGAAGAGAAAATACAATATCTTTCATAAAATATTAAAAGTACAATCAATAAATTTTATAAGTACTCTACCATCACAAATAAAAAAATCTATCATTTTTTTCAACCAGTATTACCTATAGCACATTCTACATTATATCATCATCATCATCATTTTTATTATAATTAAATAGAAATCAAATATAATGAATAATCTATTGTAATAGATGATATATATGAGGATAGTTATGATGAAATATTATAATAAAAAATTATGTAAAAAATTGAAAACTAAAAATAATAAGAAATATATTTAACTAAAAAGGTAAAATATTTTTTGCTGCTATTTATTTTGAATAAGATAATTAAAATTATAGTTATTTGAGTAAAAATTAACTTAGTATTTTGATTCACGTGTAATACACGTATGCAATTACTAATGTGTGTACATGTAATACAAGTACAAAGGTGTTAAACGTCAGATGATATTTTTTTTCCTTAAATTATAACTCTCTTTTTTTTATTGATGAGGCCTAACCACCTAAGTTTATCATTAGAGTTTATTTAATTACACTTATATTAATTCCAGGACTCTAAACGGAAAAAACACAAAGAAAGAAAGAGACATGATCCATATGCCTTAATCTTACATTCAATGACAAAATCCCTATGTTGCCACTAAAATTTAATTTTTGCAACCAACTTTTCCTTGATTTGATATTATTATTAAATAAGACCTTAAGCACAAGATTTTATCTATTTCATTACCCTTTAACTTCAATGAAATATTTTTATTAAAATTTAAAAGTTCAATTTTATTTGTTTATTTAATTGGTGCTGTATATTTATATTGGGATTTAAAACAGAAAAGGAAAAAAAAACCAGCCTTATGTTCAATTTATTATTTATGCACTAAAGATTTTTTATTTTTTTATACTCAGAATCTCTATATTACAAGCTTAAAGGTTTTAGAAGGAGAAAGGAAGGAAGGGAAGCTCAAACCTGGGACAAGAGAGTCGTAGGAGCCCATTTCTCTGCACTTTTGCCAAATGCACCAAAGATCGTTTTTAATCCATGAGTTTTCACTAAGGTAGAAATTTTGTAACAAATATACTCTCAACTTTATAATTTTTGTAAAAAATTAATTACTTACAAATAGTTATTTAAATGATTATAAGCCATAACATTGAAATGTTTCATATACGTGTTCATAGTAGTTTAGGTTTAATCAAAGTATGGCTTCAGAGAGTGCATAACTCTCTTAGAAATATCTAAATTTTACATATTAAATTTATATTTTATGGTAATTCTTATCTAATTAGTAATATGACCCTGAAAATGAAAAAAAAATTTGAATAAAGGTACCAAATATTCTTGCGCATAATTTTATTCATTATATTTCTCTTACGGGAAAATATACCATATTGCTGCTACAATTAAAATTTTATTGCAAACATACTCTTAGATCTATATTACTATTAAACAAGCACCTCAAATACCAAAATAAAATAAACTATTAAGCTTCAATTCTTAATTTCTGTGATTATGCTTTTTTTATGAAGCCCTAGTATAGCCCCTCTTTCTTATCTATTTGCAGAAATATATTACATAAAGTCATAACTTCTATTCATAACAAAAAAAATATTGAACAACAAGTAATTAACTATTTATTGAAACATTATTGCAAAGTGAAAAAATATTGTTCGATTTTTCTGCTCTTAAGCAACTATATAATCCCTTTTGATGGGACCTAATTTTTTCACTTTTGCTTTTCCGAGAGTTTTAATAAGATAATAATTAGAAATAAGAAAAACATTAATCAGTCGCCACTAGAGCTCCTAATTTATGTGAGCTAAATTTTGTCATGAACTTTTGAATGTGATCTCTTTTCATTCCAAACCGGTTAACATTTTAATTTGGTCCCCACTAGGTGAAATTCATTAACCCAACGAAAAGTTGTTACAAAATAAGTACATTTGTTGTGCATAATAACTATTTCATATATGTGAAAAAATGATAATGTATAATTTTTTTCAATGGTAAAAAAACTATTGTGAAATTCAAATTTCTTAAAGATAAATTAGTAGAAAGCTTAAAATAATTTTTTTTACAAAATTGATGTTACATAGACAAATTTCTTCCAAGTTACTATTAGATTTCATCCAAGGACTAATAGATCAAGGAGAATACTTAATAGATCAAGGATGACAAGGAAGCATAAATTATAGATTAGGGGCTATATGCAAACTTTACCCTATTCTTTATGTTACCATTTTTTCTTAACTTGAACAAAATATAGTACTATATATTATTTCAAAAAAAATCTAATGATATATTTAACATTAAGTTGTAATTTTTTATATTTATGGTGTGTGTTTTCTCTTGTCTCTTTTTTCTATCTATGCCTATTTTATTTATTTATTTATTTATTTGATAAATTTATTAAAAATTTCAATTTTTGAAATATTTTTTATTTTTTTTTATTAATCAAAATTTTAATGTATTTCTAATATTTAAAATTTAAAATAATTACACTAATTACATGCACTTTTATTTACACTTGAAAAATGTGTGTGTGTGTGTGTCTGTTATGTATGTATTTATATGTGTATGTATGTATGAATTCATATTAACAGATGATGGCAATTGATGTAACTAGAAAAATGCTAGTCTAATATGTTATCTATCATGTTAAATACTCAATCAATATTCTATCCACCATTCATTAGCTTTACAATTTTAATGCTCATATTTTATTCATTCTAAAATGAATTGAAGTAGATAAAACTCATCCACCCACTACATACTACTATATAGACACAATTTATGAATTTGATGATCAAGAGATTATACATAAAGAAGAAAATTAAGGGATTTGGGGCTTCAGATTGATCATGAAGGGCTGTGAAAGTCAACATCAACATAGTGAAATAAGTTATTTCTTTTTTGACAAATAAATAAAATACTTTTAATATTCCAATATAAGTATAAATTTAAACTACTCCTAGTGTCAATAAGAATCAAGTTATTGATCTAAAGGCTAATCTTTATAGTTTAAATCCTAAAAGATGTATCAGAACCTTTCGGCCAACTATCATAACTAGTTGGCTATTAAAGCTAATGTTTACAAGTGAGAGTGCAGGTTCCTCAAGCAAGAATGGACAAATGAAGGATAGGCAAAACCTTATAGGGGCATTGTAATTTTCTCATATGTAATAATACATATATAGGTGGATAGGATACGAGGTTGGTAGTACCTAAACCTACAATCTATCTAAATCTAGTATTGTAAAAG
This sequence comes from Aquilaria sinensis, assembly GCA_005392925.1. NCBI lineage: Eukaryota > Viridiplantae > Streptophyta > Magnoliopsida > Malvales > Thymelaeaceae > Aquilaria > Aquilaria sinensis. The sequence goes on along the minus strand of SMDT01001507.1, from coordinate 104,388 downwards.
AAAAAAATTGAATCCAATCTAAATCTATTTAATTGAAAAAAAGATCCTGCGTATTAAATAAAATGTAGTCAAATGTCCACCAATTAACACGAATCTCCATCAACATCCCTACTTAAAATGTGGTGAGGAGTTGAGGCTCAACAATATAATGATGTGTTTACAAATTCTAGAAGGAGAGGATGACAAACACAGTCAAAGTAATTAGGGGTAAACATGGATAGGATAAACCGAAATTCAACCCAAACCACTTCTATAGGTTGTGTTTGGTTGGGCAAAAAATGAATCATGGTTTGTAGGATGATTCCATATTTGAGAGAACTATTGATTTTAGGGTTGGTTCTTATTCTATATGAAATCAACCTGAGGTGAAATCAAATCCAAGGCATATATATAAATATATAAAAAATTACTCCCCCCCATCCCAAAAAGATTAAAATGTATTTATAGTTTTACTGTCCCAAAAAGAATGAAATATTTCTCTTTTTAGAAAACTTTCAAGTTCTAATTTATTTTACTAGAATGAAACATTTCCCTTTTTAGAAAGTTTTCAACTTTTAATTTACTTTACTATTATCACTTAAACTTTCACTACACAAAAGTCAATAAAGAATTTTTTTTAAATCTTTATTTAAACTCTTACTGCACAAAATCAAAAAAAAAACTTTTTTAATCATTATTTAAACTCTCAATACACAAAATTCAAAAATTTTTGTTTTAATTTTAATTTCATGGTCAAAATTGAAAAAAAATAACGTAAATTACATGCACATTAATCTTCGTGCCCAAAGAAACGTTTCAATTATTATGGGACAGAGGGAGTATGATATTACTAAATTACTCATCATATATTTATGTATAAACATGTACATTTCAACACATTTATTATTAAAATTTTCATATATTCATGTATATTTAAACATTGATTAAGTTGTGTATTAAGCTGAATAGTTCTAAAACTTGTTAAGGATACAATTTTATTGAATTATGAAGTTATTATTTGCTATATCAATATGATATGAACTAAAGGACCTGAGAACTTGAACCGAAAAAATCAAACTCATGATTTTAGTTTTCTTCAATTCTTAGTTCTCAAGTTAGGTAAAATATTTTTTGAAACCATTACGATTTTGGTTATTTCTGCTCAACTAGAAAAATGAGCCAACTCAATTCATACTCACACCTAAAAGTAATATCCGGCTTGGGCCGAACTTTGGAGCTGTGAAGACAAATCACTTTCAAGACTTTAATTTCACTATATGTTTGTTTGCATTGGAGGATTAAATTTTATTTTGAGTTAAGAGTAACTGTTCCGCAACTTAGGTACGTTATCACGATAATCAAAATAGCATATTCTTTTGGTTCACGTTCTACTATTATATAAGCTTTTGATCATCAACTAATCATCAAATCACAGACAAACTTTTGGAGTATTGAATTTTTACTTAGCATTGTAAATGAATAGAATAAATATGAATAATCCTTATCATGTTGATTCATTTAACATTAGATGAATATGAACAAGAAAAATAAACAAATATATTTTTTCTATTCATATTCATTTGTTTATAAATGAACATGTTTATATTCATTCATTAATAATAACAATGTCATGAACCAAATGAATTGAAAATATGAATGCATTCGTGAACACCATTAAATGAACATATTCACAAACAATATAAAAAAAATACATTCGTGAACAAAATACACAAACACAAATAAACAAACAAATGAATGAACAAAAGTAAATACTAAAAAATAATAAACTTAAAAAATAAACAAATGAGTAAATGAATGAACAAGTAAGCAAACAGATAAATAGATGGATGAATGTTAACCATATTGTTTGTGAATATTAATGAATGAAAAACTTTTTATTCATGTTCATTTATTTAACTTAAACAAACATAAAATCTATTTGTGTTCATTTATTTAACTAAATAAACAAATATAAATGAATTCTCCCTAGACCATTCATAATCGTTTGATCGAAAGTTCTATTTGTTTACAGCCCTATTTTTACATAAGACTTATATTGTGGATGGCCATCGAATTTTCATGAATATACTTACCAGCTCATTAAATGTCTCTTTTTGTTTCTTATATTTTTTTAAAAAATTTGGGGACCAGCATAAAGAAAACGGTGATTTTGGTGGTGGTGTTTGCAATCGTAGTTGTATCAGAAGTAGCAATCAACTGAAAAAAACATCAACAAGTTTCAGGATTTTAACAATTCTAGTCACAGGTGGAGGAAAACACGGATCTCATAGCAAGTTACAGCCCAATGGTTAGGGGAAGACAAAGAGAGCACAGTCTGCCGAACACAACTGTTGACTTTAGGTCAATCGAAAACTTGTAATCAAAGATGGGATCGGCCTCAACCCATGCTTGTCTTTGAGTAATCAATAGTGACCCAAAGAATAATCAGCATCTCAACGTTGTTATGAAATGATCCGTGTCAGACTTGTCAATTTTTGTTTCACCTTCAGTATTAGGTCTATATGTTAGTTTGTGCAACTCAATGTTGAGGTTATTGCTAATTTTATGCTAATGTATTTATATGTCTGTTTGTCCAACTTAATGTTGAGGTTATTACCAATTTATATTGGTGTATTCATTGATTTGTTTGTTAATTTTTTCGTTTTCTTCTAGATATGGAAGCATCAATCATATTATTTATGGAAGTTTTCTTCTGTTCATTGTATCTCAGAAACATCAAAAGGCAAAATTCATAGTTGATTGTCTATACTTCAATGCGTTATATCAATTTGTGGATGTTGTTTACCTACAATTAGTAGAATAAATACATACTAAATGAAAAAAAAAAACAAGAAAGAAAGTTAATAGGCCAGTGCTTCAATTTATAAAAATTTTATGGTCATTCTAAGTCTTTAGCTATTTCTTTCTCAAAGAAAAGATGGGCTAGTATTAAGGCTTGTAATATATCAACCCAAACCACCAAGGGCAGCCCAGGAATGGTGGTTGAGCATAAACTATGCGATTGGTCATAGATCCGTTTAGGATGTTCTAGACTTAACCCTAAATCTTTAAATATCTCATTTAAAGCATCATAAGATAGTATGGGCATTAAGTGATGACTAGATGTGGGACTCGGGCTTGTCCAACCAAGGCTAGACTAGGATCGGGACCGGGATCGGCTTGAGTCAAACCCGGAACGGCACAGTTAAAGGCCCAGTTCGGTATGGGCTTGAATAGACCCATCATGTATGTGGGCTGAATATGGGCCTTGAAGAGGAGGAGGTTCAAAGTTGGCCCGACTTAGCCCATATTGCATGGGGGCACGGCCCAATACCAATTTGCACCTGGGACCGCTCGAGCCAATCTGGGCCTAACAGCTCCTTCAAACTGCTAGTTTGCCGGTCCTGACCCAACGGCTTCTTCAAATGACTAGTTTTTAGATTTTTTGAAAATTGGCATAATTACAACAATGGTCCCTTCAACGACTTTATGACCGTTTTGTTTTAGAATGTATTCAACCTAATTATGTTGTTTAGCATAAATCATATATTTTAAATTTTACTATTTTTTGAAACATTTCACCATGTTATTGTGTAAGGTGTGTTCCATTTTATTGTAAGTGTTGTTAGGCTTTTATAGCTAATAAAAATTACACTAGCGATGGTGTTTTTTTGTCAAATAAAATAATTAATATCTAATTATCTTGTAAATTTTTTTTAAAAAAAAAAACAACGCTGCTCAGATCCGGAACAGAACTAGCCCAAGCCCGAACCGCTTAAACCCAGCCCGTGCCCAGTCCTCCCAGACCTAGGCCCAGGCCCAGCCGATCTCAGGTTAGGCTGCCCCACTTCCCACCTCTAGTGATGACAAATTGAGCCATACTGTTTAAGTCTGGCCTCATATTGACAAATATTAAATTGAACTTGAACTTGGTAATGTTTGATTCAAACTTCAAATACACCAATAGAATACCTTGAAAACAAAATACCTTAGACTTGTCACTAGACAATGGTAAGGGAAGATGATTTCCTTACATTGAGGCAATCAGGCTATGGCTTTTGCCTTTTGTGCCAAGTCACTGTTATTGTCAAATGGTCGATTAGGACTTAAGGGAGAAAATTTTTGTTCCAACTTCCAAGTTCAATGCCCCATTTTTCCATTACTTGGAATCAATTGTTTATAGCTTGAGCTTATTCCATTCAGCTTACCAGATCTCTAATTATTCTAACTGCGGGCTTTCAAAATTCAACTAAAATATTATTCGGTACTCCAAAAGGATGAAATATATTCTATTTTTTATTATCACAAAATGCTATAACATTTCTATATTTAGAAAGTTATATCATATTTAACCTTTTAACTATTATTTCAATATCCATTCTTTTCATATTTTTTTATTTACGATTAAAAAGTGAAGGATAAAGTGGAAACAACTCATAAACTTTTTTCCTCTTTCTTAATATTTGTGTCAAACTCAAATATTTTATATAATATGAAACGGATGGAGTAGTAATCAAGCAATGTTTTGTCTACATCAAGCCAATAAAATTGGCTTTCTAGGTAGGCATGAAGAAGGTTAATCCGCTTCATAGAGTAATCCACCATTGCTTCACTTCTTTATGAATTGATCCACGACCCATTCCATTCATTTATGGATTGATCAACGACCCCCCCACCTAACTTGTAAATATCCATGGATGTCCAATGTATGACATTTTGATAGACATTTTAAGAAGAAAATTGTTTTGTAGCTATTTCAAATATTTGTTTTTATAGTGACAAAGGGAAGCACAAAATGTGTTTTTCAATGTATAGTTTTTTTCAATTTTTATGTTTCTTCTCTTATAAAAAATATTTACTTTTATCAATTTATAAAATAATTCTCATATAAAAACAATGACAAAGAATTTAATGTCAATATACTTATTCAAATTAACAAATACAAATACCAAAACTGAAACCAGCAATAATTCATAACTTCTAAGGCACTTAAGTATACAAATGAACCACTAGAAATGTAAAATAGAAACTCATTTATTGGCTTTAGTCAAGTTACCCAAAGCTACATGCAAAAATAGACCAAACCAAGTTGAGAGAATTAAGCAAATAAAAATATCTTTATAATACTCTAATGGTTATATTCTTGAGAATTGATTATTGTCTAATACTCATAAAGGTGAAAGACTAGGGTAAGGCGTACCTTGATGATTAAAATGGATTAAATTGTGAGAAAATTAAGAAAGATTGGATATTTTCATGCACCACTATTGTTTAAGGAATTCCAGCAATAGATAAAGATATTTTGGTTAGTTATATGCTAAAATGTGACTGAAACCTAATATTATAATATATCATTGAAAAGGTCTATAAGTCTACTTTAACATAGAAGAAATGAAATTCGATTTGGATGCCTAAGTAAGGAGTTATGTTGATTATTGTAAGAAATCGTTAAAATTATGGACTTTGAAGGAGTCTGAAAGTTGAGGAATAAACTGTGTCGATTGGATCAACCAAAAAATATTAAAAATATATATATATTATAGCTTGAAAAGTCTAGTTTCATGGAATTTTACGGATTGTGATTTGAAGTTTTTTACAAAGAGTTATGGTCATTTTTATGTGAGTGCACAACTCTGTCAGTTTTGTTAGTGGTGAGTTTAAGATGAATGTTATGATATTCAAGTTGAATCAAGGCCTTTGGAGATTAATTAGGCTCTGATAATAGTTCTTACTCTTTTGATTAGGTTCTTGAACTTGAACAATCATTCGATTGATTCTAGAATTAGAACAAGTTAGGTGACATCCTATATACCTTGTTTGTTTTCTACTCATACTTTACTTAAATTAAATATGATTTTGATTATTGGAATTTCATAAAATGGCTGCTATAATATGATGTTTTCTCATTAATTTCTTATTTTATGGATGGTTTAAATTTTCTTACTCAATGATGGAGCATGAGATAGTTCACGAAGTTATTAATTATTGTTATGGTTGAATTGTTAAATAGAATAAGAACATAATAACTCCAAAAAGTCCGGCAAATACAGATACGAACATAAGCTTGCCATAAACAATTGACCTTGTTTATAATCAATAATAGCAAAGACTTAAGATCAAGTCAACAAAGAACTTGTATCAATAGATCAGCAGTGGATAAACTATGAAACCAACAAACGAGCAAAACAACAAGCAAACACAAATGAAAGTGAGGAGTAATTCAAGTGAAACACAAATGGCTTCCTAAACCGGCCCTCCATGGAGCTCCACTAGGAGCTTCAAACCTATTCCACTTTCTAAAATATCATAGGTAAATCATGACTCTCTTCATTCCAAAAATGGTAGATCATTAAAAAAACCTGCTCCACCGAAGCAGGTCAGATTGGAGCTCCACTGGAACGAAGCTCCATACTCATCCCTATTTCTAAGTTAGCATTTTAGAAAGTCTTAAAGGTAAGGATCTTCAAAATCACTAGAACATAAGTTGCTGCTAATACCAAAATGCTTGTTTATTGGGTAAATTATGAAAGACCCCCTTTGATTTGATCTAACCTACACTTTAGCCCTTTTATTTTTAAAAATCTACATTTTACCCCTACTTCCTTTATAGTGTTTGACAATAATTTCTGGAACCCTATATTAAACTATCTGATAATCACGTTCTAATAATTTCAAGATTTTTAATTTTTTTTCACAACAAATTAATCTTTAAAAAATATTGATATGTATTTACAATAAAAAAATGTATTTACAAAAAAGAAAAAACTGATAATTTGAAATGTCTATTTACTATAAAAAAATGGGTAAATTGCAGTCACGGCCCATAACATTTTATTATTGTCTTATTTTGGACCCTAACATCAAAATCTCACATGGGCCTTCCTCAACTTTAATTTTTTGTTCAATTTTAGACGTTTGAAGGACGAAAAATGCTAAAAATAACGAAACTTGACATGTGACATGCCAGCTTGGGGTAATTGGTCACGTGACATAATGAATCACCAGCTCTAAATGCCTGAAATTGGCCACATAAAAAATTTAAGGCCAATGTTACAAAAAATGAAGAAATTTAGGACATGTATAGAGTTAGTCCAAATCTCTCTTTTCTCCTCCTTTCCCCGTCACCTCTGGCCTCAACAGTCGTTCATCCTCCCCTCGTTCCTAATTTCACTGCAAGCCCCCCGTGCTTCACCGCAAGCCTACTGTCCCTCCATGCAACCCCACGATGATCATGAAAATTGTGAGAATTTAGAGAACAAAATTGGAGATGGCCCTAGGAGATTTGTGGAAGCGAGAGGACGAACAAAAATCGCAAGCCTCATTATTCCCACCACAATTGCTTGCATTTCATGGCTACCACCACCACTTCCTTTTTTTTTTAACCACTTCGTGGTCACCATTCCTCGCCTAATCTCCACGTTTGATGATTCATTGATCAACGTGCCATTCGCCTAGGAGATTCACAAACGGCATTTTTGACCGTGCCTTTGATTTCACTGGGTTAGACCATGTTTTTGTGGTGGCAATTGGGATGAAGAAAGCGAAAAATCGGCGGATGACGAGCGGAAGGGAAAAGGGGAGAAGGAGTGGCAGCTATAGAGGACACTAGAGCAGCGCCAAATCAATGGCTTGACAGTGAGGACAATTTGCAAACCGCTCCTCCCTCCGATTTGTGTCGTCAGCAGCATAAGGGAGTGACAGATAGGGCAAAATGAGGAGATGGAGAATTGAAAAAAACTCATCGGATTGACGGTTGCAATCGAACAAAATCTTACTAGATTGACAGATGAGGGAACAGGGAAGCGATGAGAGGATGAGTAGTGGATGAAGCTGAGGCCAAAGGCAAAGGGGGAAGGCTGGAGGCGGCAGAGGAGGGAGGAGGAAGGAAAGATGTGGGCTAACCCCAAATAGGCCCTAATTTTCTTCATTTTTTGTAACATAGGCCCTAAATTTTTTATGTAGCCAATTCGTTGTCCCACGTGGTCAATTGCCCCAAGCTGGCTTGCCACGTGTCAAATTCCGTTATTTTTAACACTTCCTGTCCTTTAAAAGCTCGCTTGCCACGTGTCAAATTCCGTTATTTTTAACACTTCTTGTCCTTTGAAGGTCTAAAATAAGAATAAAAAATTAAGGTTGAGGATAGCCCATGCGAGACTTTGAGGTTAGGGTCCAAAATAGGATAATAATAAAATGTTAGAGGCCGTGGTTGTAATTTACCCTAAAAAAATATTAGAGAGACTGATATTATTGGAAATGACTATTGTACAGTTTAAATTATAGTTTCAAAAGTTGTTATCGGATAGTATTAAAGAATTATGGGGCAAAGTATAAGTTTTTAAAAATAAAGGGAACAAACTGTAGGTTAAGGTAAACTTCAGGACAGTAATTGTAACTTTCCCTTGTTTATTTCAGTTGCGCTTTACTTGACATCAAAGTTACACAGTATAAATGTGAATCAATCAAGAACTACAATAATAATAATAATAATAATTATTATTATTATTATTATTATTATTATTATTATTATTGCTGGAATACACTCAGGTAGACACATTACAAATAAACGTGCCTCAATGCATAAGTTCAATCATTTAATCATGTTCTCAGCATAGAATAGAAAGCAAGGAGGCGGGCGGGGTCCCTTAACTGGTAGCACTTTCGATCTTTCTGTCACACTAAATAGCATTATGATTTTGTAATAATTAATAAAGTAGACAAAAGGATCAAATTCAAAACGGAAATTTACAATTACCCAAACTTTCATAATCTACACTTTATCCTTTATTTCTAGGAATTTATATTTTATTCATATTTTTTTATATTATCTAAATGTAATATAAACTATATGATAATTATCTTCTATTAATTTCAATCTTTTTAATATTTTTTATAGTTAATAGATAATTTAAATTATTAATTTTTTTATAAATTCATTTTCCTATTTGTATATGCATATCAGTATCTTTTAAAGTTTGATTAACTATAAAAAAATATCAAAAAATTTAAAATTACAAAAACATAGTTATTAAACCATGGGAGGTTTCTGTATTTTTCCCAATTCAAAAGCAAAGCAATTTAGTTCCTTTTTGTTTCTCAAATCTCAAATGAAAGTCGGATGGAACCGGTGGGCGGTCTGACCGAAAAAAAATTCAACTAACTTAAAAGTGGGTAAGGTGGCGGAACTTTATATGGTTGACAAATATACTTGTTTCATTATTTACTAGACAGCGTTTGAATTCAAATAGTTTTGGAACCAAAAACAAGACAAAAATTATACAGAAAGAAACACATGAGCGTTCATCCAATTAATAAGTTCCCACACTTCAACGGGATCTAATCCATTAGGTCATAATCAAGTCCCCAAACTTCTAATGAGATGCCAATTATGACAAATTCTAGGTTTTTGTGTTCTCCTTTTTTTTTTTTATGCAACCATTGCAATTCATTTTTGATATGGATAAAGTAATCACTGATGGCATTTGCACAAGAAGACTCGATAAATTATTAAAGAAATAATCTACATCCTTTACTTAATGTCCTTTAAGCACGCCTACTCCTCAAAATTGTGTAGTTTTAATCATTTTTTCACAAAGTAAATTTTTACAAATGTCGTATTTGCCAACGTTTAACTACTCTTACTCACTATGAATATATAGTTGAAAACTTTGGATATTTGTTAATATCAAGATTATCCAGATCAAGATCTTATCTTAGACTATTTTTACCATCCAAAATTATAATTATAAGATCGGATTATAGATTATGATTATAAGATCGGATTACAGGTCATAAGATACTATCAAGAACCTACAATTTTTTGCCTGAATAATATAATTTATGTAAAAGACTAATTATATTGAAAAATCAAATAAAGTTTAAGTGTTATAACAATGATACAACACAAGTAAAGTTCAAGCAATAGAATATATATCATCATAACAAACACAAGTATGAAAGAAATGTATAAACAATTACACTATTGACAAATAAAAGAGAGTACAGTGTCTGAATACTATGGAACAACAATAATGAACAAACACAGGAAACAAACCTAGAATAAACAAGCCATAGAACAACAAGAAAGACAAAATTTTAACCATCTAAGTCTCGTATTTGATATGAGTGTTTTTTTTTTCTTTTCTGTTTTATTTACTTCCTTCTTCTCACAATTGAAATTGCCATGTGTTCACCATTTGAATTTTATGGCTTGGGTCATTTTAAGTTCACGTGCTTACTTGGGCAATTAGGCTAGTCACTTAAAATTTTCAAATTTGGCTAAAATAAAAGTATACCTAACAAATATTAATACTCATTGGTGGATCTATGATTTTTTTAAATAGGGGTCCGTTTGCATACATAAATTAATGCCCTAATAGCCATTGGTCATTGGTCTTGTATGTTTATACTTACTTAATACTTAATCCTTTAACTTTATCTTATACTCACTTTTTCCAATATTTGAAGAAAAGAAAAAAAGCAACAAAAAACATTCGAGGTCAAGGTAGGAAGAGATATGAAAGTCAAGGGGTTAAAATAAGACTTTTTTTGATAAAATAAATTATTTGTATAAAGATGACAGTGTCCTACTTTTTATTTTTTTTAAGGTAAAAGAAACCTACTTTTTTATATTGAAACAGATGTTATTAAGTTTAGGGTCCACTAAAAAATTAAAGAGATCCAATTACTAAATTATATATCACTTAGTAGCATTTTTTGATAAAAAAAAAAAAAAGGTCCATGGACCTCATAAGTAATATGTACATCCACCTCTGTTGATACCCTGACAAGATTAGTAGGATCCTTTGATCATACTAATCTTATGATTCTAGTTGTAATCCTAACATGTTTTCGATTGTGAAATGTTTTTGACAAAATTTTCCTTATTAACTTTAGCTTAAATTTTCTTATTTATGTTCGAGTGAGCCCTATTTGCTGTGATCAACAGGTTCAAATTGTTGAATCCTTCAAAGCAACTTCTAAGTTTCATTTAAAAAAAATTCTCAAATGTGAAAGATGTAGATATTGTGACCAAGACATCAATTTTACAATTTAATGAGTTGATTGTCACATGCCCAACCCACTTGAGTTGATACCGAAAGTGAAGGGAATTTAGTAAAAATTGAAAGGGCAATATATGAAATACTTGGTCTGTATGATAGGGGTGTCCAAGACTCCAATAGAATCTAAAAAATTGAATGGCCATAATATATCAACCAAACGAGCCCCATACATGAGAGCTAGTTGGTTTACAAGTTAGGCTTCTCAAAACCTCAGTTACCCAAGCTGAACCAACTGTTTTCTTTTGCAATTTAAGTTTTTATATTACCATATGTTCTATCGTATAAGATATATGAAATAAATAAAACTATAGAAGTTGTCATACCCTTCATAGAAAACTAAGAAATGCCTAGGTGTCATAATATAATTGATAAAAAAAATAAAGTATGATGAAATATTTCATAAAAGCGGATACCAATAATGGAAGTCCATAACAACCACAATCGAGTGGGTATAAAACAATCTAGATTTCTAATATATCATGGTAGGCGAAGCAAACCGATGTGTAAATACACATCAACATTCACCAAGAGTTGATATGACATTATATATGGTAATATTTTTTTTTTGCTTCGATTTTTTTTTTTCATTTTGGGTCCGAAAAAAGGTGTAAGGGTTTGAGCCCTTTTTCCTTGGGCCCGAATTTTTTTTTTTACAAAAAAAAAAAAAAAGAAGCTAAATTACATATTCAGTTCTCTTTTTATCTGCAGTGATGTCTTCTTGTCTTCAAAGGTGGAAAGTTGATTTTTTACCATTTTACCTTTTTCTATTTTTTGTGCTTTTTTTTTTTGGCCAAAAAGGGGCAAACCACACAATTGGTCATTTTTTTGTTTACAGTGATGCCTTCTGGTCCTCAAACAAAAAGGTAAATTCTTTACAATTTCATTTGAAATTGTTGGTCTTTATATTTTAGGTCCCAGAACTTTCACTATATTGGTATTAAGTCCTATGTTTTCTATTAACCAAATTGGTTACCAACATATTTCAGATCTTTTATTTTTTTAATATTTTAAATTGATTATAACTTATTTTTAAATTTATAACTTTTTTTAGTATTTTTATTCTATAAATATAATCAGCATGAAAATTTTACTTTTTCTTTGGTCATCCTATAATGAAGAGCGCGTCGCAATCTAGTAATTTACTGTATAAGTAAAAATAACAACTAGAAGCCCTCTCCCATTACTGATTGACCTCCTATTGCATGTCCCTGGAATGTAGTACAATTATAAAGGTACGATTAGCAACAAAAGGATGATATTGTTAGTTTGATTATTTCACTTGTGAAGAAATAACTGCGAACTAAGTGTGTGTCATTTTTTTAACCCAAAAGCATCTTTATCGAGTTAGGGAGAATCTACCTGTTTATTGAAATTTGGAGAGCGCCAAATCAACTATGCGCTAGAGAATTTAATTTCTTAGTTGGGCCTGTGGTATATAAGCTATTTAGCCATTGGGGCAAGGCACTGCGGATGTTGTGGAAATAAGAGTATTTGTTCAATACTGGTCCTATTTGGGGAGAACGTAAATGATTAGCATCAGTGATTAGCTTTAGCGGTTAGCTGTTGACATTAAATCTAGTAATTAGCGTTTAAAGTTTTTAGTGTTTGGTGAACTAGCTTCATATATAACATAAAATTTTACTATTTAGTGGTGTAGCATGTAAAGCAACAATCGAATGTACTAAACAAATACATAACTAAGTTTAACAATGTGCATTTGCAATAGAAAAATTTGGAAAAACTTCCAATAAAGTGCAATTCATCTAATTATTTAAATTGAAGTCCTTAATCTAATGCCTTGATAGCAAAATATTAGCAATTTTCTCTCTTAATTGAGACATTTCTGATTAATTGGCATTTCTTCTCTCATTTTTATAACTATCTTCTTTATTGCCATCTTCTTTAAACTCTTCGTTCTCATTTACAACCCTGTGAAAATCTAAATCATTACTACTTACATGTCTTCGTATGTAATTATGTAGAGTCATGACTACTATCATTATTAAGACTTACTTTAGAAAAGGATAATTGTGCATAGGTTTTAAAATTTTTCATTTCATTTTCAATACTCCAAATGCTCTTTCAATCACGTTTTGCAAAGCAGAACGCATTTTGTTAAATATCTCTTATTTTCCTGATCTTGCTCTTCCTTAACGAAAATCAGATAGGAAATATCTTTCTCCTCTATAAGGCCCTAAGTAATTTGGAATTTAAAGGTACCCTACATCCACTAGATAATACTTGTCAGAATAAGCTCATCAATTTTAGTTGAATTATGTACTAAAAGAGAAAGTAAAACAAATAATTATATCACAGTTATAATTAGGTTTTAAAACTGGAAACAAATGAGCGTCTAACCCCTTTCAGCGTTTTGCACAGTGTTTAGGTTCTAAATAGGGGTGAAAATGGGCCGGGCCGAGCTCGAGCTTGGCCCTTTTGTTATTCGGTACTACTCGAGCTCGAGCTCGAATTGCTCGAGCCCAATTTTTTTAGGCTTGAGCTCGGCTCGAGATAAGCTCGAGCTCGGCCCGAATGCTTGTTGGGCTCGAATAGCACATATAAAACGTTAGCACAATACTTGCAGATTAGATAAAAGATAGGGACTAAACCTGTAATTTTTGATAGAGACAACTAGACAAGAGAAAATGACAAAATCTATCCTAGATTTTCTAATCCTTTGCCAGTTTACCCTAATTTTGTAAACATTATCAGAACATCATCTAACGATTTTATTGGTTTTTTTTTTCACATCCTTATGACGAGAAGTACGAAATCAAGAGCATAATCGAGTCAAGGAACACGATGAACATTAGAAGAAGCAATTAATCTGAAAAAAAAAGCTACTAAAACTTGTTCAAATCAAGCCAAGGAAATCGCGTACGATCAACAAAATTGAAACGCGAACACATATCCAGTTTTCAAAATACCAGGTGAGACGAGGCGGAGCCGACTGCAATCGTTTCTGAAGCATCGGTGTCGCAGAGTGGAAGCGTCAGTCCGTCGGAGATAAGAGGGAATCGGAATCCACTGCAAAGTACGAAGGCGACTAGGCGAGGCCGCGAGAGAGAGTGCGACGGCGCTGATGAATCCGACGGGGAGACTGACGATCTGAAACTGATCTGAATGAAGGCACTGATGACGGCCTAACGTTGATGAATCCGATTCCGACAGGCGAAGCGACGAAACCCGAGAGGCCTAGCCACTGGAGTCTGCGTCTGCGAAAGCGAGAGAGAGGCCGAGACTCGAGAGGGAGTAGGGGCGGAGTAGGGACTAAGGGGAAGGGGCGAAGGGCCGAAACTGCCGAAGGTAAGTGGGCTCACTGGGCTGGGACTAAGGGAAGGCCCAATAATATAAATAGGTGGCCTGGTAAGCTCGAGGGCCTAAAGGGCTGAATATGTGTGGGCTCGAGCTCGGCTCGAAAATAACTAGAGCCCAATTTTCGAGCTCGAGCTCGAAAGTACCCGACTCGAAAATCTCTTACTCGAGCTCGAGCTCGAGCTACCCAAATAAAGCCCGGCCCATTTTCAGCCCTAGTTCTAAAACGCTCATCCCAAGTGGGCCCAGTAAAATAACCGAACATGGACAAGAATTGCATTGGATAGCTTAAACTAGAGTCCCTCATCTATACTTTTCGCTGCAAATGGGTTCTTCAACTAAGAAACATAGAATATCGCCTTTTAAACCATACTATCTATTTGTTTGCTGCTGCACGAATAGCCTTTTGTCTGCTCCTCCATCAAGCATGGATAGAAATATTTTATTTGATCCTTACTTTTATTTAATGCTTTGATTTTGCCCCAAATTTTAGAATTTAAAAAGCTAAACTTCTAAATGTTAAGAACATTACTTACATTTTTTTCGGTTGACAGAAACACTTCATATGTATCTTGGAAGGCTAGAACTGAAGTCCGCTCTCCACTTCCATAGCTCTTTATGACATTTTTTCTGGTCGACAATGAAAAAATCAAGTGAGAGCTGGCTTGATGCCTAGATCTGCAACTATCAGTTTTGTACCATGTTTAGGTCTAGAACTATTTATGAAACAAATTCTAGAAAATGTAGATAAAAAACATTGAACTTTGTTGTCAAACTCTAAACTTGGGGATGAAATTAAAACAATTTATTAATATAAGAATCAAAATAAATACTTCCAGTTATGTTTGCCTGAGGAAATGGACTAAAGGACAACTCGTATAATAGCTAGATACTTTAAGAAGCGATTTGTGAAGTTTGTTACTTCAAATACCAATTTTTAATAGATATTGTTCAGGGATCAACAAATGGAATTTTGAGTATTAAGCACAAAACAGGCCAAACATATTGTGCGCCACACATTGCTGATTGCGGCTTGACGTTGTCTAAGATTTCAAGAAGCATGACTTGCACAAGTAGCCTCGCTTCCAAGGTTTAAAAAAAAAAAAAATAGGCCATTTGGCCCAAAAACAAATTCATTGGCCGAGGAAACGCCTTGGACAAAACCCCACAACATAGGTTCATTAATATTAAATCACTTGAATGAAATGCCAAAAAAACAACAAGAGGAACGTAAGTGATGAAGAAAGGCTGGCAAGGCCCGAACTGAGGTCAAAATCCAACCAGAAAACAAATATATTTAATCGTAGGCTTTAGCTTAAAATTTTTGTCTTTGAATTATCCAAATCTCTAATTTTAATGAGAAAAATTATTACGAAACAAAGTTTTAATGTGCTAATTCAATAATTTAATAATTTATTCAAGGAAGTATAGTAATTGATATATATATATATATATAGGGTTTAATGAGAAAAGTTATTACCAAACAGAATTTACTGCATCTCTACATCTAAAGGCTAGATCAATTAAAAACTACCATAAGTAACCAAAACAACACAAAATCAGTAAGTGAATTGTATTGGAGGTAAAAACCTAGTTAAATGTACGCATGGTACTAGCTTCAATATTAGTAATCAACTCTATGTCTCCAACTATATAGTTTTGATTGAAAATAAGTTTAAGTGAGTTAAAGGAGATAAATGAAAAATGAGTTTAAATAAACTTTCAGCTTAACAACTACCTAGAAGAAATTTATGATTATTTTCCCTTAAGATGAGATATGGACTTCTTACTTCTTTATTTGTAATAGGCAAATTTCCCACATATTAAACCTTTCAATACCATGAGATATGGACTTTCTAAATAATCTACTATAGTTTGCTGCTGTATATATCATACAACTAAGTACTTTATGATCGATGAAAAAATGGATTAAAATGAAACAAAGTGAAATTGAATAAATAATATGACTATTATGAAATGCGGCCATACTTTCATAATGTCAATCTATAAAGAAGAGCTTTCAATAAGATTTTGAGGATTCAAGATGATATGGGAGATTAGATTGAGGCTAGGAAAGAGATCCAAACAACCTTTAAGCAGTATTATGAGAACTTTTTTACTTGGAAACTCATTAATATAGAAGGGGTGTTGAATCATATTAAGCAGGTAATGAGTATGGATCTAAATGAGGAGCTAATTAGGATGTCTCTGCAGAGAAGGCTTAGACATTGGCTTTCTAGATGACCCCCTTCAAGGCTTCAAGTCTTGATGGGTATTCTGGACTGTTTTTTAGAAATTTTGGGATGAGGTTACGGATAATGGCTTTCAAGCTACACAAACTTTCTATAGTCAAGGTATATTTAACCCCACTCTAAACAAACTTTTATTGTGCTTATTCCCAAAGTCCAACACCTTGAAAAAGTGTCTTGGTTTAGAACTATTAGCTTCTGTGATTATTGTTATAAAATCACTTTTAAAGTTCTTATTAATAGACTCAAACCTCATTTAAATAATCTAATCTCACCATTCTAAAATGATTTAATCAAAGGTATTCAAGATAATGTTTTAGTTACTCATGAATCATTTTATTATTTAAAAACTAAGAACAAAGTGTTGGAATTGGATATGGCTATCAAAATTTATATGCAAAAAGCCTATGACTATTGTAGAATGAGAATTCTTGGAAGGGACAATGTACAACATGGTTTTTTCATCTAGATGGATTAGCTAGATTATGTGCCTTGTCAAGTCTGCCTCTTACACTCTCTTAGTGAATAAGAAAGAGTCTGATAGTTTTATACCTATAAAGGAGATAAGACAAAGCAGCCCCTTATCTACCTATTTGTTTATTCTCATTACAAAAGTGAAATGATTATGAGTGGAAAAGATATAAAGATTGTTGAAGGCATTAACCTTGCTAAGCATTGCCCCTCTTTAACATATTTGCTATTTGTTGATGACTCTATTTTCTTCACAAAAAGAAGTGTCAGAAATGGTTATCAGTTGAAGCAAGGTTTTTTACAATACTGCTTGGCTTTTAGACAATCAATAAAATTTGATAAATCTTCTATTTTCTTTATCTCTAAAGCCCCTAAAATGTTATAGAAGCATTCAGTTATTAGTTGGGGATTCCTAAAAGGAGAATACTTGCAAATATTTGCATTTGCCCACTATTTGAGGCAGATAAAAAAATGAGGCTTTAGTGTTTTTTAGGGATAAAGCTATCAAAAAATTCAGGGATGAAAGGAATATATTTTTTCTTTCTCAAGTAAATAAATGATGATCAAATATGTTCTTGCTACTATTCCTACTTATGTCATGTTTTAAGTTCCTTAAGAAGTGTCAGAACATTCATTCTCTAGCTGCCAATTTCTGGTGGGAAGGGCAATATTTAGACTCTAAAATACACTAAAGATGATGGGACTGCTTGATTATGCCTAAGATTAAGGGTGATATAGGTTTCAAAGATTTGGCAAATTTTAACAATGCATTATTAGCTAAGCTTGCTTGGAAAGTCTTGTCCAATCCTTAGGCTTTTTGGGTTTAGGTATTGAAAAGTCTGTACTTTGCTGATTGTGAGTTCTAATATACAGGAAAGGGCTCTAAACCTTCCTGGGGATAGTCGAGCATTGGCAAGGAGAGACCTTTTTTAAAGAGCATGTTTGCCGGCAAATTCACAATGGCTAGTCTAGTTTAGTCTAGAATGATGCTTCGATCCCAGCTAGCAATAAGTTTAAGCTTTGTCCTATCACAGATATTTCTATGGATGCAATAGGGATTAAAGTTATTAGTCTTATTGATGTCAACATTCATGGTTGGGACTTAAGGAGTATTTCTACTTATATTTCTGAAGAGGATAAGCAGGAAATCCTTGAAATCCTTTTTGGTAGATGGCTAGGGGCAGATAAACTCGTATGGCTTCATGACCAATCCAGTAAAGTGACTTCAAGTTAGCTTATAAGGTGTAGAAACAACTTCTTCCACAGACAAGTCAAGCTTCAACATCAGGTTGAGTTTAGTTTATGGAGTAAAATTTGGTATATTAAATGTAGTCTTAAGATTTAAAATTTTTTATGAAGGTTGTGTCAGAATGATGTGGTAATTCATTTGAATTTGGTTAGGAGAGCTATTCCTATTAATCCCATTTGTCCATTTTATCATCATGTTGAGTCAGTTGAGCATAAGTTGTTACAGTATGAATGGACCCATTTAGTCTAGTTTGCTTGTCCTAATTATAAGCC
Source organism: Aquilaria sinensis (assembly GCA_005392925.1). Taxonomy (NCBI): domain Eukaryota; kingdom Viridiplantae; phylum Streptophyta; class Magnoliopsida; order Malvales; family Thymelaeaceae; genus Aquilaria; species Aquilaria sinensis. Next base: position 85,793 of record SMDT01001507.1, on the reverse strand, counting down.
AGATAATGTAGCCATTAGAGCCTTTGATTAGTGGTTTATTGAGATTCTATATACACTAAGTATGCATCAAAGAGATAGAGAGCATATGGCATCTACTGTTGCTTATATGTGTTGGCTTATTTTCAATTTCTATATATTTTTTATGTTTTTAAATGTTTTTTATATTTTATTGTTTGTTTTTTTTCATTCCTATATGTTCTTGATATCTGGTCTACTTTCATGTTTTCATTGTTCTGTCATTGATTAATATATTTTTTTTGTTCTTTCTCATGTTGAATTTGTTCTTTTATAGTAAGTATGTGTTCTTTTATAAGAAATATATTTTTTTTATAAAAACTGTATATTCTTTTGCAGTAAGTATGTTCTTTTATAGGAAGTATATATTCTTTTACAGTAAGTATATGTTATTTTATAAGAAGTAATGTTCTTTAATAGAAAGTAAATTTTCTTTTACAATAAATATATGTTCTTTTACAACCTACACAATATTTGAACAAGGAAAAACCTACACACAATATTTGAATTTGTTCTTTTACAGTACACATATGTTATTTATAAGAAGTAAATGCTCATTTATAACCCACAAACATTATATGAATTTGTTATTTTATATTCTCACTGTCTAAAAAAGAATGAAACATGTTCTTTTTTTTGCTGTCCAAAAATGAATGAAACATTTTCCTTGTTAGAAATTTTTCAACTTCTATTTTACCTTACTAGCCTCATTTAACATCTTACTACACAAAACCCAATAAAGAATCTTTTTCTAATCTTCATTTAAACTCTCAATACACAAAACCCAATTTTTTTTTATTTTTTAATCATTATTTAAACCCTATTATACAAAATTCAAAAATATTATTTTTAATTTTAGTTTTATGGGAAAAATTAAAAAAATAACATAAATTACATACACTTTAATCTCCGTACCCAGAGAAATGTTTCAATTATTGTGGGACGAAGGGAGTAACAATTATAAGTTTTTTTTGTAGGAAATAAATGTTTTTTTATAGTAAGAATATTTTTATTTTCTTTTTGGAAGTTTTATGTTCTTTTAAGCTTTTCTAATGGTTCTTTCAGCTTAATTATTTATTCTTTTGCCTATAGCCTACTGATGACCATCTTAAACCACAATCTAAACAAAATAAACAAAATGACCTATAACTTTGCTGGTGGATGAGGATGACACGAAGATAGCTGAGGGCAATATGTCCTGTCTCACCACCGATGAGGCTTCCATTCCTGTGGATTCCCCAGACCAATCTCCATCCATCTCTTTGCATACATTTAAGTGCCGCATTGCTCCTTCCACATTTCATTTATAGGCCCAAATCCATGGTCACATAGTGCTGATTTTGGTAGACATTGGGCCTATGCGTAACTTCATACAACCCCATATTGCCAAGAGTTTAGGCATGCCCATTCAGCCTTCTCCTCAAATGAATGTCATTGTGGGAAATGACAATTTGCTTACCTGTGCAGGTTGTTGCTCCCAAGTTTCTCTCCAGTTAGAGATGACCCAATTCCAGGTAGATTTTTACTTTTACCAATTTATGGAACAAATTTGATATTAGGTGTATAATGGTTGTCTAGTCTTGGGCCTGTTACTTTTGACTACCATTACTTGTATATGTCTTTTAACCACAAAGGGGCCCAAGTTACTTTACATGGCTTACGGGATCCTCAAGTCTTTCTTATCACCCTAGCTCGGCTCCAATGAGATATTAACATTGGTAGCACCACCGCTTTCTATGCCCTTTCCTTTCACAACCAAAATTTGACCATAGCCGACATTCTACCTATTCTCAAAGATGCAATTCAGTCCTTGATAAATTAGTATCCTTCCATTTTCACGGAACCCAAAAGAACTTCTATTAGCTCAAGCTTCGGACCATCAAATCCCTTTACTTTTGGATACAGCTCTAATCAACATCTACCCATACTGCTTTCCATACTTTCAAAAGGAAGCTAAGGAAAAGCTGATACGAAATATGTTTAGAGAAAGATTGATTCACCCAACTACATGTCCCTTCTCTTCCCTAGTTCTGTCAGTACACAAAAAGGATGGTACTTGGCATTTTTGTGTAGATTATCGGACCCTCAATGTAGTCACTATAAAAGATTGTTTCCCTATACCCGTAGTTGATGAATTGTTGGATGAACTTTATGGTGCCTAATTTTTCTCCAAGTTAGATCTTCAGGTGGGGTACCATCAACTCAGAATTCACCCAAGTGATATGCACACGACAGTTTTTCGCACACATAATGGCCATAACGTATTCTTGGTAATGTCATTTGGCTTGTCAAATGCATCATCCTCCTTTCAATCACTTATGAATGATGTTTTTTTGCCTTTATCTTCGAAAATGTGTTTTGGTGTTTTTTGATGATATACTAGTCTATAGTAAAACGGCAAATGAACATTTACTTCATCTTCACTAGGTTTTGTAAGTCTTCCAAAATAACTCCCTTCTTGCCAAATTGACGAAATGTGAGTTCGGCCAGTAATCCCTTTTTTACTTGGGGCATATAATTTCACCAGTAGGTGTTTCTGTTGTCCTAGGAAAAATAGTAGCAATCTAGGATTAGCCACAATGCACTACCATTAGGTAGCTATGTGCTTTCTTGAGCCTAGTAGGCTATTACTGTAGTTTTATGCCCAAATATGCTTCAAAGGCAGCCCTTTTTGTAAATATGCTTTTGTCTAGATCCTAGAGGCAGATACAGCCTTCCAAGCCTTAAAGACTACTTTATTGACTACACTCATCCTATGGCTTCCTAATTTTTCCTAACCGTTTTTGGTACAAACCGACGCCTTTGGATAAGTTGTTGGAGTTGTCCTTTCTCAGCACGGATGCCCCATCACCTTTTTCAGTAAGCAGCTCATGCCCCAGTTACAAAAGGCATTTACTTACACGTGTAAAATGGTTGCAATAGTGGAAGCTATACTCAAGTGGTGCTAGTATCTCCTAGGCTATCGTTTCATCATCCAGATGAACCATTAGAGCCTGCGGAACATACTTACTCAGAGTATTCAGACACTCGAGCAATAGTGTTGGTTGTATAAGTTGCTTGGTTATGACTTTGAGGCTGTTTACAAGCTTGGCTCAGAGAATGAACTTATGGACGCTCTATTGCGTTTTCCTCCTGCCAGAGTTCACGCATTGCGGGCCCTTAATAAGCCCACACATGCCTTGCTCACGGCTTTAAATACATATTTCCAGCAAGACAACTCTTCAACAGTGCTGTTCCACCAGAACACCATCCACATTACTTGGTTAATAATGGTTTCATCCTTTTCAAAAACAAGATTTTTGTGCCAGTGGATTCAGCCATATAGCCTTTAATCCTATAAGAATTTTATTCTTCCCCTCTTGGTAGACATGCGGGAGCATAGAAGACCTTGGCTTGCATTTGTGCCAATTTCTATTGGCCAAACATGAAGCACCATATTCAAAATTATGTGAGCAGATGCACCACTTATCAGTAGGTAAAACCATTGAACACCGTTCTACTTGGTTTGCTACAACCTCTTTAACTTCCATGAAAGGTTTAGGAATCATTCTCGATGGATTTTATCACTCACACGCCATCCTTTGTTTAAAAACTGACTATTTTGGTGGTTGTTGATCAATTTTCCAAATATGATCATTTCTGTGCTCTTGGGCCTAACATTTCAACACCTCAATTGGCTGACATATTTGCCAAAGAAGTTTTTTTGACTTCATGGTATTCCCACCAGTATTGTTTCTGACCGAGACCCGCTCTTTATGAACAACTTCTGGCAAAAACATTTTAAGTTACAAGGCATAACTCTAGCCACAAGTATCTCCTACCATTTTCAAACGGACAACTAGACCAAAGTTGTCAATATGTGCTTTAAGGATTAACTCAGATGCTTCACAGTAGACCATCCAAACTCTTGGGTTAATTACTTACCTTGGACTGGGAGGAGTTATAACACTTCTTGGCACTTTGCAACTCATATGACACATTTTGAGGTTGTCTAAGGTCGGCCTCCCCCCACTCTTCTCGATTATATTCAAGGCGCAACCTCTGTATCTGTTGTTGATGAAATGCTGATTGTAAGAACTCAACTCCTTGGGCATTTACAAGCAAATTTGCAAAAGGCTCAACAGCAAATGAAAAACCTGGCGGATGCTCAATGAATTGATCAACAATATCAAGTGGATGAATGGGTTTATGTTAAACTTCAACCTTATCGTCAATCATCAGTTGCTTATAGGCAGAGCAACAAATTGGCTAATAAATACTATAAAAATTTTCGCATCTTAGAGAAAATATCACCAGTTGCATGTAAACTTGAGCTTCTTCCATCTGCCCAAATCCATAATGTGTTTCATGTTTGTTTTCTCAAGAAAACTCCTGGAGGTCCTGCTACCCAACCAAGTCTACTATCAGACTTAGCTACTCATCTACAACTGCTGCTCATACGACAAGTCTTACGCTATCGTCAGATACTACAGCATGGCAAATTTGTTCCCTAAGTCCTTGTACACTGGCATTCCCAAGCACCAACTGACACCACTTGGGAGCTCTTGGACAAATTTCAAAAAGAATCCCTTGACTTTCACTTTAAGGTCCAGGTGCCTTTTGAAGAGATGGGGGAGGGGGTAATGTTGCAACCTAAGTCACAAGCCTAGTTACTTCAGATCCTTCAAGAAGGAAGAGTAATAGAGTGGGCCGGATGCTAGCCTGGCTCAAAGATTATGTCTAGAGTTATTTTTAATCTTGGTACAGATAATCATTATTTCTTCTATAAGGTTGCTGAGCTGTGCAATGACAACGACATTCTGTTAGACGTACAATGTGTTTATGCACTATATGAAGAATGAAAATCATAAAAGAATATTGCACTCACTCCTCTCTCTCTTTCTCTTTCTCTCTTCCATTTCTCTCATTTTCTTCTCTTTTTGCTTACCTTCTCTGTTTCTCCTCTATTCCTTAGGAGTAAGGTGGGTGTGCATCAATATGTAACTTTGTTTTGGATAAAGCCCAAGTTTGATTTAACTAAAAACTTTCAAGTTGAGCTATAACTTTTGTATAAGTTTTGTTTGGCCGCTTGATTTATAATCAAGTTACAAATTATGCTAAAAGAGTGTTATAGTAGGCTCATCCAATACATTTGTAAACTGTTATATTGTCAACACCTGTCAAATAAAATGTATAATTAAACTCGAGTTTGGTCTAATAAGGATCAAACTTATTGTTATATTTAAAATCAAGGCTCCGTTGGTATTGTTTATTAAAATAAACATTTAATTACGTAAAAAATAATCTACCATCTCAAGAAGTTAGAGCTCGAAAACAAGAGTACATCCGCAATCTTTACGATAAACTATAAGGAAGTTGTGCTGTACATAACACATGTTAGGCCAACTACTAATAGAATTGGATTTGATTAGCAACAACCAGGGGTGTAGTAGTCAATTTGCACCCAGGGCAGAGAAAAGAAATCGTGCAATGGCCCTTCAAAATGTGGCTGACCTCGAGGAACTCCATTTGACCAAACAACGAAAAGGACAAAAGCACCCCTAAAATGACAACCCTCAATCGCCTCGGTTCCCACATTTTGACTCTCGCTCAACACTTTTCCAAAAGCCATAACTGGGACTTCTATGTCACTTCCCAATATCTGGAGGACCAAAGTTGCAATTTGTAAAATGCGTAAAGGATAGTAACGGACCCGATATCTCTGCTCATGTGGACCCGCATCTGACACGTGGCAAACAGGTGGACCTGTTCTTGACTCTGCCAGGTGTACAGTAGCTACCCGCGCCGCGAGCCAACAAGTCAACAACTACGCCAGAGAAAATTTCAAAATATTTCAAACCGTTTCACCACAAAAACCCGACCCGGTATCTAACCCCGACCGTTTCGTCATCTTAGAAAGGTCGTTCTATTAAGAGCAGCCGAACGGGTCAAAATTTCAAACACTAAACAACAATGTAAAGAAAATTGAGGTCTACAATTTGAAACTAAGTCACAATTAAATGATGTTCTCTTATAACTCTAGTTTTATTTGAAAACTAAAAGTCAACTATACAATAATTAATACATTTAATATTTCATTAATGGAACATAATATGAAACTTTCATATCATGTTCGGAATTACCTTAGGGTTTTTTTTGGCCAAATTATCTCAGGCTTTAATTCTGAAATTTTTTACTTTTTAACATAAAATCTTTGATTACCAAAGTTGATGATGTATAAAGGAGAAACATATCTTTTTAATATTCAAATGACACGTAAAGTTTTTGAAATAAGAAAACGCGACAAATCTATCTCATAAGTCATACTTAAGCTAAAGAAAGCAAAGTTTTTTAGTAGTATTATTACAACCACTTTGGAAGATGTTTACCTTAGAGGAGTATTTTATTGCTCGGTCCAAGCTGTATAATTGCTAAATAAGACACCGAAGTTAGACGATTGGATCATCGGAGTGGGTCGGATTTTAAACCTGCGGACCCCGCAAATACGGATTAGAGAAAGAACAGGAAAAAAAGGCGGAAAATCTAGAGGGAGAAGGGGAGGGGTTCCAATTCCTTCCCTCTCTCTCTCTATAAAAAAACCAAAGTCCACTGGGCTCAAATTTTTAAAACACTACACAACAAAATCAGAGAAAACCACATCTCTCTCTCTCTCTACTTGCTTGTAGACAAGCAGGGCAGCTACCTCCAGGTCTCTGCAACTTTCCTTTGTTTTTGCTTCTCGTTCTCTTCACTTCCGTTTTTCTCTGTTTGGTGGATTTTCTCGGCGTCCGAACAGGGGGCGGTTGGGTTGGGGAGGGGACTGGAATGACTCAAATGTGATGGGAAGTGGACTCTCCACGATTCTCCCTTGCTTCAAGCCGGCCGCTCATCGGACCACCAGTCAACCTGACCCGCAATCTGACCTGATCTTCGCCTCCGCCGAGCCCTTGGATGAGACTCTGGGCCACTCTTTCTGCTACGTCCGATCTTCCAACCGCTTTCTCTCCCCAACGGCCTCCGATCGCTTCGTTTCGCCTTCTCAATCCCTCCGTTTCTCTCCTTCTCACGAGCCCCGGTCCCGACCTGGACCCGAGACCGCTTTCAAGACCATTTCCGGGGCGGCGGTGAGCGCCAACAGCTCCACTCCCAGAACTGTCCTCCAGCTTGACAATATTTACGACGATGCCACTGACAGCCTCTCAACCTTCGGCTACGGCGGCAGGAGCAGCGTCGTCAGTGGGAATGCGTTTGAGAGCACGTCCTCGTTTAGTGCCTTGCCGCTTCAGCCGGTGCCACGTGGCGGTGTAGCCCATGATCCGACAGAGCGCGGCGGGTTTTTCATGTCTGGTCCGATAGAGCGCGGGGCACTGTCTGGTCCGCTGGAACCCAACTCCGCCGGAGCGGAAGGTAGAGTGCATTTTTCGGCTCCTTTGGGCGGGATGTACTTGAAAAAGAAGCGCAAGAAGAGGATTCCGGGGATCCTGAGGAACTTCTCGGAAAAGAAGCGGCCTTGGGTGGTTCCGGTGCTGAATTTTGTCAGTAGGAAGGAGAATTCGGCGGAGGCGGAGGCGGAGGCGGAGGCAGCAGCGGCAGCGTTGTCAGCGGAGGGCAAGAATGAGAGCGACGTCCAGTGGGCACTGGGCAAAGCAGGGGAGGATCGGGTCCACGTGGTTATTTCGGAGGAGCAAGGATGGCTGTTCGTCGGCATTTATGACGGCTTCAATGGCCCCGATGCGCCCGAATTCTTGATGGGTAATCTCTATCGAGCAGTTTTTCATGAACTCCAGGGTCTGTTTTGGGAGACTGAGAATGTAAACGAGGCTAAAACCGAGAATGAAACTGAAGATGAGACTAAATCATCGAACTTGACAACCACTAACTTGGTGACTGTGACAGATAATGAACATGGCGCTGAGATGTCTCTGCAGGAGGATAAGAATGATGGTGAGGAGTATCTATTTAGGGAAAATGATCTGACTGAGCTGGCACAGGGTAGGGTGAAGAGAGTAACGTTTCAGTCTGAGGGGACAGAGATTAGGAGGAAGAGGCTATGGGAATTTCTTGCCGAGGAGGATCCAGAGGACGGATTGGATCTATCAGGGTCAGACAGGTTTGCGTTTTCAGTGGATGACGCAATTAGTGTCAGCAATGCAGGATCTGCTGTGAACAAAAGATGGTTGCTATTGTCGAAGTTGAAGCAGGGCTTATCAAAGCATAAGGAGGGGCATGGAAGGAACTTTTTATTACCATGGAGAACTGCCTTGGAGGAGAAAAAGGCTGAGGAGGTGGAAAATGTAGTGGAGGATAGGGCTCCCAAGGCTGGGAGGAAAAGAAAAGAAGGACCAGTTGATCCTGAATCAGTGTTGGGGGCATTATCAAGGGCTTTAGAAGTAACTGAGCTTGCATATTTGGATATGACTGATAAGGTTCTTGATACAAATCCAGAGCTTGCATTGATGGGTTCATGCTTGTTGGTGGTATTGATGAGGGATGAAGATGTATATGTCATGAATGTGGGGGACAGCAGGGCAATTGTTGCACAGTACGAATCAGAGGAGGTTGGGCCGAGCCTGGAAGGAAGAATGCCATGGGACAATGGCTCAGGCATGGAAGACATAGTGGAGGAGACACCGGCTTCAGGGAAAAAGGCTGTAAGCACAGGAAATGCAGGTAATGGTCAGATTGCCAAGTTGACAGCACTACAGCTCTCAACTGATCACAGTACAAGCATTGAAGAAGTAAGTTTTGTTAAACAAAACGTTTATTATCCTCATTGCATACCTCAGTTCAAAATGTTTAATCTGCAGATGTTTCTGGTCCTCATATCCCTATGATTAAAGTGCTGCCTGTTATACCTTCTCTGTTTGGTTTCTTCTTGATGTTATCTACTGTGTTATCCTTTATTAGTGCTTATCATGTCAACTTGGTTTCTTGCTGCCAATTGGCATTAAGGGCTTCTTCTAAGTTTAACAATTTTGGATTTGATTCCTGCTTGTTAGTGGCATTCTGGCCTCTACTACTTTGGCAGTTCCTTGTTTCTGATGTTTTAATGTCTTTATAAGAGTTCAATTCGTAATTTTCTCATATACATGTCTGTGCTGTACAAGTGAGCATGACACCAAGTCTAGCATGCAGGCTACCTCAGTATTGTTAACCTAGTGTTATTCTTCTCTGACTCAGCCCTTTCAGAAAAGAGTTGGCTTTGTCATAAGCAGCATGTACTCTCTATATATTGTGTATCAACTTGGTGCTTTATGGTCAGAGTTGATTCGAATCACAGCACATTCTTTACCATGTTAAGCATGCATGAAAGTGCCATGATTAATGCAGAATTTCTGCTTTCGCCAACTTTCTACGGACCTTGTACCATTGGTGATTTTGTGGCCGTTCACTGATGACAATAGACATAATATGGACAAATAACATATTTTCCTGCAGGAAACATTCTCCCAGAAAAGGAAATTCCATCTTACACATAGGCACACTATTTGCAATGCATGGGAAAACATTTTATAATGTACTTTAACTTTTGGAACAAGCAGTATTTTAGATTTTCTGCATATATTGGAATCTTCCTGTTTATATAGCCCAAAATTTGTTTTCTTGATCGAGGAAGCTTCTTACCTGTTTTACATACATCATGACACTTCTTTCCATGTACAATTCCCTTTCACAAGTCAACAGGGAATCAGCAAGAAAGCTTCCTTGCAAGAGTTTTTGCTTGTTAGCTGCCTCTGTTGAACAAGCCCACTGTTACATTTGTAGACCAAGAGCTTTGTCACTTATATGATAGTGAGGGGGATTGTACCAATTTTTTGCTGCTTGCTTAATCAACATCAAGTTTTGTTTGTGGCATAGGATCTTCTAGCTGCCAGTGCTGCATTGATCAATTAATATATTTTTCTTCATAACAACATTAATCAATTAACATTGCTTTCCTCCTGTGGGCATTTTTCAATTTTTCATAGGATGATGCTATTATTTTTCGTATTGTTGAAAGGTGATTAATATTGGTTGGTGTCATCATTTGATTAACTGTTTTAAGTTTCAGTGTCTCCTATTATGATTTAAAGCAAATATCTAAATCGATCACCCCGCTGAGTAAATCACTGCTTTAATCTTAATATGTTTTACATGAATGAAAACTTTCATGTTCATTTCAGATTAAAAACATTGAACTTAAGAACATTCCATCATTTGAATTATTGCCAAGTATTAATAGTCAAATCAAGAAAAATCATTGGCTTAAAATATTAAGCAATTCTAGCAGCAAGCTAGATATGTCCGTATTGGCATGTAACAGGCTGCCAGTAGTTTTGATGTTGGATCCTTGCCAAGGAAAAGCATACTAATCTATGTTCAAATTATTGGTATGGAAAAGGGATTTTTCCCTTTATCAGATGGGCGCTAGGATTCATGCTGAGTGAGTGTCAATATTATCAAGGGGTGGAGAAAGGAAGATGCACAAATTGGTCAGGCGCTTTGTAGTGGAAGAGATGAGAGTTGTTTGTTTTGTGGTATTACAACAATTAGGTGGCTTATGAAATTTCTCCAGGGGTTTTGAGCTTTCTTGACTGAAAGCTGATTTTTTCCAAGAACAAAAACTTGTTTTTGGAGAATGGACGATATGTTGGTTGCCAACCATAAACACTTGCCTTTGGACTGAAAGATAAAGTTATCTTACCATTAAGGATGCAAGGGATGCTACTTTAACAATGAAATTTTATTTGTCTGCTGAAATCATGTATTGCCTTTTGGTGGAGAGGTTCTTCTCTCAATTTACGGTGCCTGCTCTCCTGAATGAAAATGTCATAGTAATTCCTACTTGCTTATGCTCTAGTAGTCTCCACAAACTAGGATATTTCTTTTGTGAAGCCTAAGAATGGTGTTTTAATCAAATATGGTGAAGGTATGGTTGGATAAGCCCTACAGATATGCCTGAATATGAAATTCGATGAATTTCTTGTGCATGTGCTTAGAAATTACCAAAATCCTTTTACTTTTGTTAATTTCCAATAGCCCCTCATATTACATGCTTGACCCTCATGTTGTTGTTTCATACAAATGGGAGGTATTGAGCTGATACACTACAAAACATCTATTTTTTCTCGCATTTTTTACTTCGGTTAATTTCTCCTCTTTTTATGTTATTCAGGAAGTCGCAAGAATCAAGAATGAGCACCCAGATGATAACCAGTGCATTGTCAATGACAGAGTGAAGGGTCGCCTTAAGGTCACCAGAGCTTTTGGGGCAGGATTTTTGAAAAAGGTTTCTTCATGCCTTATAATTCATAAAATAGTTTGCTCACTGATTAATTTCTTCAATAAATAAAAAATCTCTTAATATTAGTATTTTGATCTTGCTGCAGCCAAAGCTGAACAATGTATTACTGGAGATGTTTCGAAATGATTACATTGGTACTGCACCGTACATAACCTGCTTGCCTTCCCTTCGTCACCATAGACTTTGCACCAGGGATCAGTTCTTAATCCTCTCTTCTGATGGGTTGTATCAGTATCTGACCAATCAAGAAGTGGTTTCACATGTTCAGAGTTTCATGGAGAAATTTCCGGATGGAGACCCTGCACAGCACCTTATAGAGGAGCTTCTGTTTCGTGCAGCCAAGAAGGCTGGTAAATTGCTATTTTCTCCATGTTCAGCCATTATATTATATACTCCTTTTCTTGTGAAGAGGAGTTAGCACAAATGTTGGCGAGGTGTTTTTCGAGTATTGTTAGACTGGGGAGAAATCGGATTTGGTTAATACTAACAGAATGCTGTTACAAAATAAGTGATTGTTGACTAAATGTTAATAAACTAAAAGAAGCTTTGTGTCAATGATGAAATTTAAGCAAAAGGGGGCATGATACATATTCAGCTTAAATGGAGTTTCGGCAAGCCCCTATGGGTCAACAATTTGCATAGAACTGCTTGCTAACTTCTTACAGCACCTGTGGTCTATGACAAATTTCCTTGTATTTACTTGTTTTTAGCAAGCCTTCCTAAATCCTTTCTTTTGCTTAACAATAACTACCACCAGAGGAGTTGCAAACACCCTAGGAAATTCTCATGCTTTAAATCTTGTTTATATCTTTGGTAGTTGCTGCATGGATCTGCATTTTCAGTTTTTGTTCTCATATCCTTTCTGTTCCACCGTTTTTCTATGCAGGCATGGATTTCCATGAATTATTGGATATCCCACAAGGTGACCGCAGGAAGTACCATGATGATGTCACTGTTATGGTGATATCACTGGAGGGGCGCATTTGGAAATCATCAGGGAAATACCCTTGAACTTGTGCTGGTTCACAATCACATTCCTGGAGTCGTGTTAAGTGCGTTGCTTCCTCGAATTCGAGATTCTTGCAACTTGCAAGCGCTTGAAAGAAAAGATGGCATTGGCCCTTTGCTCGGGGGTCTGATAGTGAACTTGCTTACAAATGCTATAAACATAACAGAACAAAGTCCAGACGTACTGTCAGTCGAGACATGTTCAGTTGTCAGATGCCAAATCAATGGCAGATAATCTGGGATTCAGGACAGAGGAAAGGAGATCTGCTGATGGAAGTTCTCTAGGAACAAAGAAGAGGAAATTTTTTTCTTATTTTATTTATATTTCTTTGGTTCTTGTGATTTTAGCTTTTCTAGAAGTTTTGCGCAGGCGAGGGCTCTCTCAATTGTTGGTGCCTTCCTCTTTTTATTCTTAGTTTTTGTTATTTATTCAGTAGAAGAGAAGGGAGGAAAAGGTAGAAAAAGTGGCATCTGTAATTTGGTAGGGGGATAGAGATATAGGTACCGAAGCTGAGCATTTCCCTTGAAAGGAATGGCATCTGTAATTTTGGAGGTGGATTGAGTTCCACCATTGCGGTTTAAATATGTAGCATCATCAAGAGGAATCTTCAAGTGCAGGACTAAGGGCTTTGATCTTTCCTCAGTTTGGGCTCCAAATTTGTTTCTTGTTTAAAAGGGTTCAACGGGTGCTCTATACCAATTTTATTTTTACGAAAATCAGAACACAGATGAAGGATTTTAATTGGAGCAGTTCATTCGCACGGACAATATCAAAACCTCAATAAAAATCCGTCAATTTTGTTCATAAAATTGGTTCGGGTCCCTTTGGCCCTTCGAACTTTTAAGAACTTGTCCATCCTATCCCTTTTGGTTCAAGTTCCACTGTCAAAAAATTGTTGCCATGGCTGGCCACTTGAGAACCTATTGGTTGCCCTGTCTGGGCCTTGGGAGGTAACAGAGGAGCGGGGCCGGGAGACTACCAAGAGGGAGAGGGAGGGAGAGGGCGAGTGACAGATTTTATTTTGATACTAGTTTCAATTGATCTTATATGATACCCTCGGCAAATTACAGTCTTCCTCAACTCAACCAATGAAGTAACCACAATCAGACACCATTATTACCGATATGTGTTTTGCTCGAATCCAGCAGTTCTCTTACATGATGTTTCACTTCCTCTTGAATGGAAGCATATGGGATACGATCAATAACCTCAGCTCCAAATGAGATGACAAGTGCCTTGCGTGCAGTCTCCGCATCGATCCCACGAGCTTGGAAATAGAAGAGCTGGTTCTCTTCAAGGTCACTTATGGCAGCTCCATGGGAGCATTTTACATCATCAGCAACAATTTGGAGATTAGGTTTGACATTTACGGTTGCCCGAGGTTCCAGTAGGAGGCTCCTTGTTAGTTGTCCAGCATCTGTCTGTTGTGCATATCTGCAAAAATAGAAGCACAAATGACTAAGAAAACAGAATTTCATGAACATGATAAGTACTTGGTGCCTTGACGAAATCCAAACTAGTGCAAACTCGAACAAACCTATCACATGAAACGAAAATAAGAATTTACCCGGAGTAGCATATTTTAAGAAATATGCTGAAGAAAGAGACACACCTATTAACCTTCACATTCCCATCAAAAACTGCTTGTCCTAATGAATGAGCCACTATACATTTGTGAAGTTGTTGAGATTGGCCTCGTGGATGGTCCAAAACTATTCTGCTGTGCAGATCTTGCGTTTGATCAGCAACAGACAAATGTAACGTTGCCAGTTCTGTAACAGTGTCTGGTCCACATTGCTGAACATGGACATTATGCCTGCCAAGTTTCCCGCCAGTGCCTACCTCCACAAGTTTGTAAGCGCTGGCTAATTCCTGTAGACAAGATAAATTCTTAAATATGCATAATTTTTAACATTTGTGCACATATGAATATTTACACATACAAGTAATTCCACATAAATCAAATGTTTCAATACGAGAATCAGCAACACAACCACATCAGGAAATTCAATCAACACCAACAGACGGGAAACAAATTGTTTGTCCCCTCCCCATCGTATACCTATTAAACTATTGAGCCCTAATTCATTAAATCACTCAACTACGCCTTACTCCCAACTAGCAGGGGGCTGGTTACATGAAATCGTGGTCTTCATTCTATCAGGTTGGTGGCAAGTCCCAGTGAAATTTAGAACAAACAATTCAAAGAAGTTGTTCATCTTTTGTGTCTGTAACAGGATTTCCTTGAATACAAAGAGTAATCATGCTTCAGCACCAAATGAGCATTATATGCTCCAAAGATTTCCTCATCATGATATTCTACCCCAATGTCCTGCTGTTCAGGAAAAACACACATTTTGGCCTGGAAAGTGGAAGCGGGACTTAATTTTCAAAATTGAAAAATTGGATCAAAAGAAAGAACCACCGAGATTTCGAACATTATAATAACACCTGGACAAAATACAGTGATTGTGTCCAAGTGCAGGAAGGTTAATATGTTATCCAGAAGCAAAACCTGAAATGGCATGTAAAATTTTCATATATAACGTTCAGAACACCAAGCAAACAGAATAGAAATGTATCCTTAAGACTTATAATCCTGTTTCGGTCCTTGGATCCTGGAGAAAATTCTAGTTGTGGAATTGTTAGGGCTTGCTGGTAGAACCCTACAATCACAAAGGCTCATACAAAGGGAACCCTCTGACCTCAAAGGCTAGTTGGAGAGACCTTTGGATCTCTTCAAACTCATGTTTCTGCTTTTCTGGAATAGGCAAAAATTTACTTCTTCTAGTTTTCATTCCCTTTTGCCAGGTTAAATATAGGCAGGAGTTACATCCTAAAACAACCAAAGTTTGAAAAAAACTGACAAAGATCTAAATAAGAAAAGTGCTCTTAATACAACACAAAAACTTGAAGTCACAGAAACAAACAGCAGTGAAGGACGAGATAAATGCTCCTCATGCCCAGTTGACAAAGAGTAAAAGAGATACAACTGAACTAAAACACAGTATATTGTAAGACTAAACCTACTGAAAATAGAACGAATACACTCCAGAAAACTGAATATAGAGCTGCTAAAGCAACTAGAAACGAGCTATTTGATACGACATCCAACAAATCAGACAACGCCAGAAGCAATAATACTCATAGAATTTACCTGTCGGACCGTAGTCCACTTTACGTGAGCAGAATTTGATGACTGATTCTGAAGATAGGAATGGCTAACCTTTGCTCCTTCACCGATCACTACTTCTAGCACTGAGTTTGCCCAATATCGCTCACTTCCTTCTCTGCCCACAAATTCCTCAACTATCCCAACCTCACCGCCCTTTTCAACCAACACAAAAACCCTTGGATTCGACACTGGCAGCACATTCGACTCCTTATTGCCTCCATCAAATGAGAAATACCTCAAAAGGATAGGTTTTTCCAATCTACACCCTTCTGGCACGTAAATTACCGTCAAATCTGGAGCTCCTAACCCGTTTATCGACCAAAACAAATCACCCCACTGAAAATCACCTAAAAATTTGGAAACCCTTTTCCCAATTCTCTCGGAGGACAACCCCGACAAGCTACCCACATAAACCCCAGCAGGCAAATCCGAACGATCGCACAAAGAATCCAAGACGAATCCATCAGCAATACAAATGCTCGCGAACTCGGAATCAGTTGGAATTTCCAAAATAGAAGAGTCCTTCGGTGCGTGAGCGACCGGCTTTATTTGAGCTTGTCGGATGAAGGAGACGTCAGTGAAGCGAAAAGCCTCGTCTTTGCGCGATGGCCACTGGGTCGCGAGAAGCGCTGCGGAAGAGTTGTCTCTGAGATTTTGAAGAGGCAAGGGAGGAGCCGAAGAGGAAAACGACGCGACTGAGTCTTCCAAAGACTCGGCTAATTGAAGGACAAATTCATCTGAGAAAGAGGATTGTGGGACTGTGATGGTCTGGAGGGAGGCTTTGGTCTTGGATTGTTTTGGTTTGAAGTTGGGTTTGATGGAGGTGGAGTTGGGGATTATCTGAAGAATTTGGTGAGTGAAGGCCAACGAGGCCATTTTTTGTGCCTGATTTTCAGAGCGCTCCCTTTCCCCGACTTGGCAACTCCAACCGACGTGTAGCTGGCCGTACTGTACAAGAAGCGTGGAGTGACTCTAGTCTCCGGTTGCTCATTAGGTAAAATTTCCAGAACTCCCCTGAGGTTAGATCGAACCTACACTTATGCTCCCCATGTTTCAAATACCTACAGTTTCACCCTAAAAAGTTAACTCCTGTATTCACCATTACCACAAAAAAAAACCTGACTTTCCCCTCTTAAACTTTAATCACAGAAACTTTACCCCTCAACTTAGGAAAAACAAAACTTACAAAAAAAAAAATCTAATAGATCAAAAGAAATAGCAAATAAACCGCTAACGTTTTGGACCCAGCTCAAATCGGCCACTAATTTTTTTTTCGGTGTAATAAATCACTAACGTTATTCAAATAGGCCAATTTACGCACTTGACTCTTGAAATATTACAAAACTCAATCATTAATTTTTTAAAATTTACAAAATAGCTCAACTTGGTTTAAAACAATTTAAATAGGCTACCTTCACCATTTATAAAGTTCCATAACCACCTTTCACAATTATATTTTTTGGGTATAGTCTATTCATTGCTGGTTCTAACTTTTTCAAAGTGTACCATCCCCTGGCCCCACATTGCCAGTTTGGAACGATATCTTGCTTATATTAGGGCTTAATGCAAGATTATGGTGCAATATGAGACAAAGTAAGAGGAGAAATATTGTGGCTACTATCAACAAGTTCAGGAGGATCTTAATTACTACAAAAAAATTAGAGTTCAAAGATCAATATCGACTTCAAGAAGGTAGTTCAAATGTTAAATTAATAAACTTTTGAGGTACTCACTGAGAGCATAAGTATAAAATGTAAGGACTAAATTTGGTACTTTTATGCTAAGAGACCATTAGACTTAACGAAAAAAGTTATAAAAGTAGCTGATTTAAGTCGGCTCAGAAACATCAGTGATTTATTTGGCTAAAAAAAATATTAATGGGTGAATCGGGCCAGTACAAAAACATTAGTGGTTTATTCGTTATTTTTGCCAAAGAACAATAAACAAGTCTAGCAACCCATGAACTATCCTTCGAATCCTTCGATCCCAGCCTCTTCCTCATTCTGTTCGGAAAGCCCGGTATAGGCATCAGCCGCAGACACGGAGCGGCCGACGCCAACGGATGATGGCTGGCTACTCGAGATACTATCATCGGAGCCCCTCGTCGGTGGTTGTGGAGGGTTGAACCTCTTGAGGCCCAGATCGAGCGAATCAGGGTTCGACGGCGAGCGAATCTGGGATCGGCCTCGAATCTAACGCTTCGGATCCGACTGCCGCCGCCACACCGTTTAGTCGGAGACCCCGACGCTCCAGTTCGTCGTCTTGTTGTTTCACAGGAACCGGGAGGTTTTCAAATCATCCGAAGGAGGTCGTAGGTCATTGGGAGAGCTAGAGTTGGGACCAATTCCGCTCTGATTTCACTTCTTCGACTCGATTTCGCCCCAGCCTCGATTCCGCTTCTTCGCCGCCGATTTTGCTCTCCGATTCAGCCAAAGACCAAGAGGTAGGGCGACCGGACGGCGGCCGATCGAACAGCGTCAACGCAATCTGAATCAACGGCGGCTTCTCTCACTGGGTCAACAACGCAAAATTGAAAGGCTAGGGTTTATGTTTGAATCTGGTCTTCTCTTAGGATTTGTTTTTTGTGTATAGATTTTGTTTTTCTTAAGTTAGGGTAAAGTTTCTATGAATGAAGCTTAAGAGGGCAAAGTATGTGTTTTTCTTTTTCCAATTTAATGTTAATTTTTTAAAAGGGTAACTTTAGGTATTTGCAAGGAAACACAAGTGTAGGTTTGGTCTAATTTTAGGGGTATTAAGGTAAATTATATTTGTGACTCTTAATTGTTAATTATTAAATAATTTTAGACCTTAACTTTGATTTTTTGTATGAAAAATATATAACCTCGTTTAAGTGCTAGATTTTGAATTTTTTATAAATAAAAAAAGTTAGTGTGGATGGAAAATATTATGTGATATGCCAATATGGACAATTTGTCACATGACACAAAAAACCAATTATTATGGATGATGTGGAAAAGTAAGAGAAAAAAAAACTCAAAATTAAATAAAAAAAGAAACTAATCCAGACTTAAAGCCATCACCAGTCACATACTTTATCGCTGCCAATCACCCTCTCTAGAGCCGGTCATCCACTCTAATACCGTTATTTTCCCTCGCCTTTGTTTTTTCTCGTCATTCACATCGATTACCCAAATCGATAACTTGCTTCGTTCACATTGATTATCCAAATCTCAAATCAACCACCACTTCATCCACTAATCCTTCATGAACTCCAATCCTACCCTTAAATTTAAAGAATTGACATTTTCTTCTCTCATTCAATCCCACTGAATTTGAATGGGTAAAATCCATATTTGGTCCCTTAACTTTAAGGGTTGTCCTAATGTGGTCCATTATCGCTAAAAGTGACTATTAAAGTCCCCTAACTCAACTAACGTGTCCTATTTTGGTCCCTACTGTTAGTTCTGCCGTTATGTTGGATGGAAATTGCATACGTGGCACATAGATTGCCACGTGGCAGCTTCTTTTATGATAAGAAGTGACTAGATTGCCACGTGGCACATGGATCGTTGGATAACGGATCGTCATGCAGATCCGTGGTCTTTGAACTTTGAGGCATCTCCACAGAAACCTTCACTGGGTTTGGTTTTGCATCACAAAGGGCCTTGAAGGGGGTACAAGGGGAGGCGACATTAACATTTGTAGAGCAATTGATGTCGATGGAACTGGATTTTCCACATGCCTCTGCACTTTTGGCGGCTGTGGCGGAAGAGGCGGAGGTGGTGGAGGTGGGGCTGAGATGGGCTTCTGGGGAGGGCTGCTCTCCAAATCTCTAGCGGGCAATGAAGAAGCTGAGGATAACAAAGGAGACGTATCATCTTCACAGTCCGGAGGAACCAAATTTGTATGGGATGTATTTGGGATTTTCTCAAAAGCTCTTATAGGGGACTAGGAAGCAGAAGATAGTGTCGCGATCGAACAATTCGATTCAAAGCGATTGAAATTCTCTGAGAATCGCCTAAATGTCTCTGCGGAGATGTAGAAGCTAAAGATTGTGAAGAAGACCGCAAATCAGACGCATCAAGATTTTTCACTATGAATCTATCTGGTGATGTAGCAGTTGAAGTCAGTGATGGCGAGGTTGCTTTTTCGGGCGTATCCTTGAAGATGCTCAAATATTTACCTGGGTTCTGGGACGAATTTCGAATCAAGTCGTTAACCTCATCTGGGTTTGAAACTGAAGCTCTATTTGGGGAAGCCGCTGCTGACGACACTAAAGCGAATCGAATATTTCAATCCAAATCAAGTGATTCGAATGGGTTCTTTGCCGATGTTCTGTTCGGAGAGGTCGAAACCGGGGAGAGTGAAGGGGACCGCAAAGTTTGATTGCTGTAGTTCTTCATAAACCCAGTTTCCGGCAACGTGGAGGCTAGAGACAGAGGGGGAGACCTCACATTTCGCACCGGAGATTCTTCCAAATTTCTTTCCAGTTCTCTTTCTGGCGATAAACCACCAAGTTGCTGTAGAGGAAGCATTGAAGACTCTGGCGATTTGGGCTCTGATCTATGTGGGCAATCTAGTCATAAAAGAAGCTGCCACGTGGCAATCTATGTGCCACGTAGGCAATTTCCATCCAACATAACGGCAAACTAACAGTAGGGGCCAAAATATGACATGTTAGTTGAGTTAGGGGACTTTAATAGTCACTTTTAGAGATAAGGGACCACATTAGGACAACCCTTAAAGTTAGGGGACCAAATATGGATTTTACCCGAATTTGAATAATTTGGGGACAATGTGAGGTAGTGGTGTGAGTAGAGCTTGAGGCAACGGCACAAGGGTGTGAGGCGGAGAAGGAGAGTGCGATGGAGAAGAAAGAAAAGGAGGAGTAGATGAAGAGAGTGCAACGGATGAAGGGAAGAAGGGAGGAGGGGTTTGCTGCCAGATTAAGGAAAGAAGCCTAGGAGGAGTTTAGTGCCAGTTGAAGAGAAGAAGGGAGGAGGGGAGAAGGATGGCTGGATGAGGGAAGGAGCAGTAGAGGAAGAGTGACTGATGAGGAGGAGCGCGATCTAATTCTTTTTTAAAAAAAAAAAATTTTCTCTTACATTTTTAATATTTTAATTTTTTGCTTACGTTCCCACATGATCTATGACACGTAATTTATTATGTCACGTGACAAATTGTCCACGTTGGAGTGCCATATGACATTTTTTGTCTATATTAACATTTTCTATCCATAAAAGATTAAAAAATAGAATATTTAAATGAGATTAGGAATTTTTCTTGCAAAATTTTTTTGTTAGGGTCCAAAATGGCACAAAAGTTTAGGATTAGGGACCACAGGTGCAATTTACTCATTGTTATTTTGTATAGGAAAATTACAAAAAATCTCCTAAGGTTCGGTGAAGCCTACAGTTGTGTCTCACATGTTTCAAATACCTACACCTACCCCCTATCAAATTAACACCATAACTCACCATTACCAAGAAAATGAGAAAACGTTTGATTTTGCCCTTGTAACCTTCTTCCTTGGAAACTTTGCCCCAAACTATTAAAACTTATTCAAATCAAACTAAATTAATCTGAAAAAAAGCAACAAAAACAATTAATCTCTTCGCCCTCCAACGGTCACTCATTCACACACATACACACACACTCATTCTCTCTCTCTCTCTCTCTCTCCACCCTTCGACCGCTTTTGTGCCCAACGTCATCAATGATTTGCCCATCGACCTCGTCCCCTGACGCTGTCCACGATTCGCCTTCATCCACGGCTCTGATCGAGACTGTCACCAACGGCGTGACGCGAGAGGAGAACGAAAGCGATGGCGAGAGAGTGAGAAATAACTAAGAACGAAGAATCAACCAACGAACGAATGAAAGTGAGAAACGATCGGGGAGGAATCGGCCAACTGAAGCGTCATCCGATCAGGGGTATGGGGAGGAATCGGCCAACAAAAGCATTGGAGGCAATGCCGTCTGTTTCGATTCATCATCGACTCTGTCAACAAGGCGTCACCGTCACTGATGTTGGGGAATTCGTCAGAGGAGGAGCAGGCGATTCCTTTGCTCAACGGTTGATGAACCAAATCTGGGTGAGGAAGAAGAAGACCCGGAGACACGGATGATTTCATGGAGCCCAAGATCGCTGGTATGGCGAAGGTCAAGAGAGCTAGGGTTTGGCGGACGAGGAGAGCCATTCGGGGTAGGGTTTATCATGTGGGTGATGGGTTAGAGGGGAAAAGGAGAAGTTTGGGTTTAGGACAAAGTTTAGGGGCAAAGTTTGCAAGCGAAAAAAGGTTAGGAGAGTACAAGAAAGTTTATCCTTTCTTTTCTTTTTTTTTTTTTTTTGTCTTAACGGTCATTAATATAGTCAATTTTTGAGGGGGTAAATATAGGTTTTTTAAATAGTTAGAACACAATCGTAGGTTTCACCAAACCTCAAGGAAATTTTTATAATTTTTGCTATATTATATTTAGAATATTTTATAGTTAACCCTAACTTAACTCGATATTATAGTTATGCTCCTACTGATTGGAAACTATTTTTTAAAAACACTATCAGACAACAATTTTTGAAATCATAATTTAAACTATCGAATAATGTGTTCTAGTAATTTTAAGTTGTCTTTTTATTTTATTGTTAATTGACATTAAAAAAAAATATATTTGTAGATATAAAAAATTAATAGTTTAAAATATCTATTAAGTATATTAACTATAAAAAAAAATATTAGATAGACTAAAATTATTAGTAGACAGTTGCATAGGTCAAATTTGCATCCCACCTTACGTGCGTGTTATGGGCAAAATATCAAATATGTTTTTGTTAAAAATATCAAATCCCTATCATGTCTCTTCTAGCCTGATCATATCTCCTCTATCATCAATGCACTAAGAGTTCAAATTCAAGTAAGGTTCTCTATCACTGCCAAGCTTAAGTTGTAATCTCCAACAAGTTGTCATTTTGACCTCCACCAAACTTGAGTGCAATAACCTCTATTGTGTTCGATTGGGTTGGCACATCCATTGCCATTGAATCTTCATTTTTTGCCACCAAAAGCACTAGACCCAACCTCTTTTACCATCACAACAACTATAGCATATTTATCTCTTACCTTCTTTGTATATCAAGTTAATGCATTTCTAGCATCTGATTTATATTTATTTTTCATTAGCTTAATATAAAGAATAAATGTTAATTTAGAAACATTGGTTAGTTTTCAAAATCTTATTTGTACATGTTTTTCATGCAATTTGTGCATAACCCCCTAATCCTTTGTATATATTGCTTTTACATATAAAATTTAACTACCACCGATTAATATTTCACATTTTAATTTAGTTTTGATATATATCCTTCTTTTTTTTTTTGTATTTAGAAGCATGCTTACAAGTATATAAGAGGTCTTAGTATTCTAAGTAATGGAAGAGAAATGCCAGTTTTTTTGGAACTTGGAGGGTAACCAAACCAGCTTTGTATGACATTATTGGAGAAGGGGATGAGGAGCCATATTTGAACCCTCAACATTCTCATAATTTCTCAAATACTTTAGCCATTGGGCCAAAGCTATGAGGACAATTTTGATATATATCAAACTTATTGATTTAAATATTAGAACAATTGAACTTATACGCACAATTGAATATGTTAACTACAATTTTCATAATTTTATTTGCACATATATCTCACTTAGTTTATACAATTTTGTACATCAGCTTCATACATATTTGTTAGTTAATTTATACATATTTCTTATTTACACAAAAACTATATCTTGACGTGTACACTCTTGTTTCTGAATGAAGAGTTGAACTTGTGCACACAATTGAATATATAAATAATAGCTTTCACATTTTTTTGTAATATCCCTTACTTTTTTTTTTTTTGTGTATCAAGTTTTATACATACATGCAATTTAGTTTGTATATATCTCTAATTTTAGCGGATTGTATTTTGACGTGTTCACCCATATTTTTCTTTTATTTTTCTCATTTCATAGGATGAAGAGCAGTGCTGGTATGTAAATATATAGACATATAAAGAGTACGGCTTAGGTTCGGCACACTTAAACAATTAAGGAATAGTTTAAATTAGAATTTTAAAAGTTATTATTATTATTGTAAAAAAAATGTAGGAAGGAAGTGTTAATTTTCAAACCTGAAGAGTGTAACTATAATGTCAACCTAAGTTTAGGGGGGGTAATGGTATCACTTACATCAACAAATTGGAACTACCCTTGGAACTTAAATTGATATTACAACTGCACCTCTTAAGTTTGAAAATCTACACATCCTTGTTTTTATTTTGACTGCCTCACAACAATTTTTGAAATTTTAATTTAAATTATATTAATAATTTCAAACGTAAAATATTTATTTCACATTTATTTGATATTTTAAATTATTAGTTTTTACTCTTTGTAAATGAAAAATGATATTTTTCAAATAGTAATTATTCATGAAAAAATACCATACAACATAGAATTTCTAAAATATAATTATCAGATAATTTAAATTATGATTATAGGACCTATTATCCTTATTTGTAACATATATATTTAAAAAAACAATTGTATGTTAACCACCTTTTTACCTAATAGTTGTATTTTTAAGAATCAATTCATTTTAACTTAAGTCAACTTAATTCAAAATATTTTTTTTGCATTTTTTTTAACCAAGAACCAATTTTATTTAAAAGCTAATAAGGCAAAAAGCACCCGTCGTCATTGAACTAAGACTCATGTTTCAGATTCATTTCTAAACTACAAAACGTTACATTATTTATCTTTTAACTATGAAAATGTTACATCAGTCATCTTATTGTTAATTGCAACCGTTAAAATAGATGGAAAAAAACATAAAAACTTAGTTTTAACCCCTGAAAACCTTTCATTTGTCATAGAAGCCTTAAAACTTTTACATCTTACAATAAAACCACCTCCTCCTAACTGCCCTCCTTCCTCCATGACTGTCGCCATCCTTTCCTTAGCCCACTCGGTTCTCACGTCCTCTATCATTGATTCGAAGCCGACCTCCCCATTTGTAAGCCCACTTTCCCTCTTTCCTACCAAATTATTAATGGTTGTCTTCCTCCAGCAATGCACGATCATCTTCATCTGGTGGAGCATAATTGTAAATTATTTTCTTCCTTTGGCAGTGCTCAATCGAAGAGAAATGACGATGTTGGAGCGCGATTGAAGGGAAAAGTTCAGGTGAGATCAAAGGAAAATGACAATAGAGGAAGACGATGGGTAAGATCGGAGTGCGACAGGAGAGCACTACGGAAGAAAACGCTGAATCGGCAGGAAAGTGTGATGAGCAAGGTGTTAAATATTGTTACCGTTAGGTATACTGCACCTCATATTTTTAAGGTCCATCACACCGCATATCATTACCTTTTTGTGAAAAAAATATGTTAGAATATTATTTTAAGATGAAAAAAATTAAATAATTTTTTTTGCACATCTATATATATATTCTAATTTTTCTCATCATAATTTTTCAAATATAAATAAAATATATATGATAGTGGATATTAAAAAAAACATAAAAAAAATATTAGATATAGAGAAAAATAAATATTACTTAGAAAAAAAATTAATTTATTGATACAAGAGAAAAAAAAAGAAACAATACTTAATAGAAACAATACATTTTCTAATACCTAAAAAAAAAGAAGCAAAAGTAAAAGAAAAAGTAACCAAAAAATAAAAGCAAATATTTATGTTAAAATATGTGTACTAATTATATTTTACTATTTTATATATTCATGTATAATATTTTGATTTAAAATGACCAAAAAAACATCTCACACATGTTTGCAAAAAAAAAATACTGTGATATGTACCTTACAATATTGTGGTACACTGTGATTTTTAGACAAAATATATATATAAAGTTACCAATATGCAAAATATCATGAAATACCGTAGTATACCATGTATTTCGTGTGAAAAAAATGATAAAATGTAAAAACATTTGTGCCGTATACTACTTACTCGTGGTAAGTGGTATACCGTGATATTT
Organism: Aquilaria sinensis; assembly: GCA_005392925.1. Classification (NCBI taxonomy): domain Eukaryota; kingdom Viridiplantae; phylum Streptophyta; class Magnoliopsida; order Malvales; family Thymelaeaceae; genus Aquilaria; species Aquilaria sinensis. Next base: position 60,341 of record SMDT01001507.1, on the reverse strand, counting down.
AATTCCATAGTGAGGAGATGGCAACATAAGACACTGATGATCGATGACAATCAATGAGAAAAAAGGCCGCGTTATTGCCTCAAGGGTCTTAGCCTTGTTCCCCTTTATCCCTCAATTAGTCATCGGTGGTGGCTGTGATGTGGGATGTCGGCAGTGGTATAAGGATGTAATGATGGCAGATTAGCACTGACCATAGCAAAGGTGAAGGTCGTGAAGGGCGGAGAAGCGGAGGTGAAAGTCATGATGGGACGGTGGTTTTACTATAAGATATAAAAGTTTTGAGGTTTCTATGAAAAATGGAAGGTATTTTAGGGTTAAAACTAGTTTTTTTTACTTTCTTTCCGTCCATTTTAACAGTTGCAATTAGCGGCATAATGATTGGTGTAATATTTCATAGTTAAAGGATAAATGGTGTAACGTTTTGTAGTTCCAGAATGAATCCGAAACATGGGTTTTAGTTTAAGGATAACGAGTGCTATTTACCCAAAGTCAATAACATCATGAAAGTTTTATTTTGAATGGGTTTTTATACTTGATATAATATTGGCTTTCAAATGAAATTAGTTTGGAATAAAAATAAAATAAAAATAAGTCATTTTGAATTAAGTTGACTTTAAATCATCAGTGGTGGCTGCGATGTGGGATGTCGACAGCGGGATAGGGACATAACGATGGTTGATCAACGCTGGCCATAGCAGAGGTAAAGGTCATGAGGGGCAGAGGTGAAAGTCATGATGGGGTGGTGGTTTTACTGTAAGATATAAAAATTTTAAGGTTTTTATAACAAATTGAAGGTTTTTTTAAGGTTAAAACTAATTTTTTTACTTTTTTTCTGTCCATTTTAATGGTTGCAATTAACGGCAGAGTGATTGGTGTAACATTTTCATAGTTAAAGGATAAATAGTTTAGCATTTTGTAGTTCCAGAATGAATCTAAAACATGAGTCTTAGTTTAAAGACAACGAGTGCTATTTACCCAAAGTCAATAACATCATGAAAGTTTTATTTTGAATGAGTTTTTATACTTGACATAATATTGCCTTTCAAATGAAACTAGTTTTGAATAAAAAAAATAAAAAAAGTCATTTTAAATTAAGTTGACTTTAAATTTTTATTTTGAGATAAGGGTAGTTTTGATTTTATTTATCAAAATGGAGCAGTTTTTGCCTAGCTTGCGCTTTGTTTGTCAATAGAAAAAAAAAAACTGAGCTGCATAATTAACCAACTAGTTTAAACCAATTTTCACTTTGGTACTACTATTTCATGTCTTCAAAATTTTTATAGTTAATCTCATCATTTCTTTTTATTTTTCCTTAGCAGCTACAGTCACATGCACACATACACGCACACGCACAAATGAAGAGATAACGCGAGTCTTTTTCTACTAAATATTTTTTATGCATGTATTGAAAATTAACAACTTCACCATAAGATATTAGAAAAAGAATTACTCCCCCCCCCCCCCCCCCCCTCATAAAACTAGAGATGTTCAACGGGCTGGACCAGACCGGACCGGACCGGTCCTGGGCCTGAGATATTTGGGCCCGGGCACAGCCCGTGTTGACACGTGCCGGTCCTGACCCGGTCCCGTGCCGAGCTGGGCCGAATCCGAGCTGGCCCGTTAAATTATAAATTTTAAAATTGTAATTTTTAATTTAATTTTAAGTTTTAGTTTTAATTTTTAATTTTTAGTCTTCACTTTTAAATCAATAACTTAATAAAAATAAGAGTTTGAGAGTTTTTTTATAAGTGATATTTTATAATCTAGTTTATCTTAAATTCTACTTCATCTAACCTAAATTAATCAATTGTCTGCAAAGAGAAAAAACTTATTGTACAAGTTAAGACTTAAATCCTGACCCATCACGTGATATAATGATATGGATGTTAATTGGATTATAAGTCAATCAACGTGTACTAAGAGTTAAAACCTACTGGCTATGGACACGAGAAAAAAAAAACAGACTAGGAATCTTCGGATCGATTGTCTACTTCTTATAATTTAATATAAGAAGCTGTCCACTTAAAATGAAATGTATCACTTTGGGAGTAAGATTTGTTATTTTCGAAATTAGAGCCTTAATTACGAATCCTTCTTATTGCTTAAACTCTTAAAAAAGGCTTAAATGCACCAATAGACCCAAAACTTTGAAAACTCAATTAGTTGGTCCTTTAATTATAACTCAGTCAGCGGTAGCTCTTTAACTTTGCAACTCTGTATGTTTTAGTCCAACATGTGGGATAAACTGTCTAAACTAGACTTTTAAATTAATCAAAGGTTAAATCAATAACTTAATAAAAATAAAAATAAAAGGTAAGAAATTGACCAAAAAGTTTGGAAACTTTGATATATTTGATTTTGAGTTAAACCATTTTTTGTAACCTTTATTAAGTCAATTATTAAAACCTTAAGGACTAAAGTTATTTCTTTATGCTAAAGAAACAAACCATGATTACCAAGATTTTACTTTACAAGACAATAAATAAAATAATGACAAAAAAAATTAGAGATAAAGATAACAAATTATGCTCATCAATGTCTTACCTTAGAAAATATACATAAACCAACAAAAAAAAAATTTGGGGACCAACAGAGTTCTAGATTAATAGTTATTCTAAGCTTATCTTTATATTTTGTATAATTACTTGTTTTAAGAGTAAAACACCACCACCGGTGTGAACTTTTATTAATATTAAAGCCAAACGGCACTTACATACCATGGAACGGGCTTTACATTACTCAATAGCGAAACGTTCCATAAAATTAAATGCAAAATAAAAGGTACGATCTGTGCTAAACAGCAAAATCAGATCAAATACAAAGTAAGTAAATAATGAGCAAGCAGTGGATTTAAGCATCTATCTCATCGGGGTTTTCCTCGTCAGAACTCTTGTGGTCTTGTAATCTGCAAGCTGCAAGACCCCAATCACGGTTGCATATACAAACTTCAACTGCATCTGGTGATAGCCTTGCGCGTCTCTCTGAAATGACACGCTTTCCAGCGCTGAAAGCGGACTCCGATGCAACGGTTGAGACGGGAACAACTAGAACTTCTTTGGCAATGATGGAGAGTATTGGAAATTTGTTACTTCTTGCTTTCCACCAGTCTAGAATGTCGGTCTCACTATTCTCCCAAACAAGGTTAAGGTATGCGTCCACTTCAGTAAGACCGGATGCGGCAGCACGGGGCCGTTTGAGGAGTTGTTCAGCCGGATTGAATGACAATGAGCCCGATGAAGACCCGATGGTAGATGAAGTAGTGTTTGCAACCTTATCCTTATGCCGACTGGCATATATCTTAAATAACTCTCGCAAGTGCTCATCAATAGAGGCAGTTATAGCATGAACAGAAATATGTGTCATTTCTAAGAAACTATAATAACCCTCAAGTAGCTGTTGCGTACCTGTGATTCTTACGGTCGGGTCTAGTGTAGCTGCAAGTAAGTAGATTGGGGGTATAGTACTGAAATATAAAATCCATTTATCTTTCATGGCCTTAATTGTGTCTTTTAAGAACTCGTCATCTTTGTATTGGTTAAAAACCCATGCAATGTTGACCATATGCATTAAAACTTTGTGCGATGTGGGATAGTATACACCGGAGCAAAAAACAGTGGCATCATAAAAATATCGCAGCACAGCAGCCAATTTAGACAGTTTATCCCACATCTCTTGTTTCAAAATCGTTTTCTTTTCTCTGACATTTATAAAACATGTCATGTATGCAGCAAATGGCATGGCATCTATCAACATCTCAAAAGTGGAGTTCCATCGGGTAGGGCAATCAAGTTTAAAACGTTTCCAACTAAATTCGAGGCCATTTTCCAGACAATATTGCTTAAATTCTTTAGAAACTTTCGGCCTTGACTTTAAATAGTGGAGTGCCCACCTAATTGGAGTAATTTCATTACTCAAAACTTGAAGACCTTTTTGGACAGCTAAGTTTAAAATATGACATATACACCTAATATGAAAAAATGCGGCATCACGGACAGGTTCTAGTGATTCCTTCAATGTCTCAGCCGCGACATCGTTGTTTGATGCATTATCAAATGTTATGCTAAAAACCTTGTCATGACAAAAAAATTCTTTTAAACTTTTTGAAATTACATTGAATATGTTCCAACCAGTATGATTGACATTCATCCACTTAAATGCAATGATACGTTTTTGAATGACCCAACTATCATCAATCAAATGTGCGGTTATACAATAATAATCTTGTCCTAGTGGTGAAGTCCACATGTCACTAGTAAATGAGATAGAATGATCAAAAACAGAGAAGTATGTTTATAAGTTTGATTTACCAGCTTCATAAATTTTAAATGCCTCCCTCCTAGCAATGGTCCTAGATGTTCTTTTAAAAGCAGGGTTTAAGTGTGATGTAATCCATTTTTCCATGTGTCTATCTTCCGATTGTGTAAATGGTTTTTCAGTTAACATCATCCATTCTATCATGCATTCTCTACAATCTTTTTGATTAAATTTAAAAATACCTGATCCGCCGGCACTGCTTGCAAGCTGTGTCTGACCGCCGGTACTCGTAGCTGCATCTGGACATAAAGTCGGATGCTTTGATTCCATGTGACGTCTCAGTGTTCCTGTGCCAGGGTTCTTCTTGTGCGAGAGCTTTTACTTGCAATGTTTGCAATGTGCGAACCTCACATCGTTTCCATGATTATCCTTCTCAAAAACTTGGTCAAAATGCTCCTAAACCCATGCGGTGCGCCTTGACGTTTTACCTTCTGGCGGAAGTTCGGCTTGATGGCTTGTCGGGGTTTGTTCAGAACCATCTCCTCCACCAACATTTCCTGCTGCTGTTGGCTCCACCTGCTCAACGTCATCATCAGAAAGTTGATCATCGAGCTCCAAGTTGTATTGACTCATATCGAATTGCTCGTCATCGTCAGTTTGTTGGATATGAGTCCCACGGGTCGCCGGTCGGGAAAGACCACGGAAAAATGACCTCAAACCGGTGCGAGATGAAGAGCTTGACGCATTTCCCTTTCCTCTTGATGCCATTTGTGTGAGGCAAAATTGAGCAAAATACAAGCTTTGAAAGTAATTGAGAATTGATTGAGAATGCAGAAAATAATATTGACTGCTTGAAAGAAATGAAAGAATATATTAGTAGAGAAGGAGAGATTGCTAAGATTGGTGTGAAGAAATGGTGCAAATGACCTCCTTATTTATAGGGGAAGGCCTTATTTTTTTTTTTTTTGCCTAAAAAACCCTTAGAAAATAGTTGTTGGAGGGGGCAACGCTGCCAACCGTTAAAAGGACCAAATGTGTAATTTGCCCTTTTTTTTGAAAATTTCGGCCGTTGGAGAAATTTTGGCCGTTGTGCCGCCATCGGTCCCGTGCCGTCCGCCGTGCTGGTCCCGTCCAGGTCCGGGCCCAATTCCTCCCTGGGCCGTGCCGAGCCCACATCCATCCCTCCTCTATTCTAGGCCCATAACCAGCCCACTTTTAACCGGTCTTTAACCGGTCCCATTCCGTGCTGGGCTTGACCAAGCCTGGGCCGAGCTTGACGCGAGCCGGTCCCGAGCTGGGCCGTGTCAGGCCCGGCCCAATGTACACCTCTACCCCAAACCATGTAAACATGTTGCGATAGTTTCTGGAATTAACATCTCAAAATTTTCAACTCAGAAATTTTTATGACATATTCCTATTGATAATTTATTATTTAATATATTTATATAAAAATTATTAATAACACACAAACATACATACATACATACATACATACATACATACATACATACATATATATATATATATTGTTGATAAAAATTATAAATAATATTGTATGTTATTGGTACACTTATGAATTTTCAATATAAAAATTTATGGAAAATTTATTGTTCGATTTATTATAATTAATGGTATAATCATGCATTTATTTTTTTTATTTTTTTGTAGATAATTGATAAAAAAAAGCAAACATAGTGATTTACCCATGAAAATATTAAATAAAGTAATAGAAAATGAAACAGCATGGACCAAAGTGAAAATCAGATTAAACTGGGCGGTCAATGATGTAGATTAAACATAGTGATTTATTATAATTAATGGTATAGTCATGCATTTATTTTTTTTGTAGATAATTGATAAAAAAAAAAAAAGCAAACATAGTGATTTACCTATAAAACCTATAAAAAAAATTTAAATAAAGTAATAGAAAATGAAACAGCATGGACCAAAGTGAAAATCAGCTTAAACTGGGCGGCCAATGATGTAGATTAAATGAAAGTCTTCCTTTCTATTGACGACGTGGACAAGGTTGTGAGAGAAAGTGCTAACTTGGTAAAATACCCTATTTTGAGAAATAGGATCGAAAGTACCATCATTCGGGAAGAAGATCTAAAGAGCACCTTATAGGGAAGAAAACGCCAAAAACTAGAGACCAGTTATTGGGAGTTTTATTATCTTTCCAAGCCCATTTCACCCTGGCCCGTCCATTAGTGGGCTGGGTTCTTACGGGCTACGATAGGCCCGTTCATTTTAGTTCCTTTTTTTTTTTTTTTTCTTTTTGCTCTGTTCAATGGTAGTTAATTATTGTTCCCATGGTTTTTTTATTTTGTGTCCCAGCCCACATGGGCTGCATGGTGACTTTGGTCCGTAGTTAGTGTGATTCAAAAGAAAAAAAAAATGCAAAAGAAGAAAAAAAAACAAAACAGAAAAAAATGGATAACTAAAAGCCCAAAAGACACCATCAAGGAAAAGAAAACCTAAAAGACATGAATAATGTAACTCTTCCTCCAGATAATTCTAAGGTGCCAAATAAATCATCTTGTACCGGCACCCAACTATTCAGAAATGAGCAATTAATTAATATTTTTAATAAAAAAGTTTGTGGTAACTTTTTCATAATAGAGTTGATGGTAGAAATGATGTTACTAAACTGTGTTAAAGAACAGATAAAACTAGTAAATTTATTGTTTGTACTTGAATCACCATTTTCGCTAATCTTTAAAACAATGTTGTAGCATCATCTGTAACTTGAATTCTATCCAAAAGGAGAAGAATTATAATTAAACAAATAATACATTCACAGCCACAAACTTTAAGTTCACCAAAAACAATAATTAATTTTTAATTTTTAAATGGTCAGGTATCGGTACCCAAATATTGAATTGGGTACCGTAGAATTTTCATACTTTCCATTAGGCATTTCAATGTTTCAAGTGAGACAATGTGATTCGATCATGAGGTACTTAAAATGAAGCATTTTGGTATCTATCATATAATTAACAAAGTCAAAGCAAAAGAACCCTTAACCAAATTCCTGAAATTTGGCGACTTTTCCAGCTCTAGGGGATAGCCTAACTCCCAAAACATTTCAAAATGTATCATTTCGGGTCCTCTTGACATCGTGGTCGTGGAGTCCCATTATGACTCTGCAAGGCTTTTCCAGCGCCGCAACCTCAGGAACGTCATGTTCCCTTGCTAGCTATTCCATGTGTTGCCGCTGCTATATCCATTTCAAGGAATAATCTGGCTCCACAGAAATCAAAGAAGTGGAAGCGAAAAACCAAATTAACTTTAACTGCCATCGCCTTTAGAGCCAAGTGGTTAAAATAGGATATGTACGTAGCATATTATTAATTTGACAACTGAAAAGTCCTCATAATTAATTAATATTGTCATTACATAATATCGTACTACACGTCAATTATCATTATACCTAATGAATCAAATTAACGAAGATAAAGGAAATCCTCGTATCAAATAATAGCGCTCGGGCGATAGCATGTGTGATTCATTTGGATTATGGAGTAGTATATATCTTAATTTATAGGGCCGAAATTTATGACGTTTTCATGTCGCGACATGTCTGGAACATAAAATCTTCTCCCGGGTATATTATTTCCTGTTTTTTTTTTTTTGGTCGAAAGAAAAGGTGGATTTTTAATTAATCAAATATTAGAGCATTTACAAGGTAGTGAAATTTAGGTGAATGGGATTCAATCATTCTTTCATGGTGAGCTAGTTCAGATATTGAAATTTATTGTCACATGTTGGTTTCTTTGGCTTAATCGCAACAAGGTTGTGCACAAGGCATTTTGTTAGACTATTGTAAAGAAAGAGTTTGCCGAACTGAACTTTTATTGTTATTTTGTATTTACAATCAAGATGTATATGATATAGGAGAGTTATACACGAACTCAACTGCACACAAGATAAACCCTAACCACTCTCTATCAAGCATGATCACTATTAAGTAAGGATGAGAATATTATCTCAGATGGAACAAAGCTAACTTACTTGACAATTCAACTATTTCTAAAACACTCCCTCAATCTTAATGGCCTCTCAATTACATTGAGACTGTGCCCAAACTGTTGGTGAAGTTGAGTTGATAGGGGCTTGGTAAGCATGTCTGCAACTTGGTCCTTGGTGGAGATAAAAAGCACATTGAGGTCTCATCGAGCTACCTTCCCTCAAACAAAATGGAAACCAACTTCTATGTGCTTCATTTGAGCATGGAAGATTGGGTTTACCGTTAAATAAGTAGCACAAAGGTTGTTGCACCATAAGACAAGTACTTGAGGCAAATAAACTCCAAGTTCTAAAAGTAATGTTTGCAACCATATATGTTATGCTGTGGCATTGGCAAGGGAGCGGTATTCAGCTTCAGGGCTTGACCTAGATGCAGTCATTTGCTTCCGAGAGCTCCAAGAGATAAGGCTTGAGCCAAGATAAATAGCATATCCACTTGTAGACTACCTATCAATAGGGCAACCAACCCAATTAGCGTTTGAGATGGCACTAAGAACACATGAAGATGACTTGTGCACATGCAAACCCATGGAAAACTGTATGCTTTAGATATCGGAGAATTCTTTTCACTGCTAACCAGTGACTTGAGGTTGGAGCTTGCAAGAACTGGCAAACTTGGTTCACTGCAAATGAAATATCTGGTCTCGCAAGTGTAACATACTATAACTCTCTTACAATGCTTTTGCATGTGGTAGGATCTGCCAACGGTGCACTTACCTTCTTGCATAATTTGTTGTTTGTCGTGGATATTAGAGTAGCAATAGGCTTTGCTGCTACCATGTGAACTTTCCCAAGAAGCTCAAGGATATATTTCTGTTGTGACAAAACATGGCTAGTTGCTTCTATGGATGTTGTGAACTATTTGGGATGATTTTATACTTGTTAATACATAACCTATTAATTATTTTCTTGATTGGTCGCTTTTTCAGCTTGTGCATGAAATCTATTTTTCATTTGTTGGCCACTTATGTTGAACAATTTGCTAAATTTAAAAAAAGGCTCAAAAGAGATTTTTTAGGTCAGAAGAAAGGTAATAAAGCATGAGAAATGGGTAGAGTCTAGAAAGTTATCATTCCCACAAGGCTATAGAAGAGAATTTTGAGCTTCAGGGTTCCTAGGACAACTGGTAAAAATGAGAATATCTAACAGGGCTTTAAGGAACTAATTGACCCTATTTTTAAGGAGAGAGCTAATACTTTAGAGTTTTCCTACCTTCAACTATTAAAAAATATAATTTGGGTTAAGGAGATATTTGTATCAAAGTTATGCCTGTGTAGTAATTCATTTGGATAACACTCATTAGAAACCCTATAACTATTTGTTTAGGATAGTTTGCTACGTTTAATTTGTTTGGTTTGGTGGTTAGGCGATCCACGATTTTGATAGTTTAGCTTCTTATTTCTTTGTTTCCATTGTTTGTTTGCTTTACCTAAAGTTGAGGTCACCATACTTTGTTACTTGATAAACTTCTTTGCATACAAATCTTTATGGGATTGGCACTTGACTCCTGTTATTACAGTTGACATCATACACTTGCCAATGAGATTGAAGTTAATGTATTGAGAAAGTTTTGTTAAACTTCTGTCTGGCAACAAAGTTTTTGGTGTAGTTGTCGAGGATAACTTATTTGTTTTTTTTTTAATTAATTCAAAGTATAAAAATAATACAAACTAAGTAAAAACATATATATACATGTACAAAATTGTACAAGAAGCACAAGAAGTAGTGAAAGATGCATAGATTTTGTCAATGTATCATTAGAAATTCGGTCATTAGATGGATGGTCTTCCAACTGCAGTGCTAGGGTTTTGACGACCATTTCTTTTAGTTGCTAAAGTGGCCATCTCATTACTGAATCACCTGCGGGGATTTTACTTTTTTGAGTTGTAGTGTGATAACCCACAATCCTTTTTCTTATATGCATACCTGTGTTTGTTTTTTTACACGGGCATATGGGCAGAACTAGAAAATACTTCTGGATGTTAATAAAACATTTTCGGAAATTTAAAGTTAAATTGTGTTAGTGTACATATTTTATAAGAGTACTTCACGTTCTTCTTGTTACAAATATATTTTAAAGGGTTGCTTGCAAATTAATTTTTTTTTCCGTGGGTAGATTAATTAGGTGTTTGTGGAACTAAGTGAAAATCTTCTTAATTACTGATTTGGTTTCACAAAAGAATTGGTACCGAGATTATTGGATTAATGATGATGATAGATTGGGGAAATTGATGAATCAATGATACCAAATTAAGGAGGTGGAAGTGTTGTTGTTCAGTTTTGGCTTTGCTCATTCCAATTCAATCAGCATCGTATGTGCCTTTATTTTCTTCCCATATTGACTCGTATCAATCAAATTAAAATCTCTGGTCAATTGAAGATGGTTACTACCCATTTGTGAAAATGGTTATTTTGTTTCCAATTTGAGTCTATCATTCTTGAGATTATGCATCCAAAGCAACTCTAGTGTGGCTATATTATTAATTAGTATCATGCGGACGTGTTGACACCTGGGAGTAGGGCATGGAAGTAGTCTCATATTGTTGCTTAACCTAACATATTGACATGTTTTTTTTAAGTACAAAGAGTGAGGTATACAAGTATTTAAAGAATGGAATGTTAGCTTGTTCGTGATCTAAAGGATGATCGAATTAGACCAAATGGTATCATGTTGGCGTAAGGAAAGAGGGAGGGGGAGTTAGAAACCCAACTGACATTAGAGTCGATGTCCCCATATACTAGCGGAGCTAATGTTGTTTGGGGACAACAGGTTGACATGTTGTGGTCATGATTTTTGCTGTTTTGTGTTGCTTTTCTTTGTAGTTTTGCTAGGTTTTTGGTGCCTGTGGTGATTGAGTCCTTGTATCCCTAAAGAGAAATGCAAAAAATTGACTGATGAATCAATAGCCAGTTAGTTAATATTTTGCTTATTGGTAACCCACTAGCAACCGAATTATCAGCAACCAGAAACCTTGTTGCTAGTGTCACAATGATTCAATTCAGTTTCTAGTTGGTCAGTAACTGTTGCACTTCAACAGTTGTAACTCAAGTGTTAGTTGACACAAATAGTAAAATCTCAGGGGTCTGAATATCGAAGCACAAGGAAGTGAATTAAGAAATATAAATTATAAATTTTAACAAAGAAAGATTTGATTTAAGGTGTGAAAAAATGTTGCTTAAAACTCAAATTCAAATAAATAGCTAAAGTTAGGGGTTCCACTTTTAATATATCAGTTATGTTAGCCCGTTTTGTCACTCAATTGAAACCCACATATAAAAGAGGTTTCAATCGAGAAATTTAGTAATCAAATTCCAGAAATATTAGACATAAGTTACTATTACCTTTCATTAATCCTATAATGCCAACACTTGTCAATGAGTTCAAGTATTTATTATGCCAATTTTTATCTATAATAACTCAAGATTCCAACATATCACAGCCGACAGAGTGACGCCCTATAAAAGGAATCAAGTAGACATTGTGCCAATAATTGACTATGATGAATCAAAACCCCCACTTAACAATGAGGGTAGTTAAATTGATTAAGAAAGTAAATACCTATGACGTTAGGATCTATTTAAATTAGCTATAATCTTTATATCAAAATTTTCACCCTTTTAACTTAGTAAGAGAAAAATTAGTTAGACATGATAACAATAAATAAAATGTTTGAAAATGAAATAAACAAAGATTAAAAGATCAAATGAAGAATAAGAAGAAAACATCTTAAACAAAGCTTTAAGATTGAAAACTAAAAATAAGATCAAAGAAGAAAAACTAGTTTTGATACAATAACTCTAAATTTATATAGAAACTAGCTTAATTTTATCCTCCCCCCAGTACCTATTTATAGAGCCTTAGGGATGAGGTAGGTGAAATAATAATAGTTTGTGTAATAGTAAATGGTACGTGAAATACAAATCGATATAGACAGCTCAAATTTCTTCTAATTTTTCAACCACCATACATATTGATTTAATTCTTTCTCAAAGCATAAGATGTGTAGATCTCTTCTTTATCTTCAAAACAATTGCTTGATCATTCAAAACCGATATCTATAGCTTAAGTTATGATTTTTCTACTGAAACCGCTCTTCAGTGCATGAAAAAATATATGGTCTTACTTATAACCATGTTTCAGTAATGAAAATGATCAAACTAGTTCTTGACATATGAAGTAGAGTTAAAGATCTATACGTTGGCTTTTATATGGATCTAGAATCACTCAATTCTAACATTCATAGCTTTAGATATAATTTTTCTCATGAAATATTGCTAAGCGTATGAATACTAGAACTAATTCTGTTTGTGATCCAAATTTAGCCTCTTCTATCTCCCAATTGGGTTGGACTATAAATCGAAGACTATTGAGGCCCTGATCATTGGCCCAAGAATTGACAGATGTCGTGACTTTATCCATCTACATAAAAGTAGTTGTTAAACTCAATTTGTAAATAAATGTTTTTCAACTTTAGATTATAAAAATTACTCAAATTAGAGAAATTAATCATACTTAAAGTATACAACAATCATTTAAATCCTTAATAGTTATATAATTACAAGTATTAATCAGTAACCAGTTTTTTAGTGACTAATTTGCAATCGGATTACGATTGAAACAGAGGTGATAAAAAATTTGGTTGCTTTTTTGATCATTTTTTCATGTTTCTCTTATAATGTATTGCTTTGTTTCTATGATAATAAATTAATAATAATTATTGCTTTGTTTTTATAATAATCAATTAATAGAGGGGACCAAATTGTTCAGATTTGAAGAGTTGGGAGTAATTTAATTTGTTTCCATTATATTCTTCTAATTAAGATTGTAGATATCAACTAAATATTACACTCTATTTATCACTAAATAAGCTTCATTAATCCAATTCAAAGAGTTTGATAGAAGTTGAAGCACATAACAAATACTCTCTATGTCTTAAATTCTTTGTACAATTTACTTTTTAATAGTTAATCTACAATTTTTTTATTTCAATATTTTAGTATATAAGTGAAAAACCTTTATATATAAATGATAAATTAAGACCTATAGCTTATATATATATATATATATATATATATATATATATATGTATGTATGTACGTACGTATGTATGTATGTATAATTTTTTCTAATAGACAATAATATAAATAAATTCAAGTTAAACTATTCAAAAAAAAATCAAATGAAGTAAAGATAGTGGGACGAAGGAAGTACGATATTTGACTAGTCTCGGCCAATACCTAAATACACAAAGAATTTATTTTAAAATATTTTTTTTGTATTCAAAAGCATGTTTACAAGTATAGAAGGGAAAATGTAGTAGGTATTACTCCCTTTGCTCCACTATTTTTACTCCATTTGATTTTTGTGAATAGTTTGAATTAAATTTATTCTAATTATTTTTGCTAAAAATTATATATATATATATATATAAACTATAAGTCTTAACCTATCATTTATACAAAAGGTTTTTCATTTATATACTAAAATGTTAAAAATAAAAAATCATAGATTAATTACTGAAAAGTGAGTGGTATAAAGAATTTGAAACGAATGAGTAGTATTCTCAATAAAGAATGAGAATGCTAGCTTTTTCATGACCTGGAGGACAACCAAACTAGTTTTATGTGACATTTTTTTTGTAAAGGGGAATAGGAGATTAGGTTCAAACCCTAGACCTTCTCATAATATCCCCAATGTTTTGACCATTAGGCCAAAGCTGTCGAGACCTTGTAAAGTACTCCCTCCGTTTCACAATAGTTGGCCTCTATTCCTTTTTTGGCAGTTTCAAAATAGTTGTCCCCTTTCTATCTTTCCAAATAAGGTAACTTTTTTATTATTTTATATATATTTCATTTATTGAAAGAAGAGAAAGTTGATAAAGTTAAAGAGTAAAAGTACGTAGGGCCCATTAAAAAGTAGATAAGTACATGTACTTTAGATAAAAATAAATAAACTAATAGTTTTATATTAAAAGAAAGAAGTAAAAAGTAGAGAAGTCTTAATTTGCGTGCATTATCAAAGAGGACAGATTTTATGAGACAGAGGGAGTATTTAATTAGCCTTTGCCTATATGAACATAATTGTAAATTTTCCTCACATAATGCACTTTTATTTTTAAAAATTTTATTAACACATATGGGAAGCAACAAAGAAGTGGGAAATTGACATTGACCTAGTCGGACCACAACCCAGTTGTTGGTGTAGGCCAATTGAGTGCCCCAACTTGTAGGGGTTAAAATTTGACTAAACCTGGAAAAGTCACTTGAGTCGATAGACCCACTTGCCTTGTTTTGCCTAGTTGGCTCAGTGGACTTGTTTTGTCTCATCATCCAACTTTTCTTCCCTTTTTTTAAAGTTTTTGAAATCACTTTCACAATGTTTGAGAGGATCTTAATTCACATGGACACCGAAAAGAACAAAATTGGATGATTGTTTAGTCTTGTCAGAGAAATGATGGCAAATGGCACCAAGGACAAAAAAAAAAACAAAAGAACAATAAAGGGATAATAGCAAGGTTGGTGGCAAGTTAATGGACTTCTAGAGAGACCTAGGATAAATGTTAGAGAAGTAAACACATTTTAAGGAGTCGAATATATTTTGTTGGGCTTGTTGGCTCAAATCCAAGAAGCTTAAGAATTTTAGTTTGTTTAAAATTTGGTGTTAGTTTTCCTATTTTGATATGGTTTGGGTTTGTGTAAAGCCTCTAGAATGCTTGTTGTTTTAGGGTTTTGAGCATGAAAGAAAAGTCAATATAGTGAAACGGCAAGATATGAGATTTCAAGATGGAGGAAAGGTATGGAGGCCAAAGAGGGCTAGAATGAGATGCTTTTTGCGATTTTCATGTCTTGTAATTAGGTGAGGGTAAGATATTGAGATTGTCAGTAGTGTGTAAGGGATCCATAGGCTAGTGTAAGCACTAAGAGCATACCTTTACTATAATCTCTATATTTTGTTCGAGTGGATTTATCTCATCCGTGGATGTAGGTTAGTTAAGAGCTAAACCATGTTAAATTTATGTGTACTTGATTGATGATATTTATTTTTTGCTACATGTAATGAGTGATTGGGAAATTTTTCCCAACAAATGGTATTTGAGTTTGCGGTTTGGTCCTAGCATGGTAGAGTTGTCCCAGGGCTGTTTAGTAGTGGCGTGCTACAGTACAAGTTTGAAGGTTAAAGATTTTGTTTGTGTATATTAATGCTCGCGATGTTGACATTCGTGATGTTTGTGGTTATTTTCGTTTGTTGTTGTGTTCATGTCTTGGTGGTGTTTATTGTTCGTAGTCCTGGTTGTTTCTTCGTGGTTGGCGTTACTTGTGCTTATGTTTGGGAGGATTTGAGCTAAGCTGGAGATTGTTGGACTTGTTGGCTTAAATCCATTATTGGACTTATTGGCTCAAATCCAATAAACTTAAAAATTTTAGTTTGTTTAGGATTTTGTGGATTTTGTGTTAGTTTTTCTGTTTGTTTAGGATTTAATTTTCCTATTTTAATGTGGTTTGGGTTTGTGTGAAGTCTATAAAAGGCTTTTTGTATTACGGTTTTGAGTATGAGAGAAAAGACAATGTAGTGAAGAGGCAAGATGTGAGGTTTTAAGAGGGAGGAAAGGTCTGGAGGCCGGAGAAAGCTAAGACGATAAGCATTTTACAATTCTCATATCTTGTAATTATGTGAGGGTAAGATATTGAGGTTGTCGGTAGTGTGTAAAGGAACCATAGGCTAGTATGAGCACTAAAGACATACATATACTATAATCTTTATACTTTATTCGAGTGGATTTCTCTCATTTGTAAATTAGCCTAATTAAGGGCCGAACCATATTAAATTTGTATGTACTTGATTGATAATATTTATTTTTTGCTATACATGATGAGTAATTAGTGAATTTTTCCCAACATGAAAAAGAAAAGAAAAGAAAATTTGAGAGAAAAAGGAAAACAAATTGATAGTTCAAAAGGAAAGAAATTGCTAAACATAAAAAAAAAAAAAGTTAAAAAAAAAATAAAAGAAGAGGCATGGAGATTCGTGTAAAGGGATTAAGGTCAAAATTGGAGATAAGTTATAAGGCCTAGGTTTCCTAATCCCACAAATTAGAATTAGAGTGTATATTAATTCTACTTCTTATAGTTTTGTTTTCAAAGCAATCAAACCTTCAAGTATGAAAGTTAATAGTAACTTCAACAGCTATATAAGTCATAATTTCAATAAAGTTGACCGGCTGGCCAAATTGAACCGGTTGAATTAGTTAACTTGTGACTCACTAGTCTCACCAAATCAGCCTCCGAACCGAGTCGGAGGACATTGCATTGAATGTCAAAATTTTAGCTACTAGCCAGACTGATGTTTGAAAGAAGAAAGAGACCATATAATGTAGCGGTGCTTGGAGTTCGTGAATTAAAGCGTGATGGAGAGGGGATGATTAACGGATCCCTAGCCCCTGGGCGGCAATAATTTGTTGGAATTTTGTGGAAGATCAAATCTGTTACCTCCGGCTAGTTTCTCACATTTCTTTTTCCTCTCTATTTCTGCCACTTTTTGTAACAACGTTATTAGTTGGTATCAGAATTTAGAAAAACTATTCAATAGCAATCGGCTCCATTTGATATATAACAAAGGTTGTGATCAAATATTCTATATGAACATTGGATACAGTGGTGATATATGGTATCTTCGGTGCAAAAAATGGGAAGTGAAAAAAATCATATGAATATATAAATGGGGTGACTGATGAAATGCTTATAAATTCGATAAAGCTGAATAAAAGATGAAGTGCACATATACTTCTCGTTTTCAAGTATAGCCTAGTGGCATTAATTTCTTTCTAGCCACTAAAAGCGTCAGCGCCCAGCCGTTGGTCTGTAGTGGGCTAGCCAGGGACGGGCACAAAGATGGAGGCCGGGGCCCAAAACTGCTAGTGGAATAGACAAAGACATGCACGTAAAGGACGATAACTAAGGCCTTAATGATTAGCCACCCTTTATTTTCCCTCCGGTGTCTGCTCTTCTCCCTCTCCCATTCATTCCATTGTATCCATACTTTTCAACCCTCAAACTAATAAACCCTCTTTATGCCTCCCCTTCGAAAAGCACCAAGAACATGATATGCTTTTTAGCCCCAAGAATTCAGAGCTTTTTCTAGTAATTACTTAAAGTAGTATTTTTGCATGTACATGTAATTCAGAGCTTTTTCTAGTAATTACTTAAAGATAGTGTATAAGCTCGTCATTTTTTCTTTTTCTTTTTTTTTATTTATTTTTGCCCGACTTATACTTGAAGATGAGTATTGTTTAATCTTGCTCACCTCATATGAACAAAAAAAAATTTGTTGAATCACTACTAAAAAAATGACATTTATCAATAACCATTACCAATGGTCCTGCATTAGTAATTTCAAAATTACCAATGCGAGACCATTGGTAACAAGCCATTAGTAATCAATGCATTGAATTTTTTTTTTTACCAACTATTTAATACTAAGCCGTTGACACTTTCCAACATGTAACCATGTAACCGTTAAAAAAAAGATCGATGGAAATTACCAAGAGTCTAAGTTCATAAACTGTTACCAACGATTTAACTTTTATCAACGAGTTAAACCGTTGGTATCTACCGACGTGTTTAACTGTTGGTAAATTACCAACAGTTTAGGCCGTTGGTACATATCAACGTATTTAACCGTTGGTAAAATTTCCAACGAGTTAGACCGTTTAAAATTTATAAAAGCTAAACCAGTTTCCAATGTGAAGATGTTAGAAACTGCCATTTATTTTTTAAAATAAAATATATGAAAAAATTAAAATAATTAATATTGAAATTTTCATTGAATTTTTCTAAATTAATACTTTAAATGTAACTCCTGATAATTTATTTTACATTTTACTAAAATAATATTTTATATTTACTAAAAACATATTGTATATGTTATATTCACTAAAAAATATATCTAGTAAAATTATATAACTAAGTTTTTATTAGTACAAAAACATTATATTACTAAAGTTATGTTTACTAAAATTATATTTTATATTTTATATTTTACTAAATAATATAGAAAAAATTAAAATAATTTATTTGAAAAATATTACAAGAATTTGAAACAACTTTATAACAATTGGGTTGCATAAAATTACAAATAATAAAAATTTTCACAAATAACTAAATTACAAGAAAAAGAAAAATAAAAATAAAAATAAAATTACAAGATTTAAAAAATCAGAAATTTCAAACACAGATCTGATTCAAAAACACAAAATCACACCATTACCCACAAAAATCTGACCCACAAAATCACAGCATTACCAACAAAAATCCAAAAAAATCCACAAAATCCCAAAATTATATTACAAAATCACAAAAATCATAAAATCAGGTCACAAAAACCAGATCACAACAACCATATTAAAATCAGATAACAAAAAGCAGATCAAAGTCAGATCTGTACGGCGGACCAAGGAAACTGAGGCGAGGAACAACGGTAAACGACGATGACGAATTGCGTGGCTGGGGAGGCAACGACGGCCGAGGAGGCGAAATGGCAGAGGCGGCGAAATCGAGGAACAGTGAAACTGTGAATGTCGGGGGAGGAGGGGTCGGGCGGCTCACTGAGGAGATTGCGACAAGCGACGAGCAAAATGGCGGACGGCAAGGGTGGACGGAGGATGTGGGAGGATGGCGGATGGCAAGTAGCAAGGCTGGTGAGGGCGAGAAACGAGGCGAGTGACGGAGCATTGCGAACGGAGGTGAAGGAGAACGGCGAGGCGACGACGACGCAGGGAGGATAACGGCGAGGCTGTGGAGGGAGGAGATGAGAGATGACAGGCTGAGGTTTTGAGAGATAAAGTGCCTGTTTGGAAAGCGCGCTTCCCTTGTAAAACGCTCGTTCAACGCTGAAAGGGACACTACAAGAAAAATCGGATTTAGCGACGGTAAAAAACCGTCACTAATTAGCGATAGTTAAAAGTTGGTAATATTCCAGTGAGAATTTAGCGACGGCTGGTAGTCGCTAAAGCTTAGCGACGGCTTGCCGTTGCTAATTAGTGAGGGTTACACGTCGCTAAACTTAGCGACGGCAAGCCGTCATTAACTTAGTGACAGGTACGCGTCGCTAAACTTAGCGACGGCTTACCGTCGCTAACTTAGTGACGGTTACGCGTCGCTAAATTAGCGACGGTTTGCCGTCGCTAATTAGTAACGTTTGGCCGTCACTAAACTAATAAAAATAAAAAAATAAAAGTTTGGATTCTTATCTGGCTGTCATTTTTTATGATAAATTGTTATGTGATTGAACATAAATAATTACTTTTGAATACACTACCAGAAAAATGAAAATATTATAGCTGAAAATTGTGTGACGTCTCAAATTCTCACACAACATAAATTATTTTAGTTGATATAATACAAAGGTATTTAGATTGTAGATATTTTTTTCCTCACGAAACAATTTTAATTAAGATTATATGAATTTTATTTACGTTATTGAGATCCGTCTATCCAACAAGTTGTTGTATCTTTAGCATTACGACAAACAATCTTATTTAAATAAACAGAATAATAAAACAAAAATATTAATACACAACGAATATATCCATCGCAAAAGTTTCACCTGGCTTTACGTGATAATTTACTGTTGAAAATTTACTGACTGTTAAACATTGCTAAAGTTTGTGTTTGGTTATCTTCGCTAAATAAATGATAGTTAAAATCCCTAATTTAGTGACGGTTATGCGTCACTAAATTTTAGTGACGCCTTAACGTCGCTAATTTAGTGACGGTTATACGTCGCTAATATTAGTGACGGGTCGCTAGTTAGTGACGGTTATGTCGCTAATTTAGTGACGGTTATTCGTCGCTAATATTAGTGACGGTTTGCCGTCGCTAGTTAGTGACGGTTATGCGTCGCTAAAATTAGTGACGGTTTGCCGTCGCTAATTTAGTGACGTTTATGCGTCACTAAATTTTAGTGACGCCTTATAGTCGCTAATTTAGTGACGTGTATGCGTCGCTAATATTAGTGACGGGTTACCGTCGCTAATTTAGTGACGGTTATGCGTCACTAATTTTAGTGACGGCTTAACGTCGCTAATTTAGTGACGTTTATGCGTCACTAAATTTAGTGATGCTTAACGTCGCTAATTTAGTGATAGTCATGCGTCACTAAATTTAGTGACGGCTTACCGTCGCTAATGTAGTGACAGTTATTAGTCATTCTTACCGTCACTAATTTAGTAAAGGTTAGCCATCACTAAATTTAAGAAAATCCAAAAAATTAGTAATAGTTCTTATGTGTTAGTCATTTTTGTTGCTAATTTTTCATCTCATTTAACATAAATATATATTTTTCTAAATATATGTACTATAGTGAAGATGTGCACCGTAATTTCGGATAAATGTTTAGTAGGTTATGAGTTGTTAAAATTTAATTAGCGACTTTATAGCCTTCATAAGTTTTCCATTATTTAATCTTTATCATGTGACCTATATTTATTTAGAATTTAGTTTACTTATTCTTTATGTTAAATCTAGTTCAAGAAAACTTGTTCTAGTTCTATATGTCAATTGTTTAATTGTATACTTATAATTAAATTTTAATGTGATTAATTTAGCATACAAATGCCTTAAAAAATTTTGTATTAAAAAAAGTAGATTTAATGAAAATTAAATTCATGGATCAATGGTTTATTGTGGCATTATGCTTAACCAGTGAGTTATATGTTATCATTTAATTATGAATTAACATAATATGTTAAGAATTAAGAAGTAGCGACGGGTCTTAGTCTCTAGTTTTAAGCGACGGTTTACCGTCGCATGTATAAACGATTTTAACAATACTAATTCATTAACAAACCACTCAGTAAGTCGTTTGCTAAACCGAAGCTCTGCTCCTTTACAGCGAAACCGAAGGTCTTCATCCCGTTCACCAAATCTGAAATTGAAACCCGGTCTACTCTTCATCCCCTTCACCAAATCTGAAACCGAAGCTCTTTATCCCCTTCACCAAATCAGCGTCAGACTTCGCGACGGCAAAACGGCGGCCCCAATCTGCCAGAAGCTCTTGATGTCCAAGAAAGGAGGCGCTGCGCTTCAGAAGGACGCGCCATGGAGGGTCAGTGCGGCTAGACCCATCCCCAGGATTCACCACTCTTCGGTTCTTTGTGTTGCTCAAACGCCTCACACCAATTACGCTTGCTCCGTCATGAAGGTCTCTTTTCCTTTTTAAACCCTTCTATGAGTTCATTACGATTGTTATCGTTTGTGAATTTTTTTTTATGGTTTCATTCGTTTCTGATGGTTTCTTGCCAGGACCCGGATCCGCTAGGAAATAGGTTAGCCACGGGGGCCATAGTCGAAGCAGCGGGGCCGGAATGTATTGTCCCGGGCCAAATGACGCCTATTCGATTACTTGGTGTTAAGGTTGGTCTTCTTCTTTCTCTTTAGTTCCTCTCGATTCTCACTGTGGTTTTGTTAATTTCAACATACAACTTAATATCCTTGTTTCTGTTTTGTGCATTTCAATTCAGAAGCTTTTATCAGATAGTTCTGAGATAATTCCATCTTGTTAAAGGGAAATATTGCGTGGAATGGTCCTTCAGGTTTTCTAACCAATTAGCCATAGAATCATTCTGTGGGAGTTTGTTTTAATGTTATTATCAGTATCAGTTCATTTTGGTGGTTAATCTCAATGAATATAGCTTCACTGAGAACAGTTACTGTGAATGAAAATTTGTTGTTTAACAGTCTAATGCCGAAAAAGTATCAGCCTCACAGTCCCATGTTTCTGTTGTAAACAGAAGTGTCTTTCCTGAATAGCTCCCCCTATTGCGAGCTTGGTGATTTGAACCAGGCAGTGATTTTTTGTGAATCGTTATCTTGGTAATGAACCACATTGTGGTTTGTGTTCCTGGTGTCACAAGATCAGGGCATTTTTGGGCATAAACCAACTACAGATAATTTATTTTGAGGACTCAATTTTATTTCTGGCAGAAACCAGAAAGCAGAAGGTATTCTGAGCTTCTGGCAGAAAGCAGAAGGAATTCAGAGGCGAGGTTGGGAGCAAGTCTTCATATGGAAGCTGCCTTAGTTATGAAAAAGATGTGAAAGTGGGATGATAGGAAGAAGTGGATAGGTTCTGTGCCGGGAATTTATGTTGGTGATGAGTTCCAATGGAGGGCCGAACTGAGGGTCATCGGCCTTCACTCCCAATTCAACTCTGGAATTGATTATGTCCTTAATATGGATGGTGTGAAGGTTGCTGCGAGTGTTGTAGCTTCTGGCAGGTACTCCAGCAGAATCAAGCCTTTTGAGGTTATTGAGTACTGTGGACAAGGTGGAAATCCGAGTTGCTTTGATAGGTACTTAATTTTCATAAGCATTAATGATATGTATTAGTGTCTTTCTGCTGCCGGTGTTGCATCTAATTGCTATGTCTTAGAGTCTACTGCCGATAATGTTTAAACCTATCATGGAAATAAGTCTACTGTCTTCCTTAAATAATCCACTGTTTGAGTTACAGCTGTTGCTGGACCTTTTCCTAGGGTACTGCCATAGATTTGATTGTTCTGTCCACTCCATATTGCATATACCGCTGAAGCAAACAGGGTCTTCTCACATTTACAGCTTTTTTCTTGTCTCTTATACATCTTCTGTGCCAGTTAAGTCCCCACCCAGTTGCACAAGCTGAGATTGCTCTGCATTTCCATAGTGCTAATAACCTACAGCCACCCTTCACAGGAGAAGTATCACAACTACAAGTATCACACCTTTTATTTACTCAGGCATTCTTTCTGGCTCCACAGGATAAAGGTTATTTTGTCTTAAATGATGTTATGAGATATGTTGACGAAAATGAGTTACCAGTTAATCCCTCGTCAGCCAATGGACTCCTTGAAAATGCTGCAGCACCTGCATCAACTATTGAACAAGGTTTTATATGCTTATTTTGGAACTCAAAGGTTTATAGTTGCTCGTGTAAAACTTCTTAATCGGTTTTAATCTCCTTGCAGAACTTGTTGATCATCATGTGGTGCAGCAAGGCAATGATGCAGAAGAAGATGAAAAGCTTAATAATGTGCCTGAAGTTGTTGACCCTTCTGATAAGGAAGAAGGATCCATAATTTATGAAGAAGTGGTTGAACCGCAAAAAGATACTAGTGAACCTGAAAACCTTGCTGAGGTTGATTCAACTCCCATAGCTCATGAGGATGCCCCAAAGAAATCTTATGCCTCAATTGTGAGTTCAACATGTAAGATCTTTGATTTTGAAAAGTTTAGTGCCTTTTTGTGACTCGTGATCTTCAATCTTCTTGTTAGCTCAAGGTAATGAAAACACCAGTCAATGTTCCTCCAAATAAAGTTAGAGCAGCACTTGTAGATGAACAATTCTCTAGTCCTGCAAAACCTGTTTCACCCCCAGTTGTACCAGTTTCTTTAAGTGAGAGCGTTCCTGAAAATCTCAATGCCAGTGAAGAAGGTAATATTTTGACTGTAGTCCTTTGCCTTTTGGTCTACTCATTGTGCATTCTTTTTTTCTCCTCTTCCTAGATGTATTCGTTTCTTTTGTTAGTCTTTGACATTGTTTGTCTAATTTGACACATGAAGGGTGGTGTTTATTTCACTGGATCCCTATGGTTGCCTGATTTTATTGGTGTTCTAGATTTACTTTCCCGTAGAAGTTTGGTGTTTGGGCATACCAGTTGGGGCTATTTCATAGAATATCTGCTTTTGTTTTAATTGGTAGAAACAAATACTTGGTCCACTTTTCTCACATTTCACACATTTCAATTCATCCTTTACTCCTTTTATAGCATTGTCCTTCTGCAAATAGGAGCATAGTTTTGCTAATTTGACTAGTGCTTCGAGGAAGTAATTTTGTTACAGAATATTCACATGTAACTTTCTTTCCTGTATTTCTTTCACAGGTCCTTTACAAAAGCAGGTGTGATAATAGGCTTAATGAGATCATGGAAAGGGCAATTGCAGATAAGCGTGAGGTACTTCTTATTTTGGATTTTGATGTGTGCGTGCGCGTTTTGTCATTCTTTCACACTACCAATGTTAAATGTAGGCTGAAATGTTGGCAAAAAAGTATGAAGAGAAATACAAGCAAGTTGCAGAAATAGCTTCTAAGTTAACCATTGAAGAGGCGAAGTTTAGGGAAATTCAGGTAAATTACGACAACTACTGTTCAATCTAAAGGTTTAAGGCTTCTTGCTTGTATCCTTCAAGTCAGGAACTTGCTTTGATAAAGATGCTAATACTTTTCTTTGGCAGAATAATCAATTATTAGCTCGACGCCTGCTAAATAAGGAGTTGGAACCATAAAAAATACTGAATATGACCCCGAAAGAGTTGAAGGTATAGTCATTCCACAAAACTGTTTTTCATGTGTTTATCATGATTAGAGCTATCGGTCAACAACTGTGCTTTTTTCATGTGTTTATCATGATTAGAGCTACCCAGTAGTCTTAAATTTGTTTTTTGGCTTTTGACCATCCAAGGCAGTCTCTTCCTGAAGGTCTTGCTAATGTTTCATCATTTCTGGTGATTTACTTGGCAAAATGTCTCAAGAGTTGTATGTTGTGGCAGGTGGAGCTTTTCCGTAGTGACCAACGCCGGCTTAGGATTGTGGTGGACAGCGAGAATGAAGTGGACTTAACAGTTCATTCTCGTCACCTCCGAGATCTTATTGTCCTTATTATTCGAGGTTCAACAGTACATCCCTCAATTCTTTACTCAAGATATAGCCATAATACTTGGAGGAAGTTCAACAGTAGGCATCAGATTATTTGTTATTAGGTTTGAGGTGTGCTTGCTGTCTCCCAATAGTTCCTGTTTTCATGTACTAGTTTAGTTTTGTGTTTGAGAAGAGTGTGAGATGTACCAAATTTTCCCCCTTAATCATTTTATGGGTGTTGTTATTGGCAGCACCATTAGTTTGTAAATCTTAAGATATACTATATATTGTGCAGTGATCCGAGCGAAATTTGGGACTCGGGTGTGTACATCATTGTGTAATGAAATATTAATTTCTTTTTTATAACTAAAATGATTGGAAAATTAATTTCCAGTGCATTGTATGTTTCATTCTTTTGTTTTCCCCTTTATAACTATTTTCAATCACCGCGAACCTCCAGCTAAATTATAGAAAATAATGAACAAAAAAAAAATAAACATTAGCGACGGTTAAGCGTCACTAACTAGCGACGGCTACGCGTCACTAACTGGCACTAACTAGCGACGGTTATGCGTCACTAACTAGCGACGGCTACGCGTCACTAACTGGCACTAATTAGCGACGGTTATGCGTCACTAATTAGCGACGGCTATGCGTCACTAATTAGCGACGGCTACGCGTCACTAACTAGCGACAGTGACGCGTCACTAACTAGCGACAGTGACGCGTCACTAAGTAGCGACGGCTACGCGTCGCTACCGCGCCGGCAGACACCGTTACCGGAAAATTAGTGACGGCCTGTTTTGCGACGTTTAGCTGTCGCTAATTAGCGACGGTAACCGTCGCTAGAAAATTAGCGGCGAGTGAATTAGCGACGGGTGTTTTAGCGACGGTGTGCCGTCGATATATCATGTTTAGCGACGGCTGGCCGTCGCTAATGGCCGTTGCTAAATGCGGTTTTTCTAGTAGTGGGAAGAGTTTCGGTGTTTGGTTTCCTCTCAATTGAAAAAGCAGGAAACGCTAAACTTTCGCTGTCGAAGAGATTGGCCCTCTAAACGCAGAAAGCTCTCCACCCCAGGGTTTAACTTGCATTTTCAGCATTTGGCAGTAAAATTGTCAATTATCCCCACAAAAATTTCAGGAAGTAGGAAAGAATAGGTGGATTTCGCACTACAATTACAATACAAGAAGAGGAGATATGGACGAAATTTACAGAGAATACAAAGGTTCATTCGAATAGGGCAACCGATGGAGGAATCGAATCAATGCGTGTGAGTGTTTGTTTCTTGTTTCTTGTTGTAGTGATTGTATCGATTGATCATGTGTCTCCTGTTCTGTATATGTGTAAAACTGATTGTTGTTCAGTGTTTGTTTCTTGTTTCTTGTTCTATCTTTTATGTGTAAAACTGATTATTGTTCAATGTTTTAGTTTAAATACTACACTAGGCAGAGGCAATGACCTTTGCTGTATATGTAGAGCAGATAGGGTGCATGACTTCTTTTGTTGAAAATATCAATCATGCGTACACTTTGGTTTCTATAGAATACAAAAGCTTAGTTCTACTAAAACCGGCAGTTTGGAGGGATGGGATGTGAGAGGTTAGAGCAAAGATAAATTAGGGTTAGGTTGGGTTAAGTTAGGTTTTGGCTGGGTTATACACACACACACACACACACACACACACACACACACACACACACACACCACACACACACACACACACACACACACACACACACACATCATATATTATATTATAATTTATATATGTGTATAATATAAATGTTTGGCCTTTTTATATAAGTTGGCCCAATGGACATTTTGTTATGTATATGATATATAATTTGATATATATGATTATTATATGATGGTGATGATGATGATTATTGTTATTATTATTACTATTATTATTATTATTATTATTATTATTATTATTATTATTGTTAGGAAATATACAATTACTCCATTGAGGTATGCTTTAACCTACGTTTTGCTCCTCTATTTTTAGAAACCTACACTTTGCCCCATGTGTTTTTTACACTGTCTAATAATAACTTCTGAAATTGTATTTAAACTATGCGATAGTCATCTTTAAGTAATTTCAACCTTTCAAATATTCTTTTATAGTTAGTAGATATTTTAAATTATCAGTATTTCCTTTCCTTAAATGTATTTGTTTTTCTGTAAATACTAGTGGTGTTCATGATACCGGTTAATGTGGTTTAGGGTCAAATCCGTAACCGCACCACATAGTAAATGGTTTTACAATTTAAAAACCATAATCGCACCATTTTGTATACAAATCTAAAAAAAACTGCAACACATAAGTGCAATTCGGCTGCAGTTCGACTATGGTTTTTTCATGTCATAAATATATCATACTAAATCAAAATAATTAATATAAGCACATAACATAGAAAACAAAATAAAAATACAATATAGTCCATAAAACCAACATACATAAGAAATAGAAATCTCAAATAAACCAAATTTATCATCCTAAATCATACATATATAATAAACCTATTATCTATTTTCCATCACCAAAACATATAAATAAGAAACGTTTTATTTGTAACATTCCATCACCATAGGCTATCAAAGCAAAGGCTCCTCCCTCAAACCTCAGTGTCTACATAATAACACCAAAATCATCATGCAACCAAACATAACAATATCAATATATCATATTTGAATAAGTTGGGAGAACAAAAGTAAAAAAAATATACATTCTTACATAGAAGAGGAAGACAATAATAATAATATTTTAGTTACCATTGACATTAAGAGGAAAAGGGGACTTAGGTGGTTTCATAGAAAACTCTACGAAAGTGCAAAATAAATTATATAATAAAATGTTCATAAGTATTAATATAGATTGAGTCTTTCTTTAAGTATTAAACTTTAATTTTGGGTTTAAGAAATTAGTTTTAAATAATAAAATTAGAGATCAAAAGGGAGAGAGAATTAGCCAATTTGGTATATAAATATAATTTATATTGGATTAAGCATCTCTTATTGGGCCGTTGTGGTTTTTACCGGTTATAACATTTAAAAACCGTAACCGCACCATAAGACATTTGGTTTTAAGATTTTCGAATCATAACCGTAACCAGAACTGTGTAAAATCATATACCGTCAGTTTAGTGCGGCTAAGTTTATATGGTTTTCCAGGCTGACTGAGTTCCGTGTACACCTCTAAGCCCTCTGGACTTGGAAAAAGGATGAGGAAAAAAACAAGTAGAAAGCCGAAGATTTGGAGAGTGTTAAGGTGTGGCCGAAGGTTACAAAAATATGTAGTAGCTTGATTAACACTCTTGAATTGGAGGACGTTGTGAAGTATACTGCTAAAGAAGTTATTGAAAAATTCTAGGAGAAGATTAAGGAGGAAGAAGAAAAGAAAAAAAAAAGGAGAAAAGAAGAAGAAAGGGGAGGAAGAACAGAAGAAGGTGAAGAAAGGGTTTAGGTTTTTCTAAATTATAGGCAAAAAAAATGTTTAGCTTTTTCTAAATTCTAGAATTAATTAAAAGTCACAATCTATCAAAAGAAAAAGCTTAATAAAAGATATTAACTAGTCATCTTCATTGCTTCAAAAATATAAATACATTAATGTGGCAACGTGCGGGTTTTCGGGAGTCGCCACCAATCGGTTTTCGCTCAGGTCGATTGGACACCTAAAAAATTGGTCTGCGAGAGTTCGGGGGTTCGGGAGTACGGTTACGTTAAAATAACTCTATTTTAACGTCCAAAATTGGTATCTTAGTTGATTTTAATTTTTCTTTGCTTGCTTTTAAATAAACTTCAGTTAATTTTCAAAACCGAAATTTTAACTGAATTAGTCGGATGTGAATTTTTAAATTAATATGGGCTTTAAAATCTTCGGTAATTAATTTGTATAATTTTTATAAACTCAATATTTTCCGAACCATGGATTCTATCGAATCACCCGGACACGGAATTTGATGAAATTTTAATTAAATACTTTAATCCATATTATAAATTCTGCCGAATTATCTGAATATGGATTTTTATCTTTGTATTTAATTTTTATTCAATTAAGAGTTTATATTTTTCCAAACCGTGAATCCTGTCGGATCATCCCGATATGAAAATTAATTTAAAATTTTTATCCTTAATTTATTAATTATTAATTTAATTATTAAATTTGTCATAAATTTTTATAAAATTTTGGATTTATTAATGATCTTAATGTTAACTTTTTAAAGAAAATTTTTGTTCTTTTTTTATTTTTGTTCTTTTCTTCTTCTTTTTTTTTATATCTTTTCTTCTTTTTCTTTTTACTCTTTTCTTTCTTATTCTTTTCTTTTTGTTTGATGAAAGATTTTTTTTTAAGATATACTTAAAATTTGATTTTTTTATTATCTGGTTATGATTTTTTTTAAATTTTTATTTTTAATAAAAGGAATAAAAGGTTAACTTTTTATTATTTAAAAAATATACGTGTTCCAAAATAAAAAAGGATGGGGGTTTTGTTGTAAAAATGGATTCTTGATTAGTCCTAAAAATAAGTGAGATAAGGTTAATTATTCACATAAAAAAAAATTTCTTCTTTTTATTTATCATTTTTATTTTTTATGGCTAAAAGTGAAAAAAGTGAAATAAGTTTAATCATCCACATAATTGCATAAAGTAAATTACAGGAAACTAAATAAATAAAGAAAAAGTGGGGCTTTTTACCATCCACTTAAAATATAAGGTAGGAGGTATAACCTTCCATAAAAAAATTAAAGTGCATAAATTAAATAATTGCAGGAAATTAAATAAATAAAGAAAAGTGGGGGCTTTTTGGCCATCCACTTAAAATAAAATAAAATAGGAGGTATAACCTTCCACAGAAAAAAATAAAAGTGCATAAATTAAATAATTGCAGGAAATTAAATAAACAAAGAAAAGTGGGGCTTTTTGGCCATCCACTTAAAAAATAAAAAAATAAAAAAAATAGGAGGTATAACCTTCCATAGAAAAATAATAATAATAATAATAATAAAAGTTAGTTGTTAGTAATTAGTTCTGCAAAAATTAAAAGGTTAGTGACTTATAATGGAATAATAATAATAACAATAATAATAATAAAAGTTAGTTGTTAGTAATTAGTTTTACAAAATTAAAAGGTTAGTGACTTATAATGGAATAATAATAATAATAATAATAATAATAATAAAAGTTAGTTGTTAGTAATTAGTCTACAAAAATTAAAAGGTTAGTGACTTATAATGGAATAATAATAATAAAAGTTAGTTGTTAATAATTAGTTCTACAAAAATTAAAAGGTTAGTGACCAAAATGAATAATCATACAAAGATGAAGGATTAAGACAGGGTTTACCCAAAAAAAATTAAAATTTGAAATTGGCAGGTCGGGTAAACGTTTCCGGCCAAAACGATTTTGTTTCTTTTTGTCTGTTTTCCGGCAACGATGACGGAGGAAGACCCTGGGCTGGCTTCATCGGCGACGGGCTGACGAGACGGAGGTGGAACGGTGGCCGGAAAGAGAGAGATAGAGGGAAATGGAGAGGGAAAGGAAGAAAGAGAGAGGGACGAACCAGCGGAGGGCGAGACGCAGGGGTGGTTGGTGACGGAGGAGGGCGAGACGCACGGGGGGGTGGTTGGCGACGGAGGAGTGTGAGACGCGAAGGTGCGGTGGCTAGTAACGGAAGGCGAGACGCGTGAAAAACAGAAGTTGACGGATGAGGGAAACAGTGGGCTGAAAGAGAGAAAAGGAAAGTTTTTAGTTTTTTGGGAAGAGGGATGAGAGGTCAGAGACTGTTTCTACAGTTTTTCCCTTTTTTTAAATAGAGCTCTAATCTTGAGTTTTTTCGTTCGTCGTTTCTTCGTAGATTTCACCCCTATTTATAGGGGAAGGGGCCTTGGATTCCCTTAATTAAAAAAAATCGAAATTTAATTAAAAACAGACTTATCTCTTAATTTGGTAAAATAACAGTTTCAGTCCTTTACGTCTCTTTGACTTTGGGGATGTTCCTGAAACTTCTGATTGAGACAATTTTGTCTTTTTCTGTCAATTTGGGCTAGAACCGTCGGTTTGGCCCAAAATTCATGCAAAAAACTACCAAATGCTCCTGGAACTTTCAGATTTTGTCAAATTTTCCCAAAACTTCTTAATTTTGTCATTTTTACCCTAAACTTTTCAATTTTGTCATTTTTTATGGAGTTTTCTTTTTTTTTTCATACATACATATATACACACATATATCATTTTTAACTAAACCCTTATAAAACAAAATGTATTTTAAACTAATTAACTTAATTTTTTCAGTAATAATAACATTAATTAATTAATTAATAATTAATAATAATAATAATAATTTTTTTTTTTTTTTAAATTTTTTTGGATATACACACATAGACATTAACTTAACAAAATGCCCCTCCCCAAAAACTATTTAATTTAATTTTCTCTTTGTATAATAATTAATTAATAATTTTTTTAATTATTATTTATTTTTTCTAATTTTTAATTAAATTTTTTTATTATTTATTTTTTTAAAAAAAAAAAGTCGGACGAAATTGGGTGTCAACAATTAAAAATATAGAACAAAGTGATTTCATCTTATATATAGTTGGTATAAAAAATTGTACGAAACTAAAATGTTGGACATGAATGCTAATAGTACATAATATTTAGGACCATGTGATCATTAGACCCAAATCTCATCATCTTTTTTCCAGTTCCTGGTCTCATCCCCTCTCATTCAATCCAACATTGGTCCATAAAGAAGGCGGCTGATTTCGGCCAGAGGCAGCTTGGGTTGCCTTCACCAGTGGTCGAAAACCTACAAGATGACATGAGAGAGCTTGGGTGACAGCGGGGAGTAATGAATTGGTGAGAGGATGAAATTGTTGTGAGGGAAGTGCAAATCAGCGATGCAAATTGTACATGAAGACCCGGCGAGGGAAGTGCGAATCGGTGATGGGGATGGTTTCATGAAGGGCTTCTCCTTCCAATTCCTATTGCCGGAGACAGGTGGCTGGGTGTAAGGCAAGAGGGCATCGCAAGTCCCCGATTACCATTTTTGTTAGAGAAAAGCTTCGAGATGATTTTGAGAAGAATATGAGAAGACAAGAGACTGATTTGATGAACAAAGGAGATTGATTCGAGGACGATAAGGAAGAAGATTACTTGTAACTAGCACTAGAGAGCTTCTACCAAATTACCATTACCCCTTACATGATCTCAATTTGATGGCCTAGTCAGAAGAGAATAAACATTTAATACTAAAATGACAAAAGAGGAAAATGTAATTCTAAAGAGCAATTTTTGCCAAACTCAAATTGTTGTGATTTGGTGGAGACCAATGAACACCTGTCAAAATGTCCCATCGCTTCGCCTAGTATCCGCTCCACCATAACCTGCTGCAAAGGATGGGCGCACTACATGCCTAGAGTTTGTTTTTGGTAGGCGGCTATAAATCTCTTATAGCAGCAAGCCAGCAACATATTTCTCCTTAAAGTTTCATTATTTCTCTCCCATCAACAACCATGAGAGTCCTTGTTTCTACCTCCACAAATCATCCATTATTTCCTTCTGTCGTCCCTATCCTCCTGCACTACGCACCCTATTTCTGTTCCCAACCATTACTGGCCATCTCAATCCTGCAAGGATACCCATGCAATCTAGCCTCCTCACTACCGGCCCCATTTGACAGCTATCTCCTCCCTACTCCCCATCTATTCCTAGAGCCTTTTTTGGCTATCCCACCAAAGCCTATTCCCCTACTTTCCCTATTGCCCCCATCCACATTCCCCAGAGTCCGTATTTGTCGTTCTCTACTAAAGCTAGTGGCAAAAATGAGAGCACAAAAACCCAAGTTGTTTTTGGTCTTTCATTAGATGGGTTAAAAAACATTCAATGCCTCATCAGGGAGTTGGCCCTCATGATTCTTAGGGTTTTAAGGGAGTTTTTCCATGGAGTGAAACTGCTATTGACACACCTTTGGTTATTAAAGAGGCTAAAGGTTACTACTTGTTTGGTGATGGCGATATTTATTCATGTTCTTTTCCTTTTCGTAATTTTTGAGATGGGCATGAAGATATCTATCATCTTAAGGGTGTTCATTGTGTGGGTTAATGCGGTTTAGGGCCAGACTCGCAACCTCACTGCATAGTAAATGGTTTTACAATTTAAAAACCGTAACTACATCGTTTTGTATACAAATAAAAAAAAAACAGCATCGCATAAATACAGTTCGGTTGTAGTTTTTTCACATCATAAATATATTATACTAAATTGAAATAATTAATATAAATGCATAACATATACAACAAAAAAAAATCCAGTTCATAAAACCAACACGCATAAGAAATAGAAATGTCAAATAAGCCAAATTTATCATCCTAAATTATACACATATAAAAAAACCTATTATCTATTTTCCATCTCCAAAACACATAAATAAAAAACATTTTATCCACAACATTTCATCACCATAGACTATCAAAGCAAAGGCTCATTCTCCAAACCATAGTATTTACACAATAAAGCCAAAATGATCATCCACAATCAAACATAACAACATCAATCATATTTGAATGAGTTAGGAAAACAAAAGTAAAAAAATATGCATCCTTACATAAAAGAGGAAGGCAATAATAATAATATTTCAGTTACCATTGCATTAGGAGGAAAAATGGGACTTAGATGGTTTCACAGAAAACTTTATGAAAGTGCAAAATAAATGATATTAATAAAATATTTATAAGTATCAATATGGATTGAGTCTTTCTTTAAGTATTGAACTTTAATTTTGGGTTTAAGAAATTATTTTTAAATAAAAGAATTAGAGATCAAAAGGGAAAAGAATTAGCCAATTTGGTATATAATTTTAATTTATATTAGATTAGGCATCTCCTATCAGGCCGTGCGGTTTTTATCGATTATAACATTCAAAAACCGTAACCACACCATATGATATTTGGTTTTAAGATTTCTAAACTGTAACCGTAACCAAAACTGTATAAATCCAAATACCCGTATGTTTTGTGTGGCTTGGTTTGTACTATTTTGTGGGGATCAAGTTCCATGCACACCCCTAGGCCATTTGAACTTGGAAAAAAGGATGAGGAAAAAAACAAGCAAAAAGACGAAGATCTGGAAAGTGTTAAAGTGTGGCCGAAGGTTACAAAAATATGTAGTAGCTCGATTAACACTCATGAATTGGAGGATGTTGTGAAGCGTATTGTTGAAGAAGTTATTGAGAAATTGTGGGAGAAAATTAAGGAGGAATAAGAGGGAAAAAAAACAGAAGGGAGAAGAGAAGAAGAAAATGGAGGAAGAACAGGAGAAGGTGAAGAAAGGGTTTAGGTTTTTCTAAATTATAGGCAAAAAAATGTATTAAGTTTTTCTAAATTCTAGTATTAATCAAAATTCACAATCAATCAATCAATAGAAAAATTTTAATAAAAAACATTAAATTGTTAATGGTGTACCATCCATAGAACTAGTCATCTTCATTGCTTCAAAAATATAAATACATTAGAAATATAGAACAAAGTGATTTTATCTTATTTATAGTTGGTATAAAAAATTGTACAAAACTAAAATGTTGGACATGAATGCTAATAGTACATAATATTAAGGTCCATGCAATTATTAGACCTGGATCTCATCATCTTCTTTCTAGTTCCCGATCTCATCTCTTCTCATTTTGATCCAATTTTGGTCCATAAAGGAAACGGCCAATTCCGACTAAGTCACCTTCACCAGTGGCCGGAAACCTCCAAGATAACGTGAGAGAGCTTGGGTGACAGCAGGGAGCAGTGAATTGGTGAGAGGATGAGGCTGTTGTGAGGGAAGTGCGAATCGGCGATGCAGATTGTACACAAAGACGCAGCGAGGAAAATGCGAATCGGTGATGGGGATGGCTTCATGAAGGGGTTTTGCTAATGATTCCCATCGCTAGTGATAGGGTGGTTAGGTGTGAAGCGATAGGGTGTCGCAAGTCCCCAATTGCCATTTTTGTTGGTGAAAAGCTTGAAGACAACTTTGATAAGAATATGAGAGGACAAGAAACTGATTTAAGGAACAAGGGAGATTGATTCGAGGACAATAAGGAAGAAGATTACCTGTTACCAACACTAGATGGCTTTTACCAAATTACCATAACCCCTTACGTGATCTTAATCTGATGGCCTAATTAGAAGAGAATAAACATTTGAGATAAAATAACAAAAGAGAAAAATGTGGTTATAAAAAGCCATTTTCGCCAAAATCAAATCACTGTGAATTGGTGGGGACCAATGAAAACCTATCGAAAGGCTCCATTGTCTCACCCAGTATCCACTACACCATATCTTGCTGCAAAAAACGGGCACACTACATGCCTAGAGTTTGATTTTAGCTGGTGGTTATAAATCTCTCCTAACAGTATGCCAGTAGTATATTTCTCCTTATAGTCTTGTTATTTCTCTCTCATTAGCAACCATGAGAGTCCTTGTTTCTGCCCTTTGCAAATCATCCATTATTTTCCTCCGCCATTTCTATCTTTCTGCACTGCGCACCCTCTTTTTTCTCCCAACCATTACCAGCCACCCCGATCCTGTAGCGATACCACGCCATCTCGCCTCCCCACCACTGCTACCTTTCGACAACTATCTCCTCCCTGTTCCCCATCTATATCTGAAGCCTTTTTTGGTTGTCCCACCAAAGCATATTCCCCTACTTTCCTTGCTGCCCCCCTCTACCATACCCAGAGCCTTATTTGTCGTTCTCTACTAAAGCTAGTGGCAAAAACAAGATCACAAAAACCCAGGCTATTTTCAAGTCTTTCATTGGATGGATTAAAAACATTCAATGCCTCTTTAGAAAGTTGGCCCTCATGATTTTTAAGGTTTTAAGGGAGTTTTTCCATGGAGTGAAGCTGCTGTTAACACACCTCTAATTATTGGAGAGGTTGAGGGTTATTACTGGTTTGGTGATGGCAACATTTGTTCATGTTCTTTGCCTTTACGGCATTTTTTAGATGTGCATAAATATATCGGCCCTCTTAGGGGTGTTCATGATGCAGGTTAATACAGTTTAAGGCCAAACCCGTAATCGCACCGCATAGTAAATGGTTTTACAATTTAAAAATCGTAACCACATTGTTTTGTATACAAAATTAAAAAAAAAAATGCACCGCATAAATGTAGTTTGGTTGTGATTTGGTTACGGTTTTTTCACGTCATAAATATATCATACTAAATCAAAATAATTATTATAAACGCATAACATAGACAAAATAAAAAATACAATACAATTCATAAAACCAACACATATAAGAAATAGAAATCTCAAATATGCCAAATTTGTCATCCTAAACCATACACATATAAGAAACTCATTATCCATTTTCCATCACTAAAACACATAAATAAGAAACATTTTATCAATATAGACTATCAAAGAAAAGGCTCTTTCCTCAAACCTCAATGCCTACACAATGATGCCAAAATCAACATCCATAACCAAATATAACAACATAAATATATCATATTTAAATGAGTTAGGGGAACAAAAATATGCATCCTTACATAGAAGCGGAAGGTAATAATAATAATATTTCAATTATCATTGGCATTAGGAGAAAAAGGAGACTTAGGTGGTTTCATGGAAAACTCTGCGAATGTGCAAAATAAATTATATCAATAAAATATTCATAAATATCAATATGGATTGAGTCTTTCTTAAGTATTGAACTTTAATTTTGGGTTTAAGAAATTAGTTTTAAAAGATAGAATTAAAGATAAAAAAAAAAAGAGAAAAATAGCCAATTAGGTATATAATTTTAATTTATATTGGATTAGGCATCTCCTATTGGGCTGCTGTAGTTTTTACCAATTATGATATTCAAAAACTGTAATCGCACCATATGATATTCAGTTTTAAGATTTCTAAACTGTAACCGTAACCGAAACTGTATAAAACCACATACCGTTGGTTTAGCGTGGCTCAGTTTACACAGTTTTGTGGGCTAACCTGGTTCTGTGCACACTCCTAGTAAATACATATTAGTATTTTTTAAAGGTCAATTAGTTGTAAAAAAAAATATAAAAAATCTTGAAATTACTAAAACATTATTATCAAACAGTTTAAATTATGGTTTCATAAATTGTTGTTTAACACTTGAAAGCTAATAGGGGTAAAGTGTAGGTTTTTTAAAATGAATGGGGCAAAGTGTAAGTTAGATTGAATCACAAGGGATTTTTGTAATTTTCCCTTATTATTCTTATTATTATTATATATTGTAAATATTATTGTAAATAATTAAAAATAATTATTAATTTTCTCATAAAATATTTTCAATTTATAAAAAATTAATTGAAGTTAATTTGTTACTACATGATACTTTTATTTTATGTATCATACACATATTTATATATCATATATATGATATATGTACACACACACACACACATATAATATATCATCTAATATAATGTATCATATATATATATATATATAAATAATATGATACAAACATACATTAAATATAATAATAAACTATTTATAATTAATATATTACTGCAATAATAATAATAATAAAATTTTCTTTTATTGTTTTAACCATTTTTGTATGTTCTTTAGTCCATGCTAGAGGTTTCTTTTTTAATATTTGGTATAATGGTTTACAAATAATTTTAATATCTTGAAAAAAAATCAGATACATAATTCAAATATCCTAAAAATCTTTGTAATCAATTTTTATCTTTAATCTCTTCAGGGAAATTTGAAGCAAATTCTAGCGATCTTGAAATTAGAGTAATCATTCGTTGATTTATGTTATGACCTAAAAATCGAATTTGTGTTTGAAACAATTTCATTTTTAGTTATAAAACTACAAGACCATTATTTTTAATTACATTATAGAATTTTTCTAAACGAGAAAAATATTGATTTAGAGATTCTAAATAGATTAAAATGTCATTAATATATACTATAGAAAAATTTTGAATTGGATTTAGAAT
Organism: Aquilaria sinensis; assembly: GCA_005392925.1. Classification (NCBI taxonomy): domain Eukaryota; kingdom Viridiplantae; phylum Streptophyta; class Magnoliopsida; order Malvales; family Thymelaeaceae; genus Aquilaria; species Aquilaria sinensis. Next base: position 22,408 of record SMDT01001507.1, on the reverse strand, counting down.
ATCATTCATAATATTCTGGAATTCTGATGGAGCATTTTTTAGTCCAAATGGCATTACTTTCCATTTTTAATGTCCAAATAGAACATTAAATCCTATTTCATATCTATCTTTTTCATTTATTTGAATCTGCCAAAATCCAGATTTCATATCAAATTTTGAAAATACTTTTGCACTATGTAGCTTTTTTAATAAATCTCTTTTATTTGGTATAGGATATCTTATCCATTTTAAAACTTTATTTAATGGTTTATAATTTTTGACTAATCTTAGAGCACCTCGTTCTAATTCAGCAGCATTCATGTCATAAAAACAGAGTAAGACCATGGAGATTTTGATTTTTGTATTAATCCTTTAAATTCTAATTCTGAAATTTATTTTATACAAAGTTTTTCTAATTCTTTATTCATATGAATTGCCTTTGATTTTTTTGGTATTAACTTTTCATCAAATCCCTTTATATAAGGAAGATTAACTATATGGTTTTTCCTATTCCAAAAAGTATTTAGAATAGGAGCGCATATATCTTTAGAAAATTAATTTTCAATTTGTTAAATTTTTTTTCTTGAATAACAGGGTCCTTTAGTCTTTCTTCTAGATGTATAAAATTTATCTCTTGTTTAAGAAATTTATAATGATGTTCTTTACTTTAAATCATATTTATTGATTGAATATACGAATTTTGAAGGATTTGGATGCTTTTTCTTGTATTGGAAAAGCAAAAGGGAATATTAATTCTTTTCCTAAAGCTTTTGATTTTATCTCAAAGTGCTATCAGAGCCAAGTGTTCATTTCTATTGTAAGTGTGTTCTATATTGTAAATGTGTTCTATATTTGTAAGTGTGTTCCATGTTCATATCTAAATAAAATATCAGTTTGGTAATTTGTTCATCTTTGCTTCTCTTTTATTAATTTTAAATCTTTATAAAATTATTTTACAAAACTTTTGATTAATTCATTTAAACAAACTAGAACGTTGATACGCTGGTTTTAAAGAGTTGGTCATCTATTTTAAGCTAATTTTAAGGTCTTAGGTGTTCCCACTTGATGTTCCCGATCTAGATGTTTAAGTGAAATAATCAATAAGTTTAGAAACATAATTTAATAAAGATACAAAATTAATAACTGATAAACAAAATGAATAAATTAGCAAAATTATTTTCAAATAAAGATTCAAATCCTTAATTTCCATTAGAAAGTCATGATGAAAGTATTAATTCTACAGAAGTTAATATTGCTCAAATTTAGAATCAACTTCATACTTGGTCAATCCCTAAACAAGATCCTAAAAAATATATAGGATAGGAAGTTTTGAATTTAATACTAATTATTCAATCAAACAGACAAAAGAAATAATTCCTTTAAATAATGATCAAGAAACTATTAGATTATTATCCCCCAATTGCTATTAATGAACATAAAAGAAAATATAAATATATGCATATAGGTATGATTCAAGTAGTTGTAAAACCTTTGTTTAGATTAGGATTAAATATACCTATAATCATGTGTCTAAGAGACACAACACTTAAAATTTGAAAATTCATTATTAGCTATGGTTGAATCAAATCTTGCCAATAGACCAGTATATTTTAATTGCTTTCCAATCTTTTCGTTCTTTCTTTATGATCCAAACATTTTAGAAACTCTTATGTTGATAGTTAAAACTAAAAACATGGATGTTGTTGCAAACACAAAATCTATTTGTATAATCTACCGAGTTTATTATAAAGTCATGTCCACAACTATAGATCCAAAAGCAAAAATTCCTTTAATTAAGGATGAAACAATAATTTTTTAAAGTAAATTTCAAAAAACTTTTGTTCATACTCCTAAAAAACTTAAATGGAATCAAATTTCAAAATCAGGGAAGTGGGATTTAGATAATATAATTTCACATCAACCTTTAGAAAATATGTCTCAAACTGCTTCAACATTTATGATAAGTTGATGGATCAGTAAACGTAGATTTTTCAAATTATTTTGCTCAAACTAGATTTAGTCAATATGAAAATTCTAGATCTTCAACTAGTAATTCTAGAAGAAGTATAGATATAGAAAGACCAAGAAATTTATTAAGATCTCCAAGTTTACAAAGACATTCAATGAATTATCCTGATCTTGTTATTCCAAATTTTAATGCCCTTATAATTATACCCGAACAACATATATATATCCTTATGAAAATGAATATAAAAAAGAATAAGCATGTCCCAACTGATTTATTATAGGTAGATTTTTCAAAAAAATACCTCAAGGAATCTATAATATTTCTGAGTCTTCAAATCACCAAGATAATAATCAAGAAGGCCAAAATAAAAATAATTCTCCTAGGATCTCTCTAACTCCTTCCCAAATGGAATTTTATTCAGTAATAAACATGATTACTAGTTTTGAAATAGATAAAGAAACCCTAAAACAAGACTATTTTGACATAAATAATGATTCAAAAAGAGAATGGTTTCTAAATAATCTTGACAGTCTAGAAAGAATTCAAATAAGAGAATCTTGGTATGAAGAAATGAGATCATTAAAAGTAAATATTCCTTTTTTCACATGGTTCCCAATTCATTGTCTAAGAAATAATATCAATTTTCCCCTTTTAGAAATAAACGTCCAACTAAAGAAATAACTAGGCTATGGATTACTCCAAATAAAAAAGAAATTATCCCTATTCATCCTCCAAATAAACCTATTTTAATATCTACCCAAGACACTTATGTAATAGCAGCCCTTTTAAACAAAGTATATTGACTACAGAAAAAGAACATGCCCAAAAGAGATATATAAATAATCTAAAATGTCAAAATAAGTATACAAATCAAAGTTTAATAGCAATACAGATCAATTAAATAAGTAGAATAAAAAATCAATGATATATACACAGTAAATTTAAAGGCAATTGTAAAAACATGAAAATTTTACAATTCAATGTTTAAGCTTTATGGTAAAGTAAATAGATGAAATAGAAAAAAAATTTAAAATTAACAAACCTAATTAATAATAATACTAAAAAATTAATAATGAAAAACCAAATGATAATTTCAAAGTATATCAACCCCTATTCAAACCATATGAATTAGACAGAGATATAAAATTAAATACTTCTGAACGAAAATTAATAGAAGCCATTAAAAAGGCAATTAACAAAACTAAAAATAAAAAAAGACCCTTTAGCATCAAACTCTATAAATATGATAACAAATAATGATATAAATGTAATAGAAGAACAGTTTCAAAATGAACCAAACCTTATTAATAAAATAAAAGGAATAGAAACAAAAGGAATAGATACAAAAAATAAAATAAAAAAAATTATTATTCTAAACCATCTCCACTAGATTTACAATATGAAGAACCTTATATCACTCAAGTAACCTATGATGGAAATGGAATTGTATAATGGAATATAGATGGATGTACAGAATATCAAATAATCAACCTATTACAATAAATGACTATGTGTGCAATTGCTTATAAGTCACAAGGAAAAATAGATCTTCAAGCCGTAAAATTAATAATAGCTGGATTTGTAGGTCAATTAAAAGGATGGTGGGATCATGGATTGCATGAAAATATGAAACTCAAGTACTAACTAGCACAAAAGAAGTAATCAAGGAAGAAAATGGTCAAAGAATAAGAACTAATATTTCAGATGTTGTTAATACATTAGTATTAGGTATAATAAAAGAATTCATAGGTGATCCAAATCAACTTCAACAAATAAATGCAGAATCGTTAACCAATCTAAGATGTCCAAAGTTGCATGATTCTAGATGGTATAAAGATATATTTTTAACAAAATTACACTTAAGAGATGATTGTAATTCATCAATATGGAAAGAAAGATTCATAGCTGGATCTACTAAAATTATTTGCTGAAAAGGTTAAAAAGAGAATAAGAAATGAATATAATCAAGAAATAGCATACAATAACTTAACTTATGGACAATTAATAAGTTATATTAATTTAGAAGGATTAAGTTTATGTAATGATATGAAATTAAAAAGCAAAATTAAAAATGAATATGCACAAGGTAAAAAGGAATTAGGAAGCTTTTGTGCTCAATATGGTTATGAAAAAATAATAGCTCCATCACCAAGACAGAAAAAGAAATTCAAATGAAATCCAAATATTATAAAAAAATAAAAATATAGAAGAGAAAATAATTACTAAAAATAATAAACCTTATAAAATAAAAACAAATAAAAAATATTTTAAGAATAAAGTTCAAGTTTGCTACAAATACAAAAGAGTAGGACATTATAAAAATGAATGCAAGATGAAAAATAAAATTAATAATTTAGAGATATTAGAAGAATTAAAAGAATAGATGATTAATCTATTATTATCAGAATCAGAAACCAAATCAAATTCAGAAAGCTTAGTAATAACAATAATTCTGAAGATTCAGAGTTTGAATTAAATGAAATATATAATACCTCAGATAGTGAAGAAGATTCTGAATCGGAAATTTGTGGAATAGAAAAATGTCAATGTATTAATATGATCTCTTCAAATAAAGAAAAATATGGAAAGAATTATTAGAAAAACTAAAAGATTTAATTGTTCAAGAAGATACACCAAAAGTAGAATAGAGCCTTATAAATTTTCAGAAATTTAAGAAAGATTTAAAAAGGAAAAGACTCAATTATACAAGATCTCCATAATGAAGTCAAAATAATAAAACAAGAAATTAAAGAATTAAAAGAAGAAAGTCAAAAATTTAAACAAAAAATATTATAATTTGAACTACAAACTATTTTAAATTGGGAAACAAAATCAGAGAACAAAGGAATAATGATTCAAGAAACACAAAAACAAATTGAAGAATTCATAAATATGATCTAAAAAAATACACTATCATAAATGGTATGTTTCTATAAATTTAATAATAAATAATGAATATCACATTAAAGCAATTGCACTAGTCGATACTGGTGCAGATCAAAACTGTATTCAAGAAGGTTTAATTCCAACTAAATATTATGAAAAAACTACAGAAGAATTACATTCTGAAAATAGTTCAAAATTAAATGTCAAATATAAAATCAGCAACGTCCAAATATGTAATGTTGGAATATGTTTTAAAATGTCTTTTTTTAGTAAAAAATTTAAATACAAATATAGTTCTTAGAACTCCTTTTATTACATCTCTATATCTTTTTCAAGTAACCCCATTTGAAATAAAATCAAAAGCCTTAGAAAGAGAATTAATATTCCCTTTTTCTTTTCCAGTATAAGAAAAAACATCTGACTCCTTCAAAATTCGTATATTCAATCAATAAATATGATTTAAAGTAAAGAAAATTATTACAAATTTCTTAAGCAGGAGATAAATTTTATGGACCTAGAAGAAAGACTAAAAGAACCTATTATTCAAAAAATAATTAAACAAAATTGAAAATCAATTTTCTCAAGATATATGTGCATTTTGGAATAGAAAAAAACATATAGCCGATCTTCCATATGTAAAAGGATTTTATGAAAAGTTAATACCAACAAAATCAAAAGCAATTCATATGAATGAAGAATTTGAAAAACTTTGCATAAAAGAAATTTTAGAATTAAAATTTAAAGGATTAATACAAAAATCAAAATCTCTATAGTCTTGCTTTGCTTTTTTATGTTATGAATGTTGTTGAATTAAAAAGAGATGCCCCTAGATTAGTCATAAATTATAAACCATTAAATAAAGTCTTAGAATGGATAAGGTATCGTATACCAAATAAAAGAGTTTTATTAAAAAAAAATTACATAGTGCAAAAAATTTTCAAAATTTGATATGAAATCTGGATTTTGGCAAATAAATGAAAAGAAATAGATATAAAACCGGATTTAATGTTTCATTCAGACATTACGAGTGGAAAATAATGTCGTTTGGATTAAAACAATGCTCCATCAAAATTCCAAAATTTTATGAATGATATTCTAAATCTTATTCAAAATTTTTCTATAGTATGTATTGATGACATTTTAATTTATTTAGAATCTCTAAATCAACATTTTTCTCATCTAGAATAATTTTATAACGTTATTAAAAAAATGGTCTTGTGGTTTCACAACAAAAAATGAAATTATTTCAAACATGAATTTGATTTTTAGGTCATAATATAAAACAAGGAATGATTGCTCCAATTTCAAGGTTGTTAGAATTTGCTTTTAAAATTCCCTGATGAGATTAAAGATAAAAATCAATTAAAAAGATTTTTTGGGTGTTTAAATTATGTGTCTGATTTTTTTCCAAGACATTCAAATTATTTGTAAACCATTATACCAAAGATTAAAGAAGAAACCTCCATCATGGACTGAAGAGAATACAAAAATAGCTAAAACAATAAAAGAGAAAATTAAGTTTCTCCCATGCTTGAGCCTTGCTAATCGTAATGTTTTTTTAATAGTCGAAATGGATGCATCAGACATTGGTTGTGGAGGAATACTTAAACAAAAACTCCTAGAAAATTCTCAAGAAAGTTTAATAAGATTTCATTCAGGATTTTGGAATAATGCTAAAGCAAACTATTTTACAGTCAAAAAGGAAATCCTTTCAATTGTTTTATGTATATTAAAATTTGAAGATGATCTATACCTCTAACAATTTTTATTAAGAATAGATTGTAAGTCTGCAAAAGAAATACTAGAAAAGGATTTTAAAAATCTAGTGTCTAAACAGATATTTGCCCGATGGCACGCTTTATTAAGTAATTTTGATTTTGAGATAAAACACATTAACGGAACATCAAATAAACTTCCTAACTTTCTTTCTCGTGAATTTTTATAGGGTAAAATGCAGACAACATGACTACAAATTAAGATACAACGACTCAAAGAAAATTAACAAAAAATTCATTTGTCATAATATCTCAAACATCCGTAGATTCAAAACCATCGCCGTCAAATTATTTGATAGCAGTAAAGGAGAATCAAAAGAGATTTCTAAATCTCCTTTAGTGACTAAAAGGACTACTCCTTCATATTATACAAAGACTAATACTTTACCTATATTAATCATGGAACCTAAGTATTTTAATACTGAAAATACATCAACTCAAAATAATTTTGATCAAATAATTAAAAAGGTTTTTCCAAAAGGGATGATGTATCATCCCGAACATCCTTTCAAAACTTGACAGTTTTATGAACAAATTTTAATTAATACTAACTTAGTAGAAATTACTCATAATTTAGATAAAAAAGATCCTTCAAAAATCTCTTACTCAAAATGTAGAATTTTGAAAGTTTTGAGTCCAATTGATTTTCAACAACCCATCTAGTATTACAAAAAATTTTCGGTTGAATCAAGACCTCCATCTTTTACTTATATAGATTATACTAAGACATGGTATAATGCATTTTACATCTACAATTATACTCATTCCTGGTTTTTCTCTTGTAATAGAAATTTGTCTCATAACTTTCTTAATTGGTTTTGGTTCTGGTGAGACTTTTTTGATTTCATCAGAGAGGCTTTGCCTCAAGAAATTAAGCTTGGCCTTAATGAATACTTGAAAAAATATCCAAATTTTATAAAAAAAAATTATGATTGATTATTAAACTTTTTCATCACTTGTAGTATTTCTTGGATTGTTTGATGGACCTTTATTATAAACAAAGATGATATTAGTATTTCTCAATTATCTCGAGAATTCAAAATCAAACGGTGGGATGGATTTCTGATGACTCAAGCCAGTCAAGACACTATTATACAGTGGCTCAAAAACTGACCCATTAATGCAATGATTCAAAATACACCCATGAGTACTAACCACATGAACTTCTTGACTAATAAATCTAAGATCCAAGGATAGTTGGCATCAACCTCCTCAAAGTCAAAATACAAGAAGCTAATTAAAGAATTAGCTTCTCAATTTGACTCAGGCTCAGATCAAGATGATGACATGCTATCAAATTTTTCAAAACCAGGTTCAAAACATTATGATGACATGTTATCAACTTCCTCAAAACCAAGTTCGAAACATGATCCCTATGTTGATTACAAAGGAGAATGAATTTTAGATAATTGAACTGTCTCAAAAGAAACTCAATAGATTTTATTTGCTTAAAATTATTACAAGTTACATGAAGAAAAGAAACCACAAATTATCTAATTTGATTAAAAGATAGCCAAAGAGATAAAGGTCCTTTTCCCTATCCATTCAAAGGAAGACAGATGGACTCAACTTTTTGTGATTCAATCATATTGGGAACAACAACATCAAAAGCTAGAGGAATCAAAAGGATGAATCAATAATGATCACACTCTTAAAAAATGAAGGCAAAGACACTATAAAACCTCAAAATGCATATGACCCTAGACAAACCCTCATGGCTCCTACAAAAGAAGTTGTTTCTACAGCAACCTGCCTAATGTTATTATATCACTGTTGACACCCAATTTCGTCCGGCCTTTTTTTTAAAAATTTTAAAAATTTTATTAAAAAAAAAACTAATTAAAAAATTATTATTATTATTATTATTATTATTGCTAAAAAATTTTAATTATGTTAATTAGTTTAAAATATATTTTTATTTTGAGAAGATTTGATTTAAAATAATATATGTGTGAATATGTATGTGTTTGAAATAAAAATAAAATTTCAGAAAAAAATGACAAAAAATTAAAAGTTTGAGGTAAAAATGACAAAATTGAGAAGTTTCGGACAAAATTGACAAATTCTGAAAGTTTCAGGAGCTTTGGGTAATTTTTCGCGTCAATTTTGGGCCTAAACGGACGTTTCTGGCCCAAATTGACAGAAAACGTTAAAATTGTCAAAATCAGAAGCTTCTGAGCTTATCCAGAGCTGGAGTAACGTAAAGGACTGAAACTGTCATTTTACCAATTTAAAAGATAAGTTTGATATTTTTTATTAATTTATCCGTCCACAGTTCAGCCAAGCTCCTTCTATAAATACCCCCCCAAATTCAGTGCTGAACACAGAAAAAAATAGAAAGAAAGCTTAGAGCTCCGTTTTAAAAAAAAGAAAATATTACAGCCTTAATCCCTAGCCTCTCTTACTTATTCCCATAACACCAGAAATTTCTCCTGTCTGCCGTTTAACTCCCCCTTTCACCGATTCCGTTTTCTTTCTTTTTGCCTCCGTCACGCTGCCACCACGCCGCCGTCACCGTCGTCCAGCCACCACCGTCGCCCACGCCGTGCTCGCCGCCGCCCACGCCGTGCCACCGTCGCCCACGCCGCACCGCCGCCGCGTCCTCCCTTCCTCCTTTTTTTTCCTTCCTCCTCCTGCCGCCTCCGCCGTGCTCCCGCACCGCCGTCGCCCTGCCCCGCCGCCGTCGCCTCGCCGCCCCTTCCTGCGCCATCCGTCCACGCCGCCGCCCTGCCTCCTCGCGCCTCCGCCGTGCCCAGCCCGCTCGCCCCCCTCCCCGCCGTCGTCCCGTCTTCGCGTTTTTCCCAACAGAATTCAAAATTTTAATTTAAAAAGGGTAAAACTCTGTCTTCATCCTTCATCTTTTCAATTTATTTCAATTTGGTCACTAACCTTTTATTTTGTTCTTGCAGAATTAATTACTAACTCTTTTAACTTGTTTTTTACTTGTTTATTTATTTTATTTAGTATTGTTATTATTACTAACCCTTTTTTTATTGTTGTTATTAACAACTAATTAATCTAACTTTACTAACTTTTTTATTTATTGTTATTAACAACTAATTCAACTCTAACTTTTATTTTTATTGTTACTAACTTACTAACTTACTAACTTTACTAACTTTTATTATTATTGCTGTTATTATTGTTAATAATTAATTCAACCAACACAACTAACTTTTATTTTTATTGTTATTAACAACTAACTTTACTAATTTTGCTAATTTTTATTATTGTTGTTATTAGTATTGTGTTATTAAAGTGGATGGCCAAAAAGCCCCACTTTATTTATTTGTTTCTTGTTTATTGACCTTTAATTTTCTTTTATTTACTTTATGTGTTTTTATATATTTGCATATGTTATTTAATTTGTGCAATTTTTTAAGTGGATGGCCAAAAAGCCCCACTTTATTCTTTATTTATTGGCCTTTATTTACTTGTATGTAATTGTTTGTTTTACATAGTTGATTAAACTTATTTCACTTTTAGCTATAAAAAATAAATAATAACAAAACAATAAGAAGGAGTTTTTTTGTGTGAATAATTAACTTTATTTTAGGACTAATCAAGAATCCATTTTTATTACCAAGCTCCCATCCTTTGTTTTCTTTCATATTTTTAAATATTAATTGGAATATTAAAACGTATCCTTTTTATTTCCTAAAAAAAATAACAAAAATTTAACCTTTTGTTTTTCTTTTTTATAAAAAATCATAACCAAACGATTCCACAAAAATCAATTATTTTTTTTAAGTATATTTTTAGACCCAAAGATTAGATAATTATTTTAAAAGTCTTTCAAAAAGAAAGAATGAAAAATAAAATTTTAGACAACATTTTTCCAAAATTTCATAAAAATTTATGACAAAAAAATTAATAATTAATTAAATAATGAATAATAAATTAAAGATTTTTAATAAATTTTTATTATCAAATTTTAAATGAATAAAATTAAGTACCAAAAATCCATATTATGATAATCCTCCGGGATTCATGATATGGATTTTTAATTAATTAAAATATTTAATTAAAATTTCATCAAATTCCGTGTCCAAATGACTCGGCAGAGTCCATGGTTCGGAAATATCAAATTTCATACAAATTAATTACCAAAAATCCACATCTGACTAATCCAGTTAAAATTTCTAATTTTGAAAATTAACTGAAGTTGTTAAAAAGCAAAGTAAAACAAAATTAAAATCAACTAAGGTGCCAATTTTGGGCGCTATAACAAAGTTGTTTTAGCGTAACCGTACTCCCGAACCCCCGAACTCTCGCAAACCAATTTTAAGGTGACCAATCGACCTAAGAAAACTGATTGGTGGCGACTCCAGAAAACCCGACGTTGCTACAATCACCATTATAATATTCAAAGGCATTCTTGCTCTATGTGCCATATGTTTTTCCTTTTTGGTCAAGCTTTGGGAGGTCATATGAGGATTCACTATGGGAAGAAAATAATCAGCAAAGACTCCAAACAGATCATCATTTATGAAAGAAAAAACAAGACAAAAGCATTCAAGAAAGATGATCTCATCAATGATGACATCAAACACTCAGTAGATTCTTAATGAGTAAAAGCAAAAGCACTCAGAACAGAGGCAATAATAAAAGATGGCTCATCTGTCAATAATAGAAGAATGATGTCAGACTTGACATCATCCGGATTTCAAACCCTTTCAAGTTCGGAAAGTTTCCACTATAAATATATGTAAAATAGGTTCTAGAGAACAGGCTTGAAATTAGCTACTTCTGCTATTTCTCTATCTAGACATCATCTTGTCTATCATCATCCTATTCTTATAACGATGTTATCTCAAAGTGGTATTATTATTATTATTATTATTATTATTATTATATAATTGAAATGGAGGGAAAACTCCACTTTAGTCCCAAATTTTTCATGATTGTTTCAGAATGGTCCTTTCTTTTCACTTTCTAACGGCTTAAGTTTTATCAATGGCTATTCGCATTAGTAATTACCAACGGTTTAAGCCATTGGAAAGTTACTAATGATTTGTCCGTTGGTAACAACTACCAACGGTCTAATGCGTTGGTAATTTACCAATAATTAGATCGTTAGTAAATCACCTAATAGAAAATTAGCAAATTTTAGTAGTGAATTTTGAATGAAATATAAGACGTTTAGAAGGAACACCAAAAGAAAAAAAAAGGGGGGGGGGGGGGGGGGGTGTTGTTTTAGAAAAGGCGAGACAAACGATATCCGTAGGAACATGTTACTGGTTGAATTGTTTGACCGGATTATTGTTTAATATTTTCAATGTTCGATCAACGACATACATATGTCAATAGGATTTTTGTCGGAGAAGATCAAATCTATATTATATATATATATATATATACAAATACAAATTTTTTAGCCCAGTTCTTCACATTTTCAACCAGTACCGATCTTACTAATTACATATAAGAGGCGTCGAAATGTTGTTGAAGGTGTACTTCGCAAGTGAATATACTTAACTTGGGACAGTTCAGATGCGTTTGCTTATCATCACAACTCACAACCAATAAAGCAGCCTTTTCCTACCCTGCCCTATATAGCTAAGCTAGCCCAAGATGATTGAAAGAGTTAAAAAGAAAAGCAGCAATTCTTCATACTTTGGTCTCGCTTACTTTTCTTCTCTTTCTTAATTTAAAATCATTATTACAGTTATAAGATGGTAAATTCAATGATTCAAGTCAAATATGTATAGTAAGTATATATATGTTAACCTTACTTCATGTGTAAACTCTCGAAGCAATTGTATACATGACGAGCCTTATAATCAAGAACCTTAGCAAGCTCTTTAATTTCCAGACTTTCTCCAAATAATTGCAGAAAATGAAGATCCTAGAATTAGTTTCTCGACCAAATCTATCTGTGTAATCTAATGAGAACATTAATTTCATGGCAAATCTTAAGAACCAAAAACAAATGAAAACATTAATTTCACCTTTGCTAATGAGAACCAATTGAGGAGTTCTCCAGCTACCAGCTCACTTCTACAAATTGCGTGGCAAATCTTGGAGTAATTGGTCCCACTTGAATGGGAATTAAGTGCTGTACTTTACCTCAAGATGGCCATTAAAGGGAGACTTAAACTGTGTTTGGTCATTCCCAAAATCTTAGAAATTCCATCAAGAAGCACTTTTTGGGACGCTCTTTTTCAGCAGTGGGCCTTAGTGGATGACACAACCATACCCTCTAAAAAGTAAAGCAAAAGAATTTTGTCTGACTCAGGATGATGTGGAAGGGGGTTAGACTTCGACTAGAAAGAATAACATAACCAAGAAAACCATATTCCCATTCTCATGCCTTCAGTGATTTCTGTATGCTGTCCAAATTTGATTGTCAGAACCTATATTAACAGAAAAAAGTTCATCAAAATAAAACAAGCACAAATGTCAAATTGTGATGACAAAAATTTTGCATAATAAATTAAATGTTGCATCCTACATTACAAACAATTGATGTGGAAATGGTGCGTCCCTTCATGATTTGTCTTTCATTTCAAAAGTTATGTGATGGACTAGAATGTGTGAACTTCATGTTCAAAATTCAAGTAACCTAAGAGTAATCGTTATCATAAAGTCCCTAATGTATTAGACCTAGAAAAATGAACATTGATTTGAGACATTTTGACTAGTTCAAATACATTGATTCACATTTGGATTTTACATTTTGGCAAGGTCATCAAGTCCTAACAGTTGGAAACATCTGAAAACAGTTTACTTGGGGAAAATGGCATAAAAAAAAAAAGGCCAGGACAAATCAATTGCAGCACTTAGGAAAAAGAGGGACTAAATTGCAACAACCATAAATTTAGTTCGGCGGCATTAGCCGTTCTAGTGTGAACAGGGTTCTCATGATGTACTTAAGTGGGCCAGTTGAGTGGAATTTTGTGGTGGGCTGCAGACCAGCAAATCTCTGAACTTTCGGTTGTATTCTTTGGACTAATATGCTTCTCTCAGCCCTTTAAATTGCACTTCTCATGCGTCTACTTTTACTCTACCCAATTCCTCTCATTTCTCTGCTTATTTCTTCCATCATATTGCCCTTTTCGGCATACAAGTTTCTTCATTTCGTTCACAACTTCCAACTTTTACCAGGGTTTTGAACGGTCAAGTTTCAACTTTTGTTCAAATTCTAACCTTGAATAGTGTCTGGCCGAATTAACGAGATAATTGTAGAAGTCTGCTTAGGGATAGCGACTAAAGTCAAATCTTGTACTAGTTAACCACGTCTCGGAATTGAATTTGGTGGGGGTTGTATTGGATTTTGGGGTACTCGAAAAGGAACAAAATTTTGCACTCCAAAGACAATGACATTGTCGGTTACCGGGTGCATTCTATTGAAGTTGTGCTCGGTTCTTCATTATACCAAATTCGGTGTTGATAAATTCTTCTATTTTTGGATCTTTCAGATTTTCAATAGATAGAGCGCCAGCACTTAGTTTTTTTTCTTTTATCATCCCAGTACTGTTAGTGTTTCTTCATTTTCATTTTTTTTTTGTTTCTATTATTTCATTTGTTCTTGTCTTGTACCATACAATACATATAAATAGTTGTAAGAGTAGAGTTCGATTTATTGGAGAGATGGGAGGGGCATCACTGCCACCGGGTTTTCGATTCCATCCAACTGACGAAGAATTGGTTGGATATTACTTGAGAAGGAAAGTGGAAGGGCTCGAGATTGAGCTTGAAGTTATTCCTGTGATTGACTTGTACAAGTTTGATCCATGGGAGCTGCCAGGTAAAAATAAACTTTTTCCAATTTTTAAGATTTCATGAAACTATTGCCTTGAATGTATGATTGCAGGATTAATTTGGGTTGAGGCTTATGATTAATGACCTAAAGCATCATTCATGAAAGTATTAGACCAGTGTGAACTCGTACTCTTTCTGATGTAGGACAGTGGGAAAACACTTTTTTGTTTGTTTTTGTTTATATGCTTTGTTCTTTTTGGTGTTTCTTTTGATCTTTTATGGACTAAACTCCTCTCATGGGACCTAAAACCTTTAGTTCTTGATAAAGTAGTTTCTATGAAACTTACTAGTACTAATGATCTTTGCATTAAAGGAGTAATATTCATCTAGAACTGTTAGAGATAAAAGTTACAGTTGATAGTGATGATTGAGTGGGTCTTGATTTTAACAACTTACAGTGACAATGTTGAACGATTTGTTCATTGTGATTTGTACTCCAGAGAAGTCATTCCTTCCCAAAAGAGACATGGAGTGGTTCTTCTTCTGTCCCAGGGATAGGAAGTACCCAAATGGCACTAGAACAAACAGAGCCACCAAAGCAGGCTACTGGAAAGCCACAGGAAAAGACCGGAAGGTAGTGTGCCAGCCCACTGTGACCGGGTACCGAAAGACCCTTGTTTTCTATCGTGGCCGTGCACCATTAGGGGATCGGACGGATTGGGTGATGCATGAGTATCGCCTGCTTGATGATCTTTCTTCTCATGGATCAACAAACCAGGTGAATATATACATACACATGGCTTATGTTGTTATAACTACATACACCATTACTATATTCTTAGATGAGCTTGATTGATTGGAAGAGTCCACTCATGTGCCCTGGAATAACCAGAGGTCTGCTAGCCTAGTTTGTTCTCCTGCTGAAACAATTTAACTGGTCAGATTCAAGTTTTAATGATCAGTAAGCAAGCATGTGGCTGCCTCTAACTAGTTTGATAGTGAGTTGTGTCTGATGGCAAAATGGCTCGAAAGGCTGATTGTGGTGTTGCATTGCTGTCACAACTAGGGAGCTTTTGCATTATGCCGTGTTATTAAGAAGAATGAGCATATGCAGAAGACAAGTGATTTACCTAAAAGGAAGACAGCGGGAAGCAGTTCTGGCAACGGAGAGCTGACTGCTGCAGCAGCGGTCTCAAACGATCCCTTGAGCACATTTGGAGACCTTGCTTCTCAAGCAAGTTACCCCTGCAATGAGAGTCAGTGTTCGAGCCCAATTGCTTCTCCTCACCCGAATCAAGTCAGTCAGATGGCATCTTCTGATCCTCTTTCTATGGAGCAGACCAATCCCACAAGCGTTTGGGTTTCACCCGATCTAATTCTTGATTCTTCTAAGGTATAAATGATGGATAACATATTGTATTCTAAGTTTGGGTTATCATTGTTAAGAATTCCTCCTTTGCTTTGTTTCAGGACTATCCTCAAATTCGCGCAAACTCTGGATACTTCCCTCAGTGTGATCAGTTTCCAGCCTCAATGACTTCATGGCAGTCATATGAACAGAGAGAACCCTCCCGTAGATCGTCTTACTCCAACTCAAACTTTGGAGAGATTGAACTTGCTGAGGATCTGACTAGAATCAGCTGCTTCTCTCCTTTCTCAGGCCAGGCAAATTATGCAGAATTATATGGAAACGAAGGTGCCCCGTCTGAGGGCTATGACCAGGATTTTTCTTTTGGCAATCTAAGTCCTTTCTGAGATGGGTAGGAAAATTAGAGATCATCAGCGTTATCTCTAAGAGGATATTTTAGCATTCGATCTTAGAGGCAAACTAAGAACAAATCCCTTGAACATTGGGAGTTTCAGATTGCAGCCTTGTGTTGTGTTTCCGGGCTCTTTGGCTTCTTGGTTATGTTAGGTAGTAGGTGCAGATGTCCCCTTGGCGCCCAATCACTTTTAACGATTGCTCCAGGAGTTGGTGTTGGTCTAATAAGCTTTCCTTGATGAGTGTCTACTCTCTACTGTTGCTATGTATTGGAGTGTTTTCAGGCAATGGGACCTGTTATGAGTAATGGCTCGATGAAACCTGTTACGACTCATGCCTTTAACAGCCAGTCAATGACAAAATGACAATAGCAGTTCCTACCTACATCTTGAAGCAAGTTATGGTGTTTTAGGCGCGCAAAAGGAATTTTTTTTTTTTTTCGTTTGTGCGTGATTTAACAATAAACAATGGCATTACAATTTTGAAATGTTGCTCAATCGGTATAACACATTACAATTTCAAGGGAAAGTTACAATTAGCCCCCTAATGCTTGCCCTAACCTACAGTTTGCTCTTTTTATTTTTGAAAACCTACACTTTATTCTTTGGTTTTTTATATTATTCGATAGCAACTTCTGAAACTGTAATTTAAACTGTACAATAGTTATCTTCCAGTAATGTCAGTCTCTCTAATATTTTTTTATAGTTAATAAGTATTTTAAAAGTATAATTTTTTTCCTTTCTTTAAATTCATTTTTTTCTTGTAAATGCATATCAATAATTTTTAAAGGTTGGTTAGCTATGAAAAAAAAATATATCATAAATTTTAAAATTATTAGAACATAGTTGTCAGACAGTTTAATTTAGGATTTCAAAAGTTGTCTGACACTATAAAGGAAGTAAAGGGTAAAGTGTAGGTTTTTGAAAATAAAGAGGGTAAAGAGTATGTTAAATTAAATTATAGAGGGGCTTTTTTAATTTATCCCAATTTCAGCGCAATTTTTCAAGTCGTCTTCTGAAAACTACTACGGATATAATGCACATATGTCTAATTAGACATAATGCTAATTTTACAATTTTATCCCATATATTTATACCATATTCTCAAGTAGCCATTCGAGTTCGTAAGCGAGTTTTGGGAGAAGATGAAAGGCCCAAAAGATTTAGGGAGCCAGCGGTGGTTTGATGGTGCGGTGGCGATGGTACCGTGCTGATTCGAGCCAAAGACGAGACAACGATGATGACGACGCATCATCGTCGGAGATTCAAGGTGATGATGAGCCTGAAGTCCGATGACGCAATAACAATGAGGATGCGATGAGCCTGAAATCCGATGACGAAGCGATGGCGAGCTTGAAATCGAAGGCGATTGAAGCCGATGACGCGATCCAAAGATAGAATGATGGCGACACAATGGCGAGCCTGAAATCGAAGGCAATTGAAGTCGATGATGTGGTCCGAAAATGAAATGACGACGACACGATGGCAAGCCTAAAATCGGAGGCAATTAAAGCCGATGACGCGAAACGATAACAGAACAACAATGATGCGATGGTGAGCCTAAAATCAGCGGCAATTGAAGCCGACGACGAGACAATGGCAATGGTGATGCAGTAATTCGAGGCTAGGCAATCGGAGGTGATTTGATGAGATCCAAGGCTAGGCGACCGGCAATGATGAGCGGCAAAGAATGCTAAACTAAAATCGGCAACTGTGGAGACAATGATTGTGGAGGAAGGGCAACGGTTGTGGAGGGAGGGTGACAGAGAAGAGAGGAGAGATGATAGGGATGAAAGGGAGAAGCAGAAGATGAGAGATCGCGAATGATTTGTTTTCCAATAGAAAAATATTTTTTTCTTATTGTTTAGACACTTTTGTATTGCATTTTAGACATTTTTATATACTTATTTAGACACTTGTTTATTCATACACCTTTATTTTATCTGTATATTAGTTTTAGACACTTTTATATATTTGTTCAAACATATTTTCATTATTTTAAACAATTTTTTTTAATATAGCAAATTGTTCACAAATTGATTCAAACACTTTTACATATTTTTTCATACATTTTTTAATATTCAATCAAACACTTGTTATTATAGCTGTAGACACTTTTTTATTATTTAAACAGGTTTTTTTTTTCTAAAGATAACAAATTTTTTAAAAGTTGATTCAGTCATTTTTTTATTAAGACACTTCTATATATTTCTGTAGACACTTTAATATATTTACTTAAACACTTCTACACGTTTACATTTTATCAAAGAGAACAAATTATTTACATATTATTAAAGAGAACAAATAATCTGCATATTATTTCAGGTACTTATACATACTTATTCACATACTTTTCCTAATTACTTTAGACACTTTACTTCTTTGTCTTTAACACTTACACAGATGCGAGTAATGACAGAATCTAGTGATGACAATAGCAGCGGCAACGGCAACCTCTGTGCTGGTGGGATTGAGGGTTGAATTTTTAAAGGGAGAGAGAGTTTTTATGAGGGGCAATTTTATCCATTTTTTAATAAAAATGGATTATGTATAGAGAGTTAATGATGAATTAGTATATTTAATTAGACATAGGTGCATAGTATAATAACTATCTGGAAACGCTCAATGATAAACAATTGTCCAACACTCAAGTGTTGTTTACAAATTATTAAAAAATTTATTATTTTCAATTTTGCTGATTTTTTTTCTAAAATCAGTGCTATTTCAAAATAAAAAATTCTTTTCATCTAAAAATAGAAAACTTACCTTTTCTTACTATAATATATATCAAATATATATATAGCATCTATATTTGTATTTAGAATAGATAAATATATTTTTTAGGTTTCTTAAAGTAAGAGTTCCAATTAGTATATAATAATATATAAATTAAGTGAATAATTAATATATACGGAAATAACCAGTTTTAAACCATTTTTCAAAAATTAAGGAAAACAGCCTTAAGGCAACCTATGAACAAATACTTCATTTCTGGTTTTTTTACTTGAGTTTGATTTAAATCTATTTATATAATTATTTAATAAATTTTTCCTTAAAAAATATTTAAAAATTATAAGTCGTATAGTTTCTTAATATAATTTTTTAAAATTCTTTTAGCAAATAATAATATAAAAAAATTAAGTCAAATTTAGATAAAACAAGGTAATAACATATTGTACTCTTTTCAAGGACACAAAAGAGATAGTGTAATACAAAAAAAAATCTATGAAATGAAACCTAACAAGATATAAAAAATCTCTAACGTCTCATTGACATTCATGATATTATGCCTTAGCATGTACTGCCTTGGTCTCACAAAATATGCTCCATTTAGATTTGCATGCTTATTAATAAAAATGGAGAATTTTTTTCATCTTTCCAATTTTACCCTCTTGTCCACCTTGTCTCTTTGTCGTCCGGATCCTTCGACGCTTCTTCTTCACATCGCCACTAGTCATCGCTTTTCCGCCACGCCTCTCCGTGTCACCACTCCTCACTTCTACGCCGTGCCTCACTGCCTCTCCTTGCAGCATCGCTGCTCCTTGCTTCGTCATTGCGCCTCGCCTCGCCTCGCCTCGCCTCACCGGCACTCCTCGCCTTGACCCAGATGAAGCACAGACAATCACTTACGATAATGAAATCAGACACGACAACAAGGATCCTGGAAGTTAGATTTGGGCAAACGTGGCACATTACCAGAAAATTACCGGAACCAATCGATATCTCCAGTGAATTAAGATTAAACGAGAAATGGGTTTTGCTCGGGAAAATTGTATGACAATTGGAGATTGGTTTATCGGAAGAGATCTGGGGCTTAGGTTAGGGCCGCCATTAAAGGAAGGAAGCTGATTCTTGATGATGGCGAAGAATCTTTTCACCAGCCACTTTCGTCTCTACCAAGGTTGGTAATCAGTTCAAGCGTTTTGGTGATAAAAGAGAAAGCGGGGATGGAGGCGGCACATATTTGCGTGTCTTGAAAAGGTTGTGAAGGGTTACAATTGTCTTTTGCATTGAAAAAACTCACCACATGAGAAAATAGTGCAAGATTGGTGGGACGACTAAAAAAAAAAAAAATAGGGCAAGATTAATGAGACGGACGGACTTTGGTTAATTACAATTTGACCTTAAGGTTTAGATAAAATTACATTTTAACCCTCCTATTTTAGAAATATACACTTTGCCCCTTTTTTTAATATAGTTTGACAACAACTTCTGAAATATTATGGTAGTTATTTTTAGGTAATTTTAATTTGTATGATATTTTATTTTTTTTACAGTTAATGAATATTTTAAATTACCAGTTCTTTTCCTATTTTTTTGTCAATAGAAAATTGTACTTTTTAATTATTAATTAACTATAAAAAATATCATATATATTGAAATTACTTTAGATAAGTACTATATAATATAAATTAAGATTTCAAAAGTTGTTGTCAGACTGTATTAAAAATGTAGGGGCAAAGTGTATATTTTTAAAACATGAGGGAATAAAATGTAATTTTACCTGAACCTCATAGGGTAAATTGTATATATCCCAAAAAATTTTATCGAGTTGTCTTTGTTTTTTTTAATGGAGTTGTTTAGTATTGCCCTTTAATCCTTTATTTAATAAATCTTTTGCGAAGCCCCAAGGTGATACGCTTTATAAAACAGATTCTCTTCTCCCACCCGTCTGGTGTACTTTCGGTTTCAGCTATAGCACCTACCCGTGGCCGTATGTAAGCTGTCATAAATTATAGCCACTTGCATAAATTAAGGATCTTTTTATCAAAATGTCACTTCGTTCCACTAAATAAACAAATTTTAATATTTTTTTTCATACACAGAATCAAGTATATAACTATAGGGCTGAAGGAGGTATTGTTATTAAATATAAAAAAGAAAATATTAACTTGTTTGAAACGTAAAAAGCAACCAAATCAAATCAAATAATATTTTATAACAGTCAAAAAAGGGAAAGGAAGAATCGAACCCTAGCTTGTGCCAGGACTAGTGCCCCCTTGCACCATTTCAACTCGCACTTGGGGACAACTCTAATGTTATGTATGACTGTTAATATTAAGACAACCAGGGAAAAAAAAAATCTGACTTTCAACAATATTTTTCCCTCAATTTTGTATATGAAAGTGAAGGATCGAAAGCTTATGTATGCACTATCATTTTCCTTGCCCAATAGGGCAATGATGCGATCTCCATTGACTCAATTGAGACATCCAATCGTGCACAAGCCCTTTTTTAGCTTTGGAAAAGGATTGATGGTGAGAAAACAAGTTTAAAGTTTAGGAGCAAAATAACAAAGTCGAGAAAAAAAAAAGGCAATAAATTAAGAATCATTTCATTCTATGTAAGAGAAATTACAAACTCAAAGATGACCCAATTAACCCCATCAAGATTGAAGAGGCCTATCCAACCTATGGAGACGCCGAGGGATCAAACGTAATTCGGGAAGAACTCCCCAAAGGATGATCATGTCCATACTCATTGATTTCACTGAGTCTTTATAGGTTTGAAAGAAGTACCTAGAGGACCAAAAGAAGCAACAACGTCATTATGATCATCTCCAAAGTCCACACCTTTTTCGTTTAACGGAATCGCCACACAACTTCAAAGTAGTACGCTAGGGATATAAGGCAAACTCCCATGATCAGTCTGCTCCATGAGAAGGAAGGTCATTATTCCTGGTGACATGTAAAGCCGTAACTGACCTCTTGCAATCACCAGTTGCATCGATGGGAACATTTTTTTCATCCCCAAGATTGAACTCTTTAAAGCAAGCAATCCTCCCCAACTCCTCCACTTCCTCAATCACAGTATCCAGCCTTGCCACCATCTCCACCAGCAGCGAAGCAAATGCGGCGAAAGGAAGCGCTTCCGAGAACTCGAGGCTTGTGAGGGCAATCTTGCTCAGCTGCGGCCTCAATGTTTTCCTCTCTGAATTCTCCTGACTGTTGCTGGTTGCCTTTTTGGTTCTCCATTCCAGTAACGCGGATGTGTCTGTTTTTACGCTGGACAAGGAGACCCCTTGACTGTTCCGATGGTGCTTCTGCTGGTTGGCCGCTTGGGCTGCCGCTAAGGCTAGCATGTTTGTGGCTTGGTCGTTGTTGGAGCCGAGAAACAGCCGGGGCTGGGACTTGATTGCGGAGTTGAGGTCTTGTAAGGCTTCGTGAAGGTGGTCGGAGAGGATTGCTGGAGAGCAATGGCGCCGGTTTCTTATGCTGCTGGCAAGTTCAAGCAAGGCTTTGGACACTTCCCTCGCTACCCTAATACAAGGGTCCTTGAACATAGCGCGGACCGAAGTGGGTGTCTAATTGAAATCATGAAAATATATGTGGAA